>JAGDQO010001415.1:600000-1007803 GCA_018342035.1 Solanum appendiculatum
AGGTGATTCTTTTAAGGTATCGTAGTCTTTGTGAACACAATTATCTAATACATATTGTTGGTGGGAGGGAGGTAGTAGATATCCGTGAAATTAGTTCAAGTGAACGAAAGTTGGCCCGAAAACCATAATCATTAAAAAATAAAAAATGAAATCAATTCACACTTTAGTTCGGTTCCAGATTTTCCTCCCCTTCTTCAGCTATAAGCCCAATACCCAATGTAGACCTGGATTTCATTTTCAAACTCTCTGTAGACTGTAATTTCTAATGCACATGATGAACATTGCAATATGCATCTTAGTATTTATCATTTATTTGGTTCTGACAACTTCTACTCACTGGCCCAACCTCATTTATTTTTTCCCCTAATTTTCTTCTTCTTCCATTAATTTGCAGCTACACCTGAACAATTCACACACAAAAAAAAAAATGTCCATATCTAACTTACCTGCAGATTCTGCAATTAGCCTCAAATACGGTATCGCCATTGCCGTCGGCATTTTGATTCTCATTTCCCTCATCATGTTTGCCTCCTACGCTTGTCTTCGTGTCAAATTAGCCGGAGATTTTACGCCGCCATCATCATCTTCTTCCAATGGAACTAATAATAATAATAATTACAACATTTATAGCTACTTCCTCGGATTGGATCGGCCTGTTATAGAGTCATTACCAAAAGTAGTGTTGGGTGAAAGTAAGAGATTGCCTAGTTCGATTAGTGATACGAATACATGCGCAATATGCTTGTGTGAATATTGTGTGAAGGATTTCGTTCGTTGTATACCGGAATGTAATCACTGTTTTCACGCCGATTGTGTTGATGAATGGTTGCGGAAGAGTGGGAGTTGCCCGATCTGTAGAAGCTCTCCGGTTTCTACATCTGCAGGTTCAACGGCGCTGCCTGTGCCTAATTATTATATGTTAAATTTTGTATAGAATTAGTTTTTTTTTAATCCTATAGTTTGTGTTTATGTTACGAGTAGAGATAATGATCAAAATGGTTCTTACTGTATGGGCTTAGGTTACATTTGGTTCTTAATGTATAAATATAATGGAAATAGTTTTTGATATATGTTAAAAAGTGATTAGTTTGAATTCTGATCATGAGTTATCTAAGTAAAATAATTGTTATTTTTGTTGTAATATAAACTTATATATAATAAAAAATGTGATTATTAAAGTATAATGATCAGATAAGGGGAAAAGTTGACAATATATTAAGAAATAATATATAAACATTACATTTAAATTAGCACTCATATGTAAAAACCATCCAAACAAGTTTTATTATTTTTATTGCACGCACGAACCACGCCTTGATTTGTAGAGTCAACTGACTGTGAAGGTAAGCCCTGAGCCTTCTAATTTCTCATCCATAACATTGGAAAGTTTCTCAAACATGGAAGGTGTAAAATAATTCATCCAATCTCCAATCTCAGCTTTCCTGAACAAATCTCTGTTTTCAAAGTCTGAAATTGCTCCTTTCCCTTTCTCATTCACCTCTAAATTTTTCATACTCTGGAAACTACAAAGATTTGAGATATCTTCAATTACTCCTCCTTTTTCCTCTTCATCTGTAAAAGGAAACCCCAAAAACTCACTTAATTTCTTCAATTGATTACATGCATCTACTTTCATCTCTTCATATTTCAAGAACAACACCTTGTTTGGTGCAGTTTCTCTCCAGTAACTCAACATATGGTCCCAGTAAGGACCGTACCCTGTAACTCCCCTGCAATACAAATCGAACGCTTCCTCCATTGGAAGAGGACCCAGAGATTCAGGCCTGATTTTGCAAAGGTAATGCCAAATTGATATAAAAGTATCAAAAGGGTTCCTGCAAATGTACACGATTTTGCAATTTGAGGTCTTAATCGAATCGGCTAATGCCTTGAATGGGACGTGGGTTGCGAGGATTCTCGGAGAAGGAAGGAGGGAGAGATCAGGGAGGCGATTAGAATCGGTGTAAAGTTTGTACTCGAGGAAGGGGACGAGTTCATGAGGATTGTGAGTGAGCAAAGGGTGATTATGGTGAACACTGAAGTTGTTCCGGTTAACAATGGCGAATATGAGTGCTTTTAGCCAGGTGGTGCCGGATTTTGGTATAGTGGCGAGGATCACGTCGGTATCTTGAGCTATAAAGTGATTTTGTACAGAAATTATGGCTCGGATTTCCTTGGGTTGACACCAGAAGCCTTGGAAAAGGAACAAATTGGGTGTTCTCCATCCTTTTTCTTTGGGAAGACAAGTAAGAAACTCATCAAGCTCTTCTTCACTTAGAGTTTCTTCTTGTTGTTTTGGTTTTTCAGTGATGGTGCCTGTCATTTTTGTGTGTTGATGGCAAGGATTTGATTTTGCATGAGAAAATAGAGCTACATATATAATACTTTAGTAGTAATACAAGTGGTCCCCAGTATTTTTACCTGGAGTTCGACTAGTTTAGATTTGTGAACAGCTCTATTCGGAACATAACTTTGCTACTAAGGATTTTTTTCATATTTAAACTTGAACTTAAGATATCTTATTAAGAAGGAGCAACCCCACACCGTTGACGGAGCTAAACACACAAACTTATTGAAAGGGTTCAGAGCATCTCTGTATAAATATAAAAAATAATTTTAATTATATATAAATGATATAACTTTTTTCGAAAAGAGATTCGAATAAAGTCCCTACATAAATTGGCTCAGCCCTACTTTTGCACCTGGCTCAGACCTGCAGTGTTCTGTACCACATCGTTTGGTGTGGTGTGACCCACAGTGTTTGGTGTAAACTTAATACGCATGAAAACCATGGCAGATTTAGGGGCAGGTTCAACGTCCTTCTTTAAAATATAAAATATAATATATAATATATAATATGTAGCTGAACAATTTTGATCTTTTGAATTTGTTGAAAGCTAATACTTTTGACTAATTTTATCTGTTAGATTTAAGGAAAATTATGAAGAAAAAAATATAAGAATTAACATTTCTAGTCTTCAATAAAACATGAGTATCAAAAGTCATTTTTTTTAAAACTAATGAACGAAAGTTTAGGTATGAAACTTATACTCTCAACAGTTTAGTTATAAAGCTCAAAAAAAATATTTTAAGTGTATTTTTAACACTTCACTTATAAAAAAAATAAACACATTTAAAAGTCCTTTTGTTTAAGCTTTTACTACTAATTTTTATTTATTATCTAGTCTGATTTTTGAGGTGTAATTTCTGTTATTCTTATATTTTTTTTTGGTGTTTAGTATAATTTTCTTTGCTGCATATTTTAAAATTTGATGAAACTTTCTTAGTGTTAATGATTAGATTTCTTTTTCCACTATTTTTGTGAAATTTAATGAATATAATTTGTTAAATGTATATTTGATGAAGACTAGAAAAAATTATTCTCTATTTTAGTTTGTTCGTCTTATTATTTTTTTAGTCTATTTAAAAAAATGTTTCTTTCTTTTTTTATGAACTCTTTAAATTCAACTTTCTCATATAATATTTATGACCACAAAACTAAATGAAGTTGTCATTTCCTCTTAACAACTTTGTACAAAACGAAATCAGATACCACATTCTAAAACCATACAGTGGGAGGAGGAATCTGCAATTGGTTGGGAGACCAGTGGAATGAAAACTCAAATGTGAATTCGAGATTTAAAATTTTTAAATTTATTTTTAAATTTTATAATATAACAATTAAATCCATAATCAACACGTGAATTCATACATTACACGGCCCCAACGACTGAGGACACATCCAATGAGCTGTGGTTGTTTTTTTGTTTGGTGGTCCAATTTTATTTCCATACAAGCATTGCTCAACTAACAATAACATCCACTTAGAGACACAAAATCAGTTCTGAATTTAGAATGATAAATTTCAAGTGTAAATTACTGATTTCCAAACTTAGTAATTATATGTATTTGATAGATTTCTTTACACAAATACAATATTTGTGCAAAAGCTACTAAATTCGACAGACTTCATATGAACTTCTAGCTCCGCCAAGTACAATATTTGTGCAAAAGCTACTGTATTCAACACCATATATGGACTTCTAGCTCCGCCCTGCATCCACCCACCTATTTGGGTTCTGTACCACATCAGTTTAAATGCCTATATTACCGTACACCAACTACAAGTAATACAAGTATCATGAAGTTGCAAATATATCAACCAAACAAGATCAGAAATTAGCTTAACAACCATATAATACTCTCAACAAACCTTGCATTGGTCTCATATTGTTTGCTCATATAAAGCTCTTAAGTACCAAAAGATATAAACAACTGTTAGTAAAGCTAACCAGATTGAAAAATATTAGCTGCTTACAAAACTCTAAAAATAAACATATAAGCTTTTTCCTTGACTAATATGTCTGGAGCCTAAAAGAAAAACCGGGGCTCCTTGCAGCGTTTCACACTGCTTACATTACTTGTGGAAGTCTAAAGAAATGCCAGGATTCAACAGTCATCCTTTTTTTCCTGCACAAACAGTCTTCTTAACCTCTTGGAGTTCGGATAGCTCCTCTGCCAAGGCGACTATCATACAAAAGGAACTATTGATCAGCTGGCAGATACGGAAGTAAACATGGTTAGCCTCTAATCACGCCTACTATACAAGCTTTCGTCAAAACATAGCTGGATCAGATCAGGCTAGATAATGCAAGATGACCATGCTATAATATCTTGAACGAAATGTAAGAACTAGGATGCAAAGTAGTGCCCATCACAGTTCCACTTCAAGAAAAGTTTAAGCAGAGTGAAGAGTGCATTGTTTCTCCGCAAAAAGTAGGGGCATCACAACCAGAGGAACCTGCTGAAATATTCCACAACATACCGCCTCCTGAATGCTGTCTTATGTTGGTGGCTTCTGTAAAGTCCAATGATGAGCCTTCAGAAGCACCAAACTCAACGTTGCTGAACAAAAAGTTGGCGACAGTTCTGTCAATAACATTCGTCCGTGATTCTGTTGTCTCTTCTTCGTTGAACCTGATGTTTTTTCCAGTAGGACAAAATATGCACATTAATACAGGAATACCAATACTCTCCTTGATCTAATGACGACAAGAATTTCATACTGCATTTTTCATATTGAATTATTTGGTGTATTTCGGCTTCAAATGAAGCTTTCCACTGTTTTTCCATTTGTTTTTTCGTTCCAATAGACAACGGTGAAATTTTGAGCATAGAAAGTACACAAAACAATGAAAGCTTTTACAGATTTTTAAGCATAGGAAGTACAAGAAGTACTGGAAGATTTTACAAAATAAGGATATAATTCCTCTAATGATCTTCAACCAGGCAGAGCCTACAGAAATACATCCGTTATAGTCTCCCTAATCATGAGCTACAACATCATGTGTAACAACTCACTAACAACCTCTAGACTCTAGTCCATCAATGAAAGTAATTGAGCATGCGCACTAACCACGTAGAATCTTGATCTGGCATAGCATTCCTACTCTGACACGCATCATGTTTTGAATTTCCTGCAAGACGATATAGAGAATCCCGGAAGCAGATTCTGGTTTCCTCTGTCAGCTGTTTGGTATCAGGACAAGCACAAATTCAGTAAACCTGGACATTTGACCACAATATTACAATGGTAAACCCAAAACTTAAAACCTTCACTACCTGAGATGTGAGATTTTCTAGGTGTTGTAGGACAGATTCCTCCATGGATATTTCCTGGTCACTCACTCTATTATCTCCTTTATCATGCTCCAATTTTATGGCAACCTCTGCTTGTGGTGCCTGAGAGTAAAATTTCAAAGATTTAGACTTCAGAACTCGGATAGGCGAAAGTTTACAAATAGTTGAAATGAAAAAGACTCTACACAAAATGAGAATAAATGTGTATGCATATGTTTCTGCTAATTACCATCAGATAAAAATCCAAAAAATATGTATTGACAACTGCTTAGTTCCTTTATTATGTCCCCCACATGCCTCGACGTCTTCCCATGAAACCAAAATCCAAAACAAATAGTAGTCTCCTCCTCCATCTGCATCTATGCCTGCCCAGTCCTACGAAATAAAATAGAGGGGACAAAGACTATACTCAAAACTCTCCACCAAACTTCTCTTCCCTTCCCACAAACACATCAACACCCAAAAAACTAAAAGAAAAAAAGGAAAACCCCAAAGCGAACTTAGATGGTCATTTGAGTTCAACAACAGTAGTTGTGTGATCATTACTTCATTAGACTATTCTATCAGCTATCAGAAACTAAAAGCTAAAAATGTTCATCAATTGGAGACCACTCGTAAACTCACACAGAAATGATCTCGACTTAAAAGATTTTGCCTCAAAAAGGATGATATAATGAGAGATGAATTCAACACAACCATATTTTTTCTTTTTTCCTCTCAGAAATTGTAGCAGAAAAACTCAGCCCTAGCTTATCTTAAGAATTTATAAACCATGGCATCTGTCTCAACTTGGTTGAATTGGTGACAAATGGACAGTTCAAATAGTACTTGAAATCGAAACCATTTAAAAGCAAACATGTTCAAACATTATTCTGCTCATGGTTCCCTTGGTATCCAAAATAAAGTGACCCAAACACGTTAGGTTTGCACAATTCGACACTGTTACAAGTCGTCTTTAGAGTAGGGACGGACCTCCATAGGTCAGAACGAGGGGTATCTGCTCCAAGCTCAATTCCCCAGGAAAGAGAAAATTCAAATTTGTGTTCTTCTAGAGATTTTAGGAGAAATTCTGATTTTTTACCTTCAAATTTTAGTTCAACCCTCAAAAATCATGCAAAGTTCGCCCCTGCTTGAATGCAGGTGAAATATTCCCAAAATTTCCTTCCACCAAAAAGCATGAGAAGTAACCTGGATTGTTCCCTGCATCTGCCTCAATGCAAATTTAAAACTCCGAGTGAGCCAAGAATCCTTTCATGCAAGACATCACAATGAACTGAAACTCATTATAATACACCGGACCAATTAACTTATCGGCTGGTCCCTCTACAGCTCTCAGATGACATAATATAGATGCAGTGAAGTCTTTAAGTTCTTCTGGGGTTGATGATTCAACTCCAGCTTCACATATTGGAGTTGTTACATGAAAATTCATGCCCTTCAGAAACAATAATGAACAAAAGTATCACCTTTTTCAGCAAATAAGAATTGTTAACTTCTTGCCCCTCCCAATCCACTGGTGAAGTAAAAGCATGTGCAGAGAAATATTTGGCAGTACCAGCACAAGCGTTGCTCGTCATATCTCTTACTTGATCATCATCCAGAAGCATGCTGCAACGGGAATCTGTTGATGACTCATCAGATGCATCCATTCCAGTTGGACAGTCTTCGTTGAGTAAGGAACTTCTGCAAAATGGAATATAAGAACTCGATCAGTCATTTGAGAAAAATGATAGATTCTTCCATCCAACTCCACATCTATGGATCAAATAATTCAATAATAGAATGAAACCAAATAAAATTCATCAGAGTTGAAAGCTTTACAGGAACACATCATCCAGCTGATCGATTGAGGTCAAGTTATCAAGATGAAATTCCAGCTGCTCAGGTGGATATGAAGACCATTGGTCCATATCACAGTATGAAGCTTGGCTAGCTGAATTATCAAAAGGCTCCTCGTGAATTCCAAAGTTTTTCATGTCAATGTCGTTAGATAGGCCATTCTCGGTCACTTTACAATCTTCAGCTCCAACGTATGACCTTATATAGTTCCTTTTCATTTCTGACTTGAAATTCCCAAAGGGTGCTGAGTCCCACTGTGACCAGCTATCAGAAGATGGTGAAAAATCATCTAAGCCTTTTGGAACAACGCCATCATCAACGCGAGAAAACCACTCCATAAGATTAACCTGGTAGAATAGTAATCATGGTAAAATTTGAGAAATCAAGATAGAACAAAACAGAGAAAGCCTTTACTCATCTCATTTCTGACCTGTAGATAAATGCAAGTTCAACATACACCAAGTCCACATAAATCTTAACACAACTAAACACAAAACTAATCATCCTATTTCCCCTAGTTTTTTGTCATTTCCCAAGAAACTGATATTGTCGATTCAAGAATTTCAGTAGCTCAGTTGGTTGACTCCACCTGGTAGTCCTCTCCTCTTACCCCCAATTAAAGAAAAAGGATGCTGTCAATTCAACTCTATTCTAATATTTTAAACACACACAAAGAAATTCTCATCTCAAATTTCAAGATCTAGACCTCCACCATACTCTAGACAAAAAAAAATCAATTTATTTTTAAAGAAATGAACAGGTGAACCTTTAATTTCAGAAAAAGATAAAGAAAATAATCCAGAGAAGCTCATAAAATTCTATAACATCAAAAAGATAAAACAACACAGAACTGATCAACTTAACTCAACCATATATTATGATAAAACAAACTCATAAGCAGATCAAACCCCAAGCTGAAGTCTTTGTGCTTCTTTTCTTGAAAACAAAACCCTTTCTCTAAATTTATGAACAAAAAACACAAAACTTCAACACAAATATAACTGAAATCATTCAAAAAGCACTAAAACCAGCTCAAGAATCAACAACTCAACAACACAACAAACTCTTATTCACCTCCATAAACTTAAAAACCAAACAAAAAAACTTACCCTTGAGAAAATAATGAAGAAAGCAAGTGGAAATAAAGATAGGATTTTTTCTGTTTAGCTTAGGAGAAAATTATATGTGTTGGAAAGAAGTGACCTTTGGGACTTATGTAAGTATATATTACTTTTATTTTCCTTTTTTTGCAATATTAACTCACAGCTACTGGGAACAGAGGCAGGCGGCAGTGGTATTGTAAATTGCCATGGCTATAAATTTATCCACTTTTTTATTATCACAATTATTTTTGTCCACATAAAAACGAAAGCTTCTAGTAAAAAGACTATACTACCCTTCATGTAACAATTAAAATTCACATTTTTATTACACCAAATCAAGAATATAAGGTGTATTTAGTAAACTCAATAAAAATAAAAAAAGGAATTTGCATAAGCATAATTCATGGAATATAATTTTCTCCCACCAAGCAAGTTGGTGTTTAAAGGGGTAAAATTGGAAGGAAAATGTGCCACGTGGACCAATGAGGGGTGAGATTTAGATGGAAAGAATAAGAGCCTCAAGTCTTAAAAGCAAAGGATTGTGAGCCACAAATGAATCAAGTGTAGATTATGTTATGCAGATTTTGTTTGATTGCGTCACGTGGCATGGAGAAATAAGGCCCACGTAAATCAATTAATTTTACACGTGGCAATAAAATAAGAGGCTGAGTCAGCAGGACCTCAATCACGTGATGAAAATGTGGGGAGGAAAAAGAAAAGTAAAACTTATAGGATAAGAGAAACTTTTTCTTGAAATTGAAGTCCTGCACCACCCCTCACTTTTCAATTTAAAATTGTGAGTTCGAATCATTATATTCTTCGAAATTTTCTTTATCACAATAAAAAAGTTATTTTCTACTAAAAAAATGTCATGTCCCATTAAACTTTTTTTTTTTAATAATACATTTATTAATCATTTCAAGATTAGTTTCCCTCCGAGCTAGATACCAAAATTCAATATCTTTTGAGCGCGAATTCAACCTAACTTAACAAGACTCACTTGAAATTTCTTCAAAGTTTCAAAACTTCAACATTCTTTAATGGTAGAATTTTCTCCACAACTTCAAATCATTTGAAATTTTGAACATAGACTCAAAAAACACTAGGGAACAAAGATCTAATGTCAAAAACAACTACAAAAACACGAATCAAAGCAAAATTTTGAAATTTTGGGATTGATTTTCTTTTTTTAATACGGATAAAAATTTTTAACTCTACAAATGATTTTAGAATTTTGATTTGTTTTTTTAAAAAAGAAATTAATGATGTAGCCGAAATTTGAAATGATTTCGTGAATTATTGAAGATTTTCAAAATTTGAAAGTTGTTTATATTCTTCATGTGTTCTTGATATTCTTAAGGAAGAACAAGCAAAAATAGTACATTTGATCCAAAAATTTCAATTGAAAAGTGTTAAACCTTGTTTGGGGAGGTAAAAAGTGGCTTTGCAAAATCGGAGTTAAAAAAAATGGCATGAATGAGCCAAACTTTTAATGGATGGCATAAATGAGCCTTTTCTTTAACTGCAATGGCATAGATGAGCCAAACTTTTAATGGATGGCATAAATGAGCTTTTTCAGAAAGTTCGATAGCATATTTGAGTTTTTTCCCTTTTCAAAACATAGATAATAACTATAGAGCATATAATTTTCTATAAATAAAATAACGTTATACCAAACTTGTGAAGTTATGATACAAATGTTCATAACATGGATCACTTGTTATCCATGTTTATTTGATAAGATTTTAGAAAGTTAGAGCATGGTCAAAAAAATGCCTAAAGCTTTTAGCTTTGATCATTCGACGACGCAGTACTGATGATGATTATTCGATACGTGATAGAAGTCTATTCATGTATCGTCACTTTCAACATATAGTTAGTTATATAAAAAGACGTTGTACCAAACTTGACACTCATCATGTTACCCACGTTTATTTGAAGTTGGAACGTTATACCTAACTTCAAATGTTATGTGAAAGACAAATTATTAAGATGAAGACATGTTAAAGATATCGTAACGCGGGTAAGTTACTAAATACTTTTAACAGCACCAGCAATTACACCAAGTCCTCTTTAACAAAGTACTCTAGTAAACATAAACTCCAGGTGCTACTACCAAGGGTAATCAACATTTCCAAGATCAAAATGTTTCACTCCAAGATTAATATACCAGTCTGCAGGCGAATGACGACAACCAAAGAGCCTAATCTGCTGGTTTTAGGAGAAGATCCTCAAGATTTCTACAGTCAACAAGACAAAAAGAAAAGAACATTAGGCTTAAAAGAATGAAGTAAGTCATAATGACGTCCCAACACTACCAATCAAAGAAAGGCCTGAGTATCTTTCACCTGCATTGGAAGGTAAAGTTTGAATTCTGGTGGGAGTTCCTCCTCTGAATACAGACGGTCAGAAAAGTATATCCTCCTTAGCCTGCAATTTGCATGAACCTGAACTCGCAGTGTTTCAACATAGTTGGTTCCATAAGCTCGTCTGGTCAAATCAGAAAGGTTCAACTGGATTTGATTCCATCCTTCATCCAATCTCAAGGGCATAGTGCAAATAAAGGGTTTCACTCGGGTGACCGCCTGCAACATCAGGTGAGAGTTTCAATCTCCAGCATTCATGAAATCTAGTAAATGAGCATTAACACAGCTTGTCAAAAGAGGAGTTGAAGTCAAAGTACTGCAATATCTCAAGGTCAATGAATGACAAAAAAAAATAAAAAATAGTAGCACTTTTTTCCTCTTTTGTTTCTCGCTTATGCTGCACTAATTATCTAATCCTCACTAATTCAGCTTTAACAAACAGTACATTTTTTTATGCCACCAAAATAGCAACCTGTCATATGCGAGATGCTCCAAACAACAGTTGTGGAGAAGAGGTCCACATCCAAACAAAGCAGGAAATGTAGCAACAGCTAGAGAACTAATATTAGGCGTTTACATTATACCTCGTTTATATGTAGCAACTGCTACTTCCGACATTTTAGTCTGGAAACAGAGATATTCTCCTATCTTTTTTGACACTTCACATGTTGCTAACTTTCTCATCGTCACGATTTATTTAAATTAATGTATCCATTCAGAGTTTATTAGGAGAATCCTTGATCCATATAACAAGAACCATAGAAAAGTTTAACATATGATAATACTACTGTTATAAGTCCAGAAAAATGCTGTCAAAAATAAGCTCTTACCAAAAAAGAGCGAGACTCTGTTCATGTCATAGACTCCATCTAACAAGTAAAAAAGGAAATTGGATTTTGCTCATAAACAAATAAACATTGATTAAATGAAGATCATTCCACTCAACTACAGCTCCTTTCAAATGCTAAGATTATCAATTATCATAACTAGACAGCACTCAGGAGCTTTCTTAAACTAATGACATATATTGGGAAGACTACATGTACAAAAAGATGTTCAAATTACGCCACAAAGAAGTCATGGGAACAAATCTATGTATCCTGGAAAGACTTACAGACTTGATAATTAGAAGCTCGAAATCTTCTCCGGACATTT
Organism: Solanum appendiculatum; assembly: GCA_018342035.1. Classification (NCBI taxonomy): domain Eukaryota; kingdom Viridiplantae; phylum Streptophyta; class Magnoliopsida; order Solanales; family Solanaceae; genus Solanum; species Solanum appendiculatum. The sequence continues at coordinate 612,104 of JAGDQO010001415.1, forward strand.
TTATCATCTAAAACCTGAATTTCAAATGTGAAGTACTTCTTCACATTCTTCACTATCATGACTAAGAAGGGCAACTTTATGCCAAGAGTTGCATTAGGATCTGCAGGACACGTTATGTATGCTTGCTGGACATTCGACCCAATAATTTCCAGGACATTGGATTGGATATCTTCATCTTGCAGCCGTTTGACATGTCCATCGATAACTGCACACAAGGAATAAAAAGAAGAGGTAAGCGTACTGCTTACAGTAAAACCTTTCCATTTGCATTGTCAGAAAGGAGAGACAGGATGGAGGTGTTAAAAATTTGGAACAGCAAATCTCTGAAGAAAGTAGCTCTCTTTCAATTGCAGAGCGGGATTCTATTTCAACTGAGGGTATTTGTGAGTTGGTGTTATATCAGGCACGTGCAAAGAATCTAGAGAGATACTAATCATCTCTTGTTGCATTGTATTGTAGGTTAGCTTGGTAACTGTGGGACCTTGTAGTCTCAGTGTTTAATATCTTGTGCATGCTACCAAGGACAATAGAGAAAGCAATCACGTGTTGGAGATTGTAGAGGATTGCAAATGAAAGGAAAGCAACATGGAAGATGGCACAATAGTGTCTTCTTTGGGGCATATGGAATGAACAGGATAGCCAGAAAGGAGAATGTTCCATAATAGGGAGAACGATGTAGAATGCATACAGAGATCTTTTTAATTTCAGTTGTATCATTGGTGTAACGAGAAAATACTATGTTCTAGACAGAGAGAAATTAAGAATTAAAAAGTAAACAGCAGGTGAAACCACAATAAAATTAACTCTTCAAGTATGTCAAACTTCCTGCAATGAGAAACAAATCACAGAATCCCTACAAAACTACTATGATTTAGGGATGAATCAATTGCCCAGTGAATCTAAATACTGATCATATAACAAAGAGTTATTTTAAGTAAAGCAAAAATTAAGGCTCTCCCTGGTGTATTTTCCTAGTAACGCTGTCCAATAAGGATTTGAGGATTCAGTAATCAAACAACAGAACTATCACCACATCATATCAACAATACAACCGATTCCATTATTTGTCACTCTCTCTCGAATGCTCTAATAAAGCTACTCCGCACCAACAAATTACACTACAGATATGATCCTCAACAAGAAACCAGTTATATGTCAAAAAAAAAACAACCCCTTATGCATAAACTCCTCCTTCAGCTTAAAGGGGCAAAAATTACACAGTAATAAGTCCCCACAGAAAAATACTCATACATGAATCCTATAACAGATTCTATGGCAAAATAAGTGCAACCCACATATAAGCTTAAAATTTTACCTTCTTTATCCCAAATCTGAAGAGGCTTGCTCCTGTAGAGAAAAAAAACAATCTTTAATACAAGTAGATGAGTCAAAATTGAAAACAAAGCAATAACAGACAAAGATTACATACCCAAGGCTGTACAAAATGGAAAGAAATCCGGATTGGAACGTGTTCTTAAACATTGGAGTCAAATTCTGCAAAATTAACACCCAGAATTATTCCAATACAACTTCAAAATCAAATTGTATTATGTAAATCGGAAACAAATAGATTGCTGGGTAACAAATACAGATGAATATATAAGGGATTATACCTCAATGAAGAAACGGGGCCGACTGTGGGGAGAAAAATAAGGGTTCTTGCGTAGACTTTGATTTAGGGAAATAGACCGGCGAATCTTGACCCGGTTTGAATCCAAAGTGAGGTAAACGGGTCGGGCTGATATTAATGTCAAAATCAAGACAAATATTAACGGGGTAAAGATTTAGGGTATATAACAGTAATGTTGAATATAATGTATTAGTAATATTAATATAATTATGTTTATATTAATTATATTAAGATTATTTCTTATGTCTTGTTTGTTTTGGTGTATAAAAGCAATATGCATTGTATAATTTTTTTTAAAATAAATATTTGTTTACAAAAATACCATTCACAAATATGATGGAAAGGATGTGTAAAGGGTTTTGATGGATAATTATGTCTTTAACTATGCTAATACATGCATTTAAATTCTTTGCATTACTAATATCATGATATATTAATTATAAGTACCTTAATACCAAATAAAATATACAGCTAACATTGAAAAGGTGTATAAAACAAAATATTAATAATACATAAATTAAGACATGTATTATTTTTTCCTAATGCACTCTGCTTTGACGAAAGAAAATCATCTCGGTGAATTGTACGGAGGAATACTACAAGATAATTTAATTCTTATCTATAAAACTAGTTCAAAACAAACTGGAGAAATTACCATGATGTTACATATTATATTAGAGTGAACGGATGAAAAGGAAGTTCACACGTTCAGTATTTTATGCGATAATAACATATCAATCTTGAAAGTAAGTCTTATAAAGTAAAGTTCAAATATTTTATAGAGGATGATTTGGCATACGAAAATGAGATGCACAAATATTTAGTGAGGAGGTATAAGATGTTGCATATGGTGCATTTATATGAAAAGAGGGGAAAATTTTATAATGATATATGCACAACCAACCATAGTTGTGTGAGTCTACGTTCCTCTTTTGACACTTAGATAGTGAACCTTTTTTTTTTTTCCACTTTACCATTCTTCTTCCACTCACTCTTCTTTTCTTTAATTTTCTTATTCTTTTTACTCCCAATAAATATTCAACTCTCAACTATATAATTTAACAATTGATATAATTAATAAAAATACTAATAAATGTTTTTTGTCAAAATAACTGAAAATGATCTTATGAATTAATATTAAAAATAATCTTATTATTCAATATTTATAATAATGTCATAAAAATACTAATAAATGTTTTTTGTCAAAATAACTGAAAATGATCTTATGAATTAATATTAAAAATAATCTTATTATTCAATATTTATAATAATGTCAAATCTTATTATTCAATATTTATAATAATGTCAAATTAACTAAAAAAATCCATTGTCTTCTCGATTATTCGCATTTTTCAAAAATCAAACTAATTCAAATTTATTATTTCATAGTTCTTTTTGTTTTGTTTTAGTTCATACATGTGCAGTAAGTCCCTATAAATGGAGTTAAGAAAGGGCAATTTATTCCCGGTCAGAACCTGCTAGTCATGAGCTAACTTGAATATGTATTCCGATCTTGACAGACCCTTTGCTCAGGTAAAAGGGGATTTAACCCCAGTTCCATACAGTCATTAAAACTAGATGAAAATTCTCTTATACTTCGATTGTATGTCCCTTGTACGGGTACTACGATTGCTTGATCTACGTTATCATGGCGGATTACCGCCCGGTGATCAGATCCTGTAACTTTGGTATCAGAGCCTAGGGATCTTCATAGTAAATATGTGATTAAAGAGGTGAACATATTTGACATAGACATGAACAATTTTTGACTTGTGTTTATGGAACAGGGTGACTCAAGTACTAAAAGTACTAGGCTACAAGAGGTAGATATACCTCAAAATTTAGATCTATTAAATAAGTGGACTATTCCGAAAGTCTCGATAAAGACCGTGTAAGATTATGGATGGTTTGATAAACTATCCTCTAAGCAATTGATAAAAACGACTGAGCAATCTATTGCTTTAAATTCTTCTGAACAGACTATTCGTTTGTTGAATGATCGTGATATTAATCTATATAAAAATCAGTTTAATTTTATGCATATTGGTATGGTGCAGATTGCATTTAAACCTTTAACTCTGAAAGAGTTACCTGAAACTTTTATGGCAGCTTTAAGAGATGCTAGAAATTATAATTTCAGACAATCTTTGATAGGTTCGATAGAATCTACTGTTGCATATGGCCCGGTTTATTTCAATACTCAGCCTAATTTGCAATTATCTCTTTTTGATGTGAATATTCTGGATGCCTTGACATTAAATGTTAAAACACATGGTTATAATTATGCGCCAGGTTCAGAATTATTATGTTTGTCTTATAGAATTTATTATCGTCTCTTATCGACTTTGAATTCAAAGTATAGGTTATATGATACTTCTCAGCAAACTGTGTTAATGGAAATCAATTTTGCGAAGTCAAAAATTACCACAAGAAGAACAATATTGTGGGATGAAATAGATTTTCCGTCTACATGGACTAATGAAGTCAGTACTACTGAATGTTCGCATATATCTCAGAATCCTGATGGAAGGATTACAATTCAGTTTGATAACAGTAATACTGGGAGATTCGATGATAGGTCATCGATCTTTTCTAGACAATCGTTCTCAGATGGGAGAATGAGCCGACCGATGGTAAGTCACATTTCTCCAACTGAGCCAGTTTATAATTTGGCTAGAAATCGACAGCTTCACTCCATACTCTTTCAACGGAAAGACCAGGAGAAAAGGTAAAATCTACAGAGGTGATTAAAGTGGATCCTCGAACTAATATTGTGCAGGTGGTAGATACGCAGGGAGATATCCTTACTGCTTCTCAAATAGGTGATGTACCCACGAATTCTGAAATGGGATTCGATGCGAATAGTATTTAAATGTTAGCACATCAAATCGATTTTAGTCCTGGTTCACAGGCAAGAAGTTATATTCAAAAAGAATTTTTTGATAAAAAATGGAATCAATTTAGAACTTGGTTATTCAATACTTATAGTAAAGATGATCTGAATAATATTTCTCAAAATTTTATGAAATTTGTGCATTGCATAATTAAATTATGTGTTCTGTACCATGGTTTATAACCACTTATCTTCCCTTATATATAAATGTTTTGGAAAGGTCTTACAAAGATAGGAGTGGAAAAATTTGTAAAGCTATTTACCCTCCTCAATCCAAAGTTACAGGACCTGATCACCGGGCGGTAATCCGCCATGATAACGTAGATCAAGCAATCGTAGTACCCGTACAAGGGACATACAATCGAAGTATAAGAGAATTTTCATCTAGTTATAATGACTGTATGGAACTGGGGTTTAATCCCCTTTCCCGAGCAAGGGGTCTGTCAAGATCGGAATACATATTCAAGTTAGCTCATGACTAGCAGGTTCTGACCGGGAATAAATTGCCCTTTCTTAACTCCATTTATAGGGACTTACTCCTCCGGCATTGCTAGTCGGAGCCGACAAGAACAGTACTCAGATTTGATTGTACCACCATCTCGAAACCAAGTCAAAACCAACCAGACTGAAAACTCTTTTATACTTAAATTGAGTCTAGACTATCTTCATAGTTAACATATGCAAGAGATTAGATATTCAACATAGGCATGAAACGACTTAGCCGGACATCGTTCGGTGCACCAGAGAAATAATTAAAATAAAGTAAAATTATTACCTTTTCGAGAGAGATCCCCGGTTGCCTTCAAAAGTGAAGATTTTATATATTTTTTAGAGTGTTTTTACAAGAGAGATGTACAATCTAGAGAGAGAATAAAACTTATAACTCAAAAAGCTTGCCTTCTCTATTGAAGGTAAGGTCCTATAAATAGAAAATAAAATTCTACTTTATTTTCTAGTGCCTTGTTACAGTGTATCTACTGTTTCAGTGGGTCCCTGGCGGCTTCACTGTTTCTCCTTTCCTCTCATTTCTCTAATCAATTTCTCCGCCCTTTTCAAGGAGTCTTCGGTCAATATGTTGTCCGGTTCGAGTGGCTGAGAATCTGTTACCACTAAATCATCATTACTAGTTTCACTTTGCATGGAAGAGTCCGATTTATCAAATTGATTAATAGTCTGAAGTAAATTTTTCTTTACTTCCTTGAGATATCTCTCAATCATTTCGTCTTTATCACCTTCTTGAACTGAAATTCTTCGAGCCATATGGCGCACAGAACTATCATCAATTATTTCTTTCATAGGAGTCTTAGAATACCCCTGAATTTTTGTCTCAATTTCATTAAGAAGTTCTTGTCCATATAATGTTTTTGTCTTTGGATCCTTTTTAACAAATTTATCCAGAAGTTATTATAAAAAACCCTGTATAAGCACGAAATCTGTTCTTAAGTGAACCCCAGTTCTGGAGTCCATTTATGAATCCATGGAATTGAGAATTCGATAAAAAAAAGATTTAATCGATATTTTCTAAATAGCAGATATGATCTGCATGGTATAATTCGGATAATCTAGGTGATACTTTCACCCATTCTTTGTATAACTTAAAGAATTGTTCCGGCAATATTTTGACTGTCGATCCATGGTATGACCACCATTGTAAAAAACCAATTTGGAATATTCTGTTCAAATATCTTCGAACATATTTTCACAAACCAGGTGTGTTTGTGTCTATCATTATTATAATAAAGCACTTTATCAAATGCTTGAACATAGTCCCAATAGGTGAAATTCATCTTGGTTTGGTTAAGGCTTATCTGCCTTTCTTTCATGGTGGATATTCCCCATTCTTCAATGGTTATAACATGTTTAATGATTATTTTTGAAAAGTTATAAACATTTTCACTCGAGCTATAACCCGAAAAGTGCTGGAAATCTGCACTACCAGTTTCTTTAAGAATGGTTTCATAGTAAGACCGAGTTTTGTATGACTCACCCGGGTAATATAAACCATTAATTAAATACCTTTGGAATATCTTCCAAGGTTCTTCCTTCCTCTGAATCTCAGAATTTTCAACAAGAAGTATCATTTCTCGTTTATTTACCTTCTCGTAGGATTTGATATCATCATTATCTTCTTGATCAATTGATGCAAAGGTATCTCTTTGCTTTTGTTTTCCTAAATATGCCTGTAATTGAGCATATAAAGGGTTATCTTCTAAAATATCTTCCAGATGTATTGACGAAGCAATTTGAGAAATCTTCTCATTAACTAAGCTCTTTTTCCCTATTTGTATTACTGGAGAGCTGTAAGAGGACGATCCATATGAGGATGCCTGAGCATATGATCTTTGTTAGGAGGACGATCTTCCTCCTCTTCCTCTTCCTTTTCATCTGTAAGTAGAGGATTCCATCCTTCACACATAACAATTTTCACTCGGATAAGTCTTCATAAATTGTTAAATCTCTTTCATTATTGTTAGATATTTCTAACTCATTTTCTGACTCGTATGTCGGATGTCCTTCTATCATATATTGATAGATAATTTCCTGAAGAACTTCTATAACAATATCTTGAGTAAATGGAAGAACTCTAAGAATTGTTATCAGCACCTCTTCTCCTAACCAACGAGTAAACCAGGTCATGTTTGAATATATTCTCTAGATAAGAAATCTGGTAAGGAGTTTTCACTTCCTTTCTTATAAAGAATCTCAAAATCAAAAGGGGACAGCTGTGCCTGCCACCTAGCAAATATAAATTTAGAAGCATCATGTTTAAAATCTTTATTAAACATAAATTTTACTGCTTGAGCATCAGTTTTTATCAAAAACTTCTGATTGTATAAATCATCCTGAAATTTTAAAACACATTTAACAATCGTAAGCATTTCATGTGCCACAGTAGCATATTTTTTTTGGGCTTCAGTCCATTTCCCAGAATGAAATCTAATCAAATATTCAGTATTATCATGAGGATTGACTTGTTTCAATATTCCTCCATAACCTATATTAGACGCATCTGTCTCAATTATCTTCTGCCAAGAAGGGTTAGCAAGAGTAAGACACGGCAAAGCATTTACTCTTTGCTTAACAAATTTCACAAGAGCAGTATGACTATCAGACCAAGGTTCTTTACAACCTTTTTTTAACCTGTCATAAAGAGGAGCCAAATCTCGCGACAAGTTTTTATAAAAATGAGAGATATAATTTAAACTCTCTAAAAATCTCTGCAACTGCGTTCTATCAGAAATAATATCCGGAAATTTTGATGCAAAATCAATAGATCTCTAAATAGGCGTTATCTTGCCTTGACTGATAAGATGACCCAAAAATCTTACCTTAGTTTGAAATAAACTCATTTTTGGTTTTGATATCACCAAACCATTTTGAATTACCAATTTTTAAAAAATATCCAGATGCTTAATAAGCATTTCAAATGTTTTTGAATATACCAGGATATCATCAATATAAACAATAATAAAATCCATATGAGGATTAAAAATATCTTTCATAATTTTCTGAAATTCAGATGGGACATTTTTTAACCCAAATGGCATCACATTCCATTCATATTGGCCAAAAGGGACATTGAAAGCAGTCCTATATGAATGTTCTTTGAAGATTTGAATCTGCCAGTATCCTGACTTTAAATCAAATTTTGAAAATATATTAGCATCATATAATCGAGATAGCAAATCCCTTTTATTGGGGATAGGATATCGAATCCATTTTAAATATTTGTTAAGAGGTTTATAATTGATCACCAATCTGGAAACACCTCTTTCCTTTTCAGCTGCGTTATTCACATAAAAAGCAGTACAAGACCAAGGAGATTTAGAAGGTTTTATCAAACCTTTGTTTAACAAATTATCAATTTCTTTTTTACAAAATTCTACTAATTCAGAATTCATTTGACAAGGTCTAGACTTAGTCGGAATATTATCTTCAACAAAATCTTCTTCATAAGGAAGAGTAACAATATGTTTTTTCCTATCCCAGAAAGCACTTGGGTGGTCAGCACAAATATCAACAGAAAGCTGTTCAGTAATTAATTTCATTTTTTCCTGATCTTTTACTGATTTTAAAGTTTCAAAAATGTTCATACTGAAACATTCTAATTGAAGCGTATCAACATGCTTCTGCTTCATATTAATTAAAGCACTAATTTCTTTAGATACAGGATCAGTAATAAATGTATAACTTATTTTTCGATTATTAGTTCCTGCAGAAAATCCTTTTGCATCAATATGAGTAAAAGGGTAAATAACATTTATAAACGTAGTTCCAAGGATAATCAGAGGATATAACTGATTTTTTACCAAGAAAAAAGAAGTGCGGAATGCAAACTTTGTTTTGGCAAATACTGACATTAGACAGTTTATATTTTATATCTAAAGCATGTCCTGATGCAGATTTAACTGTATGAGTAGTTTTTTGCAAATATTTTGAAGGAACTAATCCTTCTTGAATGCAGCTAACATCAACTCCACTATCAATCATCGCTATATCAGTTACAGAAAAACTATTATCAATTAAAATGGTACATTTAACATACCACTTATGCGCAGTTATAACTTGCATCATACCAAGAAAAGAATTATTTTCAGAATTTAAATTTTCTAAAATCTCTTGTGGTTCTTCATCGACCACCACACCTTTACCTTTATCACCGGAAGTTTCAGTTAAAGAATTGAACTTCTCTACCTGAGATATCCTGTGATCACAAATCATCTGATTTTGCTTTATAGATTTAATCTCTTTTTTAAGATTTTCAATTTCATATTTCAAATCATCAAACGAAGAATCTCTTACCGGATCATTTATTTTATTCAAACGGTTATTAACCTCATTAATAGAATACGGAGCCTGATACTCAAAGCTTCTGGGTTTTTCAAAGGTTTTTGAAGAACTTGATCCAGAATTATTTGCCAGATCAATAACCTTTTCCCGAAGTTTGTTATCAGTTACTTCCTTTAAAAGTTCTATCACATTATCAGATGTAATAGTTTTGATATTTAAATCTTGAAATTGTGCTTGCAATTTATAAAATTCATCATTCTCACAAACATAATTATCATCTTTGCAAGTATTACAAGTATTATCACAAACCTGTTCCTCATCAGAAAAGTCAAGAAGATCGACTTCAGCTTCTAACTCGGATACCGAACCATAATCTGATTCAGAACCAGAAGTGTATAACAACCCATAGATTTTATCATGTAGCTCTTCTTCCAGTTCAAGAGCTTTAAGCTTTTCAAGCTTACAATTTGGCGTAATGTGCCAAACTTTCCATTTTTATAACATTTAATATTTGCCAAGTCCTTTTTAGACCTATTTTTAGCAAACCTTTTGGATCTTCGATAGCTCTCTCTAGCTTCCCGTTCCTTTTTAGATCGCTTTCTCGATCTCTTTTTCTTATACGGACTATCATCCGAAGGATATCGATGATACTTATCCTTTTTCTTTTTGTTATGACTCGAAGTATCTGGTAATCCGAATTGAGCACAAAAATCTCCCAATTGATTACTTTCTTTCAGCTTATCTTCTATCTTAAGTTGTCTTGATAGCTTTAATTCATTACACAAGTTTAAACCCTCTTGTGTACATATTCCTATCAATTTTCCATATGTCAAATCTCCATAAGAAATTTCTATCAAGTTTCCTCTTAGAGCTTTTCTTACTCTTTCTGCAAAAAGCGAAGGAAGCCCGTCTATAAACTTGGCTTTCCAGTATTGTAACTTGATTTCGGGTAATTTCATAACCCGACTCATAAAAGTATCTTTATACCATTAGAATTCTCCTAAAGTCCTGCATCGAAGACCATTAAGCAAAGTACGCACTGTTTCGTGCTGATTAGTATATCTTCCATTAAAATGTTCTAAAATTGTAAGAACAAGTGTATACACATCATCTTCTCTATTAGCGACAAGAGTCATACCTAGGTTATCAACCCCTTTAGCAGGTGCTCTAGCGTTTATTGCCAGCGCTTTCTCTTCCATAGAAAGATAATTATCCCACCAGCCTCTTAGTTGACCAGTGAAACCTGCAACAATCATTTTGCAAATATTCTTGTCTGTGTTATTAATACTCCTGCAAATAGTTGCATACATAAATATACGATGAACCAAGATAGTCAGCTGTCTATCTGTTAATCCGTCCAAATTCCATTCATAAATCTCAGACCTACTATATGAGGTATTAGTCGGATTCCAATCTCTTTCCTCAATAAGAACATCTTGAGGAGTTGGACGCGAGTAATAATACGTCTGCATGCGAGGTTTATCAGCATAACGATTGTTACTTTTGAAATAACCTTTAAGCTTATTAATTTCTGAAGAAATCTCTTCTTTATGATCAACGGAATTTTCTAATTTTTCAGCAAAATCTTCAGAAAGATTAATTGGTTTTAAACTTAATTCTGAAAATTTTTGGTTTAATGTTGAAAACTTCGCATCAAGAAGTTCCTCTAAATTATTTAAAGATTTAAATTTAAATCCTTGAATCTCAGGGGGTCTTTGGATATTAGCAACGGCAACTGGAGCATCTGAACTACCTTTCGAAGTTGAGGCCACATCAGACGTCTTTTTGCTATTACTAATTTCTTTTATCAAAGAAGTCAGTTCATCAAGCTTCTTATCAAGAGAACTAATATGTTCTCCCAAAACTTTAACATACAAACTTAAATAATTATTTTGAGAAATAAGCTTATTTATTTCTGCTACGCTTATAACCGCAACATCATTATCAATAAAATTTTGAAAAGCTTCAAAAGTAATACCTGTATTATTTGGTAAAATAAAAGGCGATTGAGGAGGGTAAATAGCTTTACAAATTTTTCCTTTATCAGTTAATTTTTATTATATTTTTAGTTATAATCTTTTAAAACACTTAATAGAAAAACGCTAATAAAAAATAAATTGTTAGCGAATGTGAAGACTTGTTGATATATAGAAAACGTATTCTAATAATAATAATAATAATATAATATAAAGCTAATAATAATAATAATAATAAGTTAATTTAAAAGTTGTCGAAACTTGAAACCAATTGATTCTTGAAGAATAAATTAAGCATTTTAAGTTTTAATTCAAAAGACTTAAATTTCACTCCTTGATTTGCTTTACCCTGCATAAATTTTTTAAATCGTTTATGAATTCGTCGCATTTGTCTTGTCTGCCTCGTTATCATTTTTATTTTAAAATATAATTATGACGAAAAAAGTGTCTATAATTTTAAAACAAGATCAGAAATTAGCTTATTTTATTAAAAAATATTGAGCAGTAAACTTATTTTTAAAGTTAACAGTTCTAAAAGTGTTTTAATTATTTTAACATAAAATATGTTCACCTATATTTTTTTATCAGATGTATTAATTATTTAATTATGCATTTAAAAATTAGATATTTGTTAGGAGTAAAAAAAGAAAAATAAAAGAATAGAGGAGTGAGCAGAAGAGAAGTGGTGAATAACATGTAAAAAGTAAGAAAAAGGGGGCTATTCAAGTGTCAAAAGAAGAATGGAGCCTCACACAACTATTGTTGGTTGTGCCTAGAGCTGTTAAATGGGCTTAGCCCGTTAGATCGGCCCAACCCAACCCTTGAATTAAGTGGGGTTGAGCTTAATTTTTTTAGCCCATTTAGGAACGAGGCTTTTTGGCCCAACCTCATTTGGCCCGCTAGCCTCATAGGCCCAACTCGCGAGCCTCAAAGGCCAGCCCGTGGGTGTGAATTTTAAAAACATTCAATATATATATATATATATTATTGAAGTTATTATAACTATGAATTTTTGACCTCTTCTACTTTTATTTTTATGCCTAATTTTTCATTTCTCCTTTGTTGTCTACTTGTCTTGTTAATGAAAAAAGTGATCATATAATGTTTTTTTCTCGGATGAATCTTATGAATGTTGTATCTTGATTATTATGTTGTTTTGTAAGTATTCACTGAAGTGTGTGTAATTCATAAATGAATTTTTGTATGTATTAATTTCATGTTTATCAAACATCAACGTTCGATACTCTTTCTAAGAGATCTATGTTGTCCATTTTTTTGTTGAAGGGCCAACTCGTCCCAACTCAACCCGCTTAGGGCTGGGTTGGGCCGCTATTTTATAGGCCTTTTAATTAAAAAGGGTCAGCCCGTCCTGACCCATTTAGCTCTCTAGCCCGTTAGGGTTGGGTTGAACCAACCCATTTTGACAGCTTTAGTTGTGCCTCTACCATTGTAAAATTTTTCTGAGAAGCGGTACATAAGGCAAAAAAAAGTCTTGGGGAAAGTGATTAGAAAAGACAAGACACGCCTACAATTTATGGGGACATGACCCTAAATGGAGATATAAGCTGAGGGTTATGGTAGAAAAATTGTTTTCGAAAGTCCATCGGCTCAAGTTAAAAAAAATGTAAAGATGAACACTAACAACAGTAAATAATACGATAACAGTCAAAGTGAAAAAAAAAACCTAAGTGGATATGTTATTGTTTGTATCATTCGCTTCCTTGTTGTTTTTCATCATGATTTCTTCATTATTATATTTGTTTTACACATACTTGATTTTTGATGTGATTTATCCGAATCGATGATCTATTAAAAATAATATATTTGACTTTTTAAGATAAAAATAAGATTATGTACACGTCATTTTTTTCAAACTTCTCTTATGAAATTACATTATTGTGATCGATTTTGTGCAAAATACAATGACGCATGAACAATTTAGGAACAATACGAATTTCTAGAGATAATATATATGATATTCGTCCTTTAAAAAGTTGTACAACGAAAAGAATTTCAATATCAGATGATAAAAATGAGAATGAGAAGAGATTGTTATTAACCTCAACCGCAATAAAATAAATAGGATGACTTTGAAGAGTTTTGATGTAACTTCAATTTCAATTAACTTATGTGATTCAGATAGGTGAGGGGATGAGATCACCCCGCCCCATCTCAATTACTTTAGAAGAGAATGTTTTATTAAAAAAAGTTATTATTTCTATTCAAAATTAATACTATATTTATATATGAATCGCTATACCGTTACATTTCATTCTAAATTAGATACATACGTAATTAAATCTGCATTTTATATAATGAAGACTGCTTATATAATTAATAATTAAATAAATATTAAGATTTTGTTTAATCCATTATTTTACCATGACCACCAAGATATTTAATGAAGTAGGGGATCATATTGATAACTATTGTGATCGTCGTTTTGCAAGGAATTTGATATTCCAAAAGTTGATATTGTTTGAGTTTTTTTTTTTTGGAATAATTGCAACATTATTGAAAGGTTCAAGTAGAAGTAAACAGGTAAAAAATAGTAACTCACATATATCATTGCACATAAAGTTTTTATGTTTTATTTTTTTGATTAAACTCTACCTTTTCATCTTGAATAAAAGATATATCGATTTAAGTCTTGAATGCGACGTTGTCTTAAATCAACACTTAATCTCAAAATGACAAATTAATCGAATTTCAAAGTAGTTATCAAACAACAAATCAAAATCCCCAAAATATATAATTATCAAAAAAATAACCCTCATTTATTTCCTACCAAGGTTTGCTTAGATATTTTTTTCTCATTTACGAAAGATAAAAAAGTATGCAAAATAAATTAGTATATTCCATTTCATCATTTTTTAAATATTTTTTTTGGCAATGGACTTGTGTTTTAAACAACATGAAACTTATTTGACAAAATTTATGCGAAAATATATATTTTTTTCTTCTATATAATCCGAGCAGAACATAAGTGGTGTACACAAAAAAAGAGAAATTCTTCCGCGTTTTTCAAGAATTTTCCAGAGAAAACCCCCAAAATCCTTAAACCCCCATTTTCAGTCTCTGCTTCTCTTCTCTCTCACTGCAGAGTCTCTTTCGTTAATGGAAATTTGAAAAAAAAGAAGAAGAAAAAGAGGCACTCACAATCTTCAGTATGGTAAGCTATGTGTTGTCTTTATCTTCTGGTAATGTTTTCTTGAACTGGGAAAACACAGTCAGGAACTTTTTTCACACAGAGAGAGAGACAGACATGTTTGTGTATTGAAAATCTTGAAGTTCTTGTTTTGCCATTTTACAGGATTTGTTTAGACAGGCTATTCTTCGCCCAGGGCCACCTGAAGAATTCGCTCTTCTAACTGTTCAAGAAGCTATAAAACCTCAGGTTTGTTTGAGTATATGTATACCCTTTTATCTTTTCTATGTGTGTGCCCTAATTTCTTTTGAATCTTTGATTTCATTAAAAGAAACAACACAAAGAAATTCTTGAGATTGTTACTTCCAAGAAAAGAATTAAATCTCTTCTATGTGTGTGCCCTAGTTTATCTTGAATTGTTGATTTCATAAAAAGAAACAACACAAAGAGAAATTCCTTCCAAGAAAAGAACTAAGCTATACAAAGTTGTCCTACTTTCTGTTTTGTATAGTTCTTGTTCCAAGATTGTGTACATTTTCCTAAAGGGGAAGTGTTCTCTATGCTATTCACTTCTTTTTCACTATTGAGTTGTTGGAAAGGTAATTTGGTCCTGCTAATACTATTAAGGAATTTTTGATTGGTGAATATACTAGCTTTTATCTCCACTTTTAACCCTCGTTCTTTTAAAGATTACAATTTCAACTCTTAGCTCTGTTTCCTAAACTAAATAGGACAGTCTAATTGGGAAGGAGGGGGAGTACATATCTGTGTGTTTATTTGGATGAAAGTGTAGATGCATCTTTTAGTGTGTTATAGAGGTGTATCTATATGTGTTCTAGTTTTGTTGACCACTTGTGTAGATTAGAAGGAAAACAAAAAACAAGACAAATTTGTATATAATGTATCTAGGAAAGTGAAACAGAAACAAAGACAGACTATACAAATATAGTTGCAGATCAAAGAAGATTCATGCAGACCCAAATAGTAAACGGTAATACATGTTCTTCACATTATTCGCCTTTCTGAAGAACTAAGACCTGGAAGTGACCAGTTAACCAGATGTCGATATGGGCTAAAATTCATCTAACCCATTAACTTTACCTGACAAAAAACCTACTTTTTTCCTCTACGCAGAGGTTGGGGTGCAGGAATGTTCAAGTTTCAACATAAGAACCTGCTCTCTGCTTTTGAATTGGACCTTTTGCAGTGTTACAAGTAGACTACCTTTTCTTTGATAGTGTTCCCCAAATGTATTGACTGGGCCATTTCCCATTTATTGTGATGGTGACTCATTTGTAGATTTTTCTGTTTTCTTTGTTTGAGGTATGGTATTCATTATAAAGAAGTCCATTTTGTGCTACATAATAGTAGCTTATGTGATAAATTATTCATCTAGGTTTCACTGAGTAGTTATGATTGAGATATGTTTACTAATGTGAGGTTACTGCTATGGATTTCTTATATTTAGCCTATTGACTTTTCTGATCATCTGCAGAAGCAAACAAAGCTAGTCCAAGATGAGAATCAATTGTTGGAAAATATTCTCAGGTCTCTACTTCAAGAACTGGTGGTATGTGTGATTTTTCTTAATAGGAATTGCATCATAATTTATGAAAACGTTGGTTGGTGAAAATTGGACTTAGTAAATCATGGTGGATTCTAGTTTAGGGTGACTGGCAATCTCAAATTGTGTTGCAGTTGACTAATTTATGGTTAGTCTCATCTCATTTGTGAGACTACTCTTTACAGTTTCTTGATATTAGGCTTTTTCGAAACAAGGTTTATTGGAAAAAACCTCTTTACCCCGCAAAGGTAGGGGTAAGGTCAGCGTACATCCTACCCTCCCAGACCCCACTTGTGGGGTTATGCTGGATATGTTGTTGTAGGCTTTTTTTCAAACTCTTGGTATGTATTTTTTTATAAGTAACCCTGTATATTTATTTAACAATTTAGAGTCTTAGATTTTTCCATGGACCAAGTCAAAGTTATCAACCTAATCTTTCTTAATTATGATCTTGTTCGGGCCAGCTTGCGCGCACGTTGACTATTCCATCTTGTACTTCTACTTCCAACCAACACAAGTATCAATTACAGTTGGGAAGAAAACAACATACCCAGTGTAATACCACAAGATGAATGTGATCTTCACACCCTGCCCTTTTTTTGGATTATTTTCATCTTCCCAGCTTCTATTGTCATCTTGTAGGCATATTTTCACTAAAACTTGCACATTCCAATGTAAGTCAACATTCCACTAAATACATTCTTCTCATTAGAAGTTAGATTTAGGGTAAACGAAAAATAGGCATTATTGATCCAAGGATTTGTTAGTGTGATAATAGTATGTAAAGGGTAGTATTTTCGTCTAGCTTAGATATCCTTGATCTTGAATATTCCCTGACGAACAAACAAAAGAGAAGTTTTGGAGGCTGAACTTAGAAAAGGACTAGTTAATGGGTCTACCGGTATAGTTTGAACATTATTTGGTGGGTGAGTCCAAAAAATAGTATTTATTAATGGATAAGTGTGATAAATGACTATTTTTCTCAACTTATATAGTCAATAGTTTTTTTTTTTTGAGAAGGATATAAAGGACAAGTTTACTCCTCAACTTATATAGTCAAGTCCCCTCTAGGTTAAGATCAAATGCATTGGCTCAACATCCAGGACAAGTTGTGATTGTGACTGATTCAAGTTCCAGATTGAAATGGAGAGAGAACATCATAATATTAGTGCTTCTTAGGCAGTGGCTGATTTATCAGGAAATTCTGAAATTGTATCACCCTGCATTTCAAGAAAGGCTGAAGCTATTTCTTTCTTGTTCACGAGCTTTGTAGTGTTGGGGAAATTTTCACTTACCTTTTTATCATTTTTTTTTCCTTTTTTTCTTTTGAACTTCACCATTGGTCCTGCTATTAAGTACTTTTCTGGGTAGAATGACTGTCTTCTGATTAGTAAATTTTCTTTATCCTGTCACAGGCTTCTGCAGTTCAGTCGGGGCAGAAAGTCATGAAGTATGGAGTGTCAACTGTTGATGGTGAATCAAGTCAGGGTCAGATTCCCCGCCTTCTTGGTGAGTGTCTGGTAGCACTAACGATTATACTGCAAAGAAAACGTATTTTATTAGCATGTTTCTTGGTCTCAGAATATTGGAAATGTTTCACCTAAGAAGACATGATGTATAAGATGTTATAACTCACAGATCAAGAGGCTAGTTGAAGAAAACAAACTATAGAGAAGTAAATGATAGATTTGAGAAGGATAGGTAGACTTCAATTCAACACTTCATATTTGCCCAGGGAGTGCAGGAATATAGCCATCCCTAGCCACTTACGTCTTTGGGGTTCATCTGCCTCCAATCTTCCAAGTTCCTTTGAAATTTGAAGACTCATTTTCTTAAGCTTAAGAACTTGAGATATGTTGTTTTTTCGTTTTGTAAGGTTGTGTATGTTCTTCTCTTTTGGTTATTATCAGGAAATTGCAAACCTTAAGACTCTGTAGTTGTAAGTAGTATTGCTAAGAAACATAATTCATCTTATTGTTATACATCTAATGTTTACCCCAAAGGAAAAAAATCTGCTAAGATCACGATTGTTGTATCAGTAGAGGTAGAGAGATCCTTGAGATATGCCTTAATTGCTAATGGAGTGGGTACATAATGCTAGGTGTAAAAATGTTCCAAATAATATTTTGAAGTTGGATTTATAGAAGCCTATGAATGCTCTGGCTGATTCTCAGAGGAGTTGGTGTTGGTGGGATGCATTGTTTATCTTAATCTTGTTTATGAAACTATCATGGATAGACACTTGTTCTTTTCTTGTAACATTTTCTTTTAATTTATTTATAGATATTGTTCTATATCTTTGTGAGAAAGAGCACGTGGAAGGTGGCATGATATTTCAACTTTTGGAAGATTTGACAGAAATGTCAACAATGAGAAATTGTGAGGACGTTTTTGGATACATAGAGAGCAAACAAGACATATTGGGGAAGGTATGCATAATCATCGACGGTTTCAGTTGTATGAACATTTCTCGGTAATATAAAAAGTTCTATGAATATTTCTTACTTTAGTGATGGTATGTGTTTATTTGATGCGTTAAATTCTTGTCATTATAAACATGTATGTGTTTATTTGGTGCGGCAAATTCTTGTCATTTAAAATGTTTATGTTCATCATTGTGACATACAGCCAGAACTCTTTGCACGAGGAAAGCTTGTTATGTTAAGGACGTGTAATCAGTTGCTTCGTCGTCTATCAAAGGTGCACAGTGCTTTGCATTCCAGCTTTGTCTTATGTATTAGATATCAGAAACATCTTTGTCTCTATTTTCACATTAATTCATCTTGTGCATGTCATGAAAATGTATCTACATTACTTATTGTCAATGCCAAAAAAAGAGAAAAGTTTCTAGTATCTAGATAATGGCATTGTCCTTTGATTTGATTTATGATGGCAAAAAACTTCATTTTGTTGTATTATACTAAATCTTCCCCTCTGTATATTAGATCGGGCTATCTTGGTCGTGCAAGCATTAATTCAAATCTCTGTTCTTTTTCCTAATGATCAAGAGTTAAAGTTCAATTTAGTATGCAATGGAATTCTTTGAGAAAGGTAATAGTGATACTGTGCTGGGGACAGTATTTAGAGTTCAAAAAGCAAAACCAAATGTGATCCTTGATCTTCTCACAAGGATTCAATAATGTCTAATAGAGAGTCTGCATCTTCCATGAGTTTTTTGCACTAAAAGTGAAATAAAAGAATATAATTCATCTCGATTTTCTGTTTTGGGCTGCTACATTCTTCAAAACATCTTGGGTTCATTTTCTTCCATATATAATGGAACATTTTTTTTTTTTTTTGAAAATGGTAATTGTTTCTATTTCTGTAGAACAGTACATACTACATAGGTTGTACTGAAAACCGTATTTACATAAGGAACTCTAATAATACCGACCTATCCCTATAATGAGTCTAAGACATCAATGACAGAGACAGTATCATTAGAGTAAATTTGATTACACCAAAAACAAAGAGTCAAAACGCAATTTAGTTTAACTTGTTGCATACTACTCTCCCTATTCTCAAAAACTCTAAGGTTCCTCTCTTTCCATATTGTCCACCAAATAGTGGCAGGGACAAATCTCTAGTTACTTCTGTTTTTTGCTTGTGTCCCTGCTTCTTCCCATCTATATGAAATTCTCCCAGGCATGGACCAGGAGATGTTTTTAAGTCTCAGGAACAAATTCCACAACTGGCTAGTGACTTCGCGTTGGATGAACAAATGATTGACTGTTTCTGCAGTTTTCCCACAGAAAAAACATCTAGAGCAAAGTGTAATTCCCCTATTCATTAAATTCTCCCGTGTCAATACTGCTTCTTTAGCTAGTAACCACACAAAGCAAGAGACCTTGTAGGGGATCTTGGCTTTCCATATATGTCTCCAGGGCCACTTGAATAATTTATTTGCTATTGTTAAAATATCTTCTTATTAGAACTCTTTTCTTATCCCAAAAACGAAAGTCTCTAATTTGTAGCTTCTTGGCTTGTTGTGATTACAATTGGGTATATAGGGGTGCATGTTAAGCAACTTGGGGGGGGGGGGGACAGACTTCATTTTTTGTTCATTATAGAGCTAAAGAAGAGATATGTATGTATTAAAGCTTTTTGGGAGGAACACTTGTTTTTGTCTTGTGCTGTTTATTTGTTTTGCCCTGTCTTTCGGGTGAATGACATTATAGATGAAGATGTAATATATAGGAATAATAAGGATGCTCATAATGGACCAGTGCTATTGATATAAATCCAACTGCCTTTTTTATCCATGTAATGAGGATGAATTGAACCCAATCAAACCAACTCCTAAAACAAAAAACTTGGAGAAAGAAACAAATAGTGCATTCCCCTTTACTTGGTAGGGCTTGAAAGACTGGACAATTTCTTTTCCTTTCCTATCTCATATTTTCAATTCAAGCTGAAATAGGAAAAACCGCTAGCACCACTATGCCCAGTGTTTAATTTCAAAAGTAGAGGGGACATTAAGAGGGGCTTGGCCAGTCATGATTAGAATCTGGCCCATAAAAAACTTGGAAGCTAGTGTCATAGAAGAGATAGTGAACTAGAGATTTCTCTCTCAGAGTTTGAGTTGCCGACTGAAGCAACCAGAGTAAATGTTGGGGAATGACGACGAAGAGGACGCATAATTAGTCTCTCTTTGAATAGATGCTGTTGTCAACCTATCTGGAACATTGGTTAACTAGAAAGTTTAGATAGATTTGGAGAACTTTTCCTGCACATCTATGGTTGAAAAGTAATTTTAGAATGATTGACGATCATCGTTGGGAATATTTGTGCCTTGATTAAAAAACGCAGACGAAAGCCCATTGGTAGTCATTGCTTGCATCACCTTTTCGATACGTGATGTTTTAATGTTAGGCGATCTATATTTTCATGAAATAAAAAATATTTTTATATTTAAGCCAATTCACCTATCATGGTTCAATACTTAAATTTAAATTTCACTGTATTTCATTCCTTTTCATGGCTGGTGAAACCTGAATAATGCTTGTTGGGTATCATTTATCTTCTCTCTTAGTAAACAAACTGTTCCAATATTTTCCTGGCTTAACATCTTGTATTACAGGCAAATGATGTTGTTTTCTGTGGGCGCATTATCATGTTTCTTGCTCATTTCTTCCCCTTATCTGAGCGTTCTGGTACTTCTTTTTCTTTCTCTGTGTGTGGTTAGATCCCCCGTTTATATATTGGTGCTAATTTGTTTGCTCAAATTCCTGCAGCTGTAAATATAAAGGGAGTTTTCAATACATCAAATGAGACAAAATATGAGACAGAAGTTCCTGAGGGTAGGTATCTTTTCCCATCACTTTGTTGCAGATTTGGTTTTGCATTTTCTTTAATGCGAACAGTGCGTCAACTTGTTTGGTTTCAGGTATTTCTATTGATTTCAACTTCTATAGAACACTTTGGAGTCTACAGGTTGGTATCAGGTGTTTTGTTCTTTTAGGGGAATACTTTTGATTACCATAGTCTGTTAGATAAGCATTCTTAAAAACCTAACATCATGAGATTATTTCTGCATTTCCTGGTTACCCGTTACCCAGTTGTTTTCTTGCTCGTTATTTCTGAAGAAGTGTCACAGAGTGTTCTTTTACAATCTAAGTGGGAACTGGAGGTCCTGATATAACTTCTAAAGAATTTGCCGCTAAATATATATATAAAAAGCATTTCTATATATCCATTCCAAGTTTTGCTGTTGATTATGATACTGAACCATGAGGTGCAACCTCTATCTTCAAAGCAGCAACACAATTTTTTTGCAAATGAAGTCATCAGTCTGTCTTCGTAACATTGAAATCCTAGTTGATGCTATAGATGAAGTTTCCAGATGAAACTGATGGTGAGAAACCAGATGGACAAAGAATTATAAGCAAACATAGAAGACAAGGAAATAGAAGACAATGGTATATATATTATGTTATATAAATATATAGACTGGGGCGGGTGGGGAGAATATATGAGTAAGAGAGAACAAATGCAGCTGAACTTGGAAGGTTAGGGTTCCTTTCATGTTGATATTACTGCAAAAAAGCAGTTTGGGTTTTATGATGGTAGTACAACAAAAAGAAAATTAGAAGCAACAAAAGATAGCCATATTAGTTGTGTGAGTCTGGGCTTCATTGGGCTTGAGCTCGAGTTAAAAGTATGTACAAGCTGGCTCTAGTTTGAGAAAAGTGAGTTGAGCTAAACCAATGCTTGGGTAGCACGACAACCAACTAAACTCCTGCAGTAAAGTCGCAGGTTTGTATTTATGCAATAGTGCCATGGTTATTATATAGGATACTATCACCATTTGGTGAGAATGGTAATTCTGATTGTGGATTAGTGGATGTTTAAGTTTAACATAATAATTCATGGATTATTTCTTATTGCATTTGCTTTTATTTTTTGGTATCGGCAAATATTTTAAAAATTGACCCCTCCCCCCAAGAAAGAATCTTACAAGAAGTACAAAAAGATTTAGTAACCAAATCTTTTCCTCTGTGGACATAATATCATCACTATAAATGGCTAAAGAAAACGTTACAAACTCTATGGACATAATTTAATCACTTTAATTGGCTTATTTTAATTCTTGATTTGTGGGTAGATGCAATCCCTGTTTCAATTGCATATTCCCTTTTCACAATTCCTTCTGTCATAATATCTGAAGGAGGTTCTCTTTGTGTATGTCCATTATTATTTGCCATTTCATAATCGTTTCTTCTCAATGGCATGTTTGTGGTTGCATTACGTTGAAGACTAGATTAAAAAGAAATATGTGACTGTATTCAAGTGGCTTATAAATGCTTTGCAATGGGACCTTTAACTTTCTTTCGCGTTGTAAAATTCCTCCGTTAGCATGCTTTAGGTATGAATAGCCATCTTACACTTATGCTGCATTGACTATCCAATGACCTATATCGTCAAACACAATGCAAATAGTGGGTACTTGGTCATCTGTGTTGTATTGTTGTCTAAATCTAGTGCAGCCCAGTGAGGTACATCCCTTAGAATTAGCTTTTTCCCAATGAAGATGAAGGCTGATTAGGTGCCTATTTGATGTCTCTACAACTATCTATGTGTATTGACCTTCTGCGATTCGTAGAAGTTAAAGCTGTAGCTTTGTTTGAGACTTGAGTAGTCTCCTTCACAGATGTGAGAACACATGTACATGTACTTTTTGTTTCATTTTTCTTTGTCTTTCTGATAGGAGGTAAGAACAGCAATTTATGGTTCAACTGAAAGAGAAAATCGTGGAGCCAAAGTGGGGTGAGTGAGAGAAGGCAAAGAGAAACCCATTAAAACCCCGTGACTATCAGTGTCCAGGAGTTTGATTTTAGCAAGGAGTTAGCTTGCTTTTGGCAAAGCATAAGCTAGAAAACTCTTCCTTATGTAGTATTTCCTTAAAAGTTACGGGGAGATATAAAGGAAGCTGATACAATCATGTTCTAGCTCTTTGATTCTGTCAAAATTGATTCCCCACCCCCAAAAGAAAATGGATGTAAGAAAAGAGATTCTGTCAAACGTATTTTGAAGTTATCTCCATATACTCTTCTAAAGCAGTCATGTTTGATAATCAGTTTGAGTGGCATATCAGATTAGGGTCGTGTCTTGCTGATTCAGAAAACCTTTATTTATTTATGAATCACTGTATCTGAAGTATCTCCGATAAGCTCTGCGCACGTGCTTCCCCCACCTTCCTGTCTTGTTTAGTAATTTTTTAACTTTGCTAACTCAGGAATACTTCTGCAATCCGCCATCCCTGATTAATGCTCCCGGCAAGTGGCACAAATTTACATCCAGTTTGACGGTACACCTCTTTCTCTGTTTAAATTCTTTGAGATGTTTCTGTTGCTGTTTTTTTCATTAACCATATGTAATGTGTGATTAATTATTGTTTGGGGCTTGCAGCTCGTTCTAAATACTTTTGAGGCTCAGCCTTTAAGTGATGAAGAGGGAAATGCTCATAACCTTGAGGATGATGCTGCAACCTTTAACATAAAATATCTTACAAGCAGTAAACTTATGGGTCTCGAGGTATGGGAGCATTTCTCAATTTAGAAGGTTCTTCTTGAGCAAAAAAGTAGCAAATTCAATAGCATATTCCTGATCATTCTTTTTGTCTCAGCTGAAAGATCCTAGTTTCAGGCGCCATGTTCTGGTTCAGTGCCTCATTCTGTTTGACTATTTGAAGGTAATGATAAGCATGTTGTTAGCTCGAGCTCATAGTGCAAGTGGATCTTTTCGTAATAGTGTCATCTTCCAACAATAGTTGAAGTTCAGTCAATAGTTCTTTTTTTTACTAGTTTCAAAAAAATACTATTGACTGAACTTCAACTAAAGTTGGAAGGTTCTTTCTCTTTCATGTGTACACATGAGATAAGTTTTTTCTACTTGAATTCACATAATCAAAACATCAAAATTCAGGTGCATATCTTTGATTTCGATCAGGATCATGACAATCCACATGATTGTTTGATAATCTTTAAGTTGAAGATTCTCTAATACACAAAGTCAGTAGGATTCTTAAATGTCTTAGATGTGGTGTACATCGGAGAAGAGAGCTAATGAAAACGTGCCAAACTTGGTCTCTGCTGGAGTTTTGCCGAGGGAAGCTGTGAGAGTAAAGTTAGCTGAGGGAGGAAGAAGGAAAAGCTTTGTAGAAAACTGATAGAGAGAAAACAGTAGGTTACGTGTTTTGTAACTTATCTAGAAAGAGTTTGTCCTTTTTTTTTATTTCCTATTGATCTAGTCTCTTGTCATGATGGCCCCACCTGGCTATGACCTACATGTTTGACCATTAGTTTTTGTCAATTATTACAACTTCACCTTGAAATAGGGAATTTGAAGTTGAAAGCTTGTTTTAAGTATGTCAAGTGAAATAATGGTTAGCTCACAAAACTTCAAGGTATTCCAAGCGAAATTTATGACAAAACAATACTTCAACTTGCAAATACTTTTTTTTGTAAACTTCAACCGAATAGTGTCCAAACTCCTACTTGTTCGTAATCATGCAGGCACCAGGGAAAAGTGAGAAGGAATTGCCGTCTGAAGCAATGGTTGGTATTGCTTTTGCTGTTTATTTCATTTCATGCTGTATCAGTTTTTTAGTGGTCCCTTGATTCCTGCACCTCTCCCTGTTTGTATATATATATATAGCACACACTGATGCACGTAGAGATACTTGTGCAAGGGTTTGTCTAGGTGTGAAAGTAAAACCGTTTGAAATAACGGTTTGGAAGGACTACTCTTTATATGCTCCTTCCAAAAGAAAACCAGGGAATTAATGAGGCCTTTGCTCTTTAACTTATGTTCTGAATAAAAGTTCTCTGATGTAAACCTTGGAACTGTTAATGGAAGTGATTCTTTTTTACAATCTTTAGACTGCTCTTTTCTAGAATATTGCAATATAGTTCATGATGATGTATAACTGATGTTCTTAATATATAATGCAGTGGGTAATGAAAGAGTATTATTTTATGGAAATTTCTGATGTTGCGTATATCTGGGCTACATGTCCTTTCATAAGTTTTTTTAACCTGTTCTATTCTTACTTCATTCACATTAGCAGGTGTTATTTTTTGCCTGGACCAAAACCTGTTGTTGCTAAATATTTTTTTCCTTTTAAGTGGAAAAATGAGAAAGTAAACCCACCGTTAGGTGGATTATTATTCTATGGAACAAATACATGCCTAACACAAGCTACAAAATTACTCTCATCCTGTCCCAGAACCACAGCTATCAAGGAAAAAAAGAGGGTGGGGTGGGGTGTGGGGAAGATTCTAATATAAGTAAAAAACTCCTTTCAGGAGAAGAGGACCCATTACCTCAATGATTTGACTTTTCCACTTAAGCAAGGGCTCATCAATAACATGTCTCAGTGCCTTGGAAACAATAAAATGATTGCATTTACCTTATTTGTGCACGTCTTAGGATGAAAATGGGGTCATGGCATAATATGGTTGGGAACTTTTGATCATATCTCATCATTAATAGATCTTATGGTCAGGAGAAAATGCCATCTCATTTGTTTCTTTCAACCATTTTGAAGTTCTTGCAGATTACAGTGTTGCAGAAGTAGGGATCGATATTTTGTTAGTGATTGCTAGTTTGCAAGTCAAGATGCTCTGTGTTTTAATATTTGTATTTGTACCTTATAGAGAAAATAGTTGATCATTTATTACTGAACATAGCTTTACTTTAACTGGGGAGTCCCTAACGTCATTTACATAACGTAATCCATCATGTGTACATTATGGAGTCCAAACACCTGTCCAACATTGGCTAGGGCATCTCATCGAGGTGCCACAAAGCTCGACTAACATGAATATTTGCACACAGTGCATTGTGCTTTACCTTAGCAACTAGCTAATTATGTTTCCTCAAAATTGTAGAAGGAGGAAATAAAGACCAGTGAAGAGCGGGCAAAGAAGCTTCTTGAAATGACTCCACCCAAAGGCATAGATTTCCTCCACAGTATTGAGCACATTTTGGAGCGTGAAAGGAATTGGGTAAGCATTGGTTTTCTCTACTTTTTTTTTTTTTTTGCTTTCTCATGCAGGAGATCTTAGACATTTACTTTCACCCTTCTCCTTATACATTTCTCTATTTTCTATTTATTGGTTGGCTTATTATACTTAATATTCTACTTCACTCTTCTCCTTTTACATTTCTCTATTTATTTACTGATTAGCTTATTATGCTGTGCGGATGATGGTTTTTTCTATAGGTTTGGTGGAAACGTGATGGCTGCCCCCCATTTGAGAAGCAACCAGTAGAGAAAAAGCTGGTTCAAGATGGAACCAAAAAACGGTATCTAACTACAAGTTAGCATGTACTGTTGCTTTTAATCCTTGACTACAACAACATACCCAGTGTAATCATAAGTGGTGTCTGTGGGGGTAAAGTGTACACAGACCTTACCTCAACCTCATTGAGGTAGAGAGGCTGTCTTCCGGAGAAAGCTTTACAACGTTTAATATATCGGTGAAGATATCTAGATCGTATGTTTTTTCTTAGTTTTGCACTTCTCTCACATTGGAAAAATTAATTTGTTAACAAAAATGAAAATGCATTGTGGAAGACCAAGTGTCCCCTGGTGACTTCATTAGAAAATGATAAGTAATGAAAAGTTTGAACAAGCAGTATGCCTATCCCTGTGAAGATCCAACAACTCCACTCTAGAATACAATCCTTCTGCAAGCACCATAGCAATTCGTTGAAAACTATTCCATTCCAAACTCAGGTTGGATGAATACTTCCGCCCAGGAATCTTTAGCATTATGCTGAAGCTTAATACACCACTCAACAGAGAGCATGGAGATTTCTTCAGAGCTTCTTACCTTTAGTCTATGTTACATGGGTCCTTCATTTGCCTTCATGTATCTGTCCCCGGACGAGTGTGATACGTGTGGGTATGTTGTGCGGCTTCCTTAAAATATCCTAAAAATTTAGCAATAAACTTGACATACCCGTACCAAATACTTACACCATACTGAATACGTACCATATTGAAATCCATGTAAGATGGCCTTTAGTACAACCAAAGTTGCGAATTTAACTAGAAAGTTTCACCCAATGAGCACATGCTTCTGCCATGATACAAGAAATCTCTCCCATGGTTTTCTTGCATAAGTGTAATGACTAGAAAAGGTGGATGAGACCCATTGAGATTCTGGACATTTAATATGGATGAATATCCTTATGTGGCCTGTAAATTTTGTAGTAAATTAGTGTGAACTACAGACCATGTGAAAAATCGTATCAACTTACTGTGATGTAAGTCAGCCAACATAGATTTCTGCTACTAAAATTCTCAGCTTTCCTTGTGTGATCGGAATACTTTATAGTTCTTAAATCCAATGCTGAAGGTTATACTCCCTCCTTCCCAATGTATATGACACACTTTTCTTTCTAGTAAGTCCCAAAAAGAATGATACATTTCTATATTTAGTAACTATATAACTTATAACATGCCCAGTTTACCCTAAATGAGATGATTTATAGCCACACAAACATCTATGACTTATTTTAGACTACAAGTTTCAAAAGTCTTTTTTTCCCTTAAACTACATGCCAAGTTACCTTATATATATAAAAAAAGAACTCCATGCCAAATCAAACAACATCACATAAATTGGGTCGGAGGGAGTATTATTTACACAACAGTTTGTAAATATTCCAATTCTGTGAATTTTAGTTGGTTTGTGATATTTAGTGCTTTTGCCCTGGGTAATTGTAGAATTTGTTTGAAAATTACTATGTATGTATGTATGTATATCACATTTCTATAAGATGATGTCATTCTGCTGTCTTCCAGCAATTTGAATTGTATTGTGCTTCCTCAAATCCTTTTGGAAACAAAACATATTGTTTGCTAAATTGTACCCTTATGGCCTATTTCACCTGAACGCATTGTGGACCCATCTGCGGGAATAGTTGTTTAGCCCACCCTCAGCAGCCTGTGTAACCAAATAGCGACAAAAAGTTTAGTATTCTGCCTTGAGAAGCCAAGGAGAATAAATAGATATGTTTAGTCATTTGTTCCTAGTTCCTTCTAATCCTTTTTACTTAGCTGATCATTTTTTCAAGAATTCAAACTGCTGCTGTTTTTCGTCCCCTTTAACCATAAGTCCATAACTTAGATGATACTTAACCATATTCTTTTTGCCATGCAGTCGGCCACGATGGAGGCTTGGAAACAAAGAACTCAACAATTTGTGGAAATGGGCTGATCAGTATCCGGTTTGTTTTTCATTAACTCATTACTTGCACGAGTCCTGTGTAGCAAGATGTTTATCACATTAGTTTTCTGTGGCTTTGTATGAGGGACTTGCTGATACTGTCTCAATGATATACAAAATCATTAGAACTCTTTCATTGATAAATAATTTTCATCATAGATGATTAATTTTGAACCTATGACAATAATTCTAGTGAGTAGAAGTGTGTAATGGGCTTACTTGTAATTGATGGTCTCTATGGACTTGTGAAAACCAAATATCCTCTCATAACCATCATGAACCGTATGAATGATATACACACTGAACGCATTTTAAGTACTCGCTAGATATTGCGTGTTTCAAGATATGAATGCTTATTTCTGCCTTTGTTAATGTAAAACAATTAAGTAAAATTAATATAAATACTTCATCTTTTTATAGTTGAAAATTGTTTATTGTTTATTGTTCTTCGCATTAAGATGATGTCAGCTATACAAAAGGTATGACATCAAGTATGCGGAATATTATTCTAACTATCTAGACCAGGAAGAATGTTCTCGTTACCCCAAGAAATACAAATGAACAAGATGTCAGTTGATTTCTATGCCGGTCTTGGCACTTTTTTAGAACTAATTCTTTTCTCTTCAGATTGTTTAGAATATTGTGAGAAATATTGTAGAAGAATATTATTGAATTGATGTGTCTACATTATTACACAAAGACCCTATTTATAGACACTACAATACAATCATTTACCAAGTATGATACTATTTCCTATTCCTATGGCTATTCCTATTTTAAGTAGGATTGTATATACCTATTCCAATTCTAACACTCCCCCTCAAGCTGGTGCATACAATTCATATGTACCTAGCTTGTTATAGATGTAATTAATACGAGGACCAGTGAGGGGCTTGGTGGAGATACTTGCAAGTTGATCCCTCGACTTCGCAAAATTAACAGTCGATCTCAATGTGCTTAGTCTTCTCATGAAATACTGTTAATCTCAATGTGCTTGGTCTTCTCATGAAATACTGAATTTGATGCATAATGCCGATAAAACATAGAGTGATAAAATTATAGTGTTGAACTTCCCAAATTAATCTTGCAAAGACTGTTTTAGACCATAGAATGACTTACATAATCGACATACAAGGCTACTAAACTCCTCCTAAGCAACAAAATTAGGTGGTTGCTCTATATATACTTCTTCAAAATCCAGTGGTCGCCGGAAAGTGCTCAAAATCTGGTATAAAGTATATGAATCATGTTGGAATCAATAGACGAGTCGATATTAAACAAGAAAGTCACCGAAAAAGAAATAATATGGGTAGGGGCGGAATGATGGCACAGCTCTACTAAAAAAGAGAAATTACATGGGTAGGATCGGAATAATGGCACAACCCTATACAAATCAGATTTAATGAGTTATCAGAATGACGAATGGAACTACGCAAATCAAATATGAAGAGTCACCGAAAAGAAGCACGGCGCTATGCAACTTAGATATGAGAAAGTAGTTCGAAAAAATTCACGGTAATATGCAAATTAAATATGAAAAGTAGTTCGGAGAGATGCACGGTGCTACACAAATCAGATATGGAAAAAAGTAGCCACTGGAAAGATGGCACAGTGCTACACAAATTAAATATGAAAAAGTAATCACAAGAAGGATGGCACGATGCTACGCATAAGATATGAGAAAGTAGTCCCCGGAATGATGGCATGGCGCTACACAAATTAGATATGAAAAAAGTATTCACCGGAAAGATGGCACGGTGCTACACAAATTAGATGTAAAAAAGTAGTAACCAGAATGATGGCACGGTACTACACAAATTAGATATGAGAAAATAGTCATCGGAAAGATACACGGTAACCCAACTTTTGCTAACATAATCGTTGGCTTGACGGGCGGCATATATGGGTAATAGCCGACCGCCAGCAGCGGAAGCTTTTTGATTATTTACCAAGATCGTAGAGGCTTTGATACCATGTGAGAAATATTGTAGAAGAGTATTATTAAATTATTGTTTCTACATTATTACACAAAGACCCTATTTATAGACACTACAATACAATCCTTTACCGAGTAGGATACTATTTAGTATACCTATTCCTATGACTATTCCTATTCCTCTTCTTATTCTAAGTAGGATTGTATATACCTATTCCAATTCTAACAAATATATAAAGAGGTGTTGTCTTCCACAGCGTTTATACTAAATAGAATATGCTAAGGTCCACAGTTCTGTTGCAAATTACACTATAGTAAATGATCCGCGTCCTTTACATGCATTTTGTACACAACACCGACTCATACTGGTGTTTGCCAGCATAGTCCCTACGCGGAGTCGACACTCAATAAGAAGTGCTGTGTGCCAAAATTGATGTCAGTTACAGATATGCACACACTATTACTTTACCTCTGACTAACAACCTGTCAGCATTTCATTCTAATTATTCAATGACTTGAAAACTGTATTGTCCGAAAGACAAACTATGAATTTGTAGTTTCTAACATGTCTTATTCAAGGCATCTTGATTCTGAAGAAGATGGAGCTTATTATTTTGACGTTGAATGTAATGACGTAAACATTTCTTTTCTGTTTTTCCTCCAGAAAGCTTTAACTGATACTCAACGCGTGTCCACTCCCTCTATCACAGATTACTGGAAACCTCTGGCAGAAGATGTAAGCATCCATTAATTCTCTTTAAGAAAAGCTACTTTTGCTGGAGATAATAACAACATACCAAGTGTAATCGCACAAGTGGACAACTTTTGCGAAGATGTTCCCTCTAATGTCTACTTTGTTTTAGTCCCTTTGCTGCGGTAGGAACAGGTGTCTTTGTAGTACTTCCTGGATTTCTGAGTTTGATTTTTATATCTTCTGATTTGATAGATGGATGAATCTGCTGGAATAGAAGCAGAATACCATCACAAAAACAATCGGGTTAGTCTCTTCATCTTTTCTGCTTGGTTTTTTTCCTACACTTAGTACCACCATGGCATTTTGTTCTTGGTTACAGCTCAAGTGACCTCTTATTTCCAATAATGGCATGTTTAAGAAGACATTGTAGCAACAGAATTCTAGCTGACTCCGATTTATTTCACTGAAATATTAGGAGTCATTTTGTATCATAATCTATACTAATGCCGAACTGATCAACTCATAACTAAGTATATATGCACGCAAGTAGCTAAAGGCTAAAGCTCATTTAATAGATTAAAAAAAGTAGCTAAAGCTCATTTACATTAGAATATAAAAGAACTGTGTTGCCATATATCTCTACATAAATACAGGACTGGTACCTAATGATAAAATATACAGGACTTTGTATAAACCTCAAAGTTGGACGAAGTAAAGATTTTGCATCAGATAAAAAAAGTTGAAATGTACTTTCTCAGTTAAAAAGAGATTTTTCCAAAGGGCGGGTCACTGACGGATTACTCGGTTATCAAAAAAGAAAAGTTAAAAAGAGATTTTAGGAAAAGGTTTGTCTCGATGTACAGATATAGCTGATAGTTCATAACCTTCAATGAGAACTGAAGTCACATACTTTTGATTTCCAAGCTGTCATTTTTTTTAAAATGTTTTGGTGCTACACCCTTGAATTGTTCAAAGTTGTCATTTTATTCCATCACATGATCAACTCTTGCCCCTTTAGTTTCTAAACAGTAATTAAGTGGCACGTGCTAAATTCACTGCAATAGTATTTGCTTACGAGCAATCTGTAGTAGTTCCTCCAAAATTATTTATTTGTTTCCTTTTTGCTCCTACAAAATTCATGTAGGTTACTTTTCAGTCTTTTTTACTTGTGAGTCCATTCAGGGTGAGTAAACATGTTCTTTGTTTGCATTCTATTGAACAACATCAACAAGGTCTTCAACTTGCCATTCATAAACCTAGACCAGGAGCCAGATAGTTTGTATGAGAGAGAAGGGTAGAAGATAAAATTTTTTGCTATTAGATAGATTTTGGCTTACTTGAAGATGGATATTATAGAGAGTCCCAGATGTATTCTGAATTAAATAATTGATGGAGATTACAAATGCAGAAACTGAGACTTATGTGAGAAGAATAAGTTCATGACAGTCTTACTATGTCTTGGCAGTCTTGCTCTTCTCCAGATCATGGAGGTCA
This sequence comes from Solanum appendiculatum, assembly GCA_018342035.1. Taxonomy (NCBI): domain Eukaryota; kingdom Viridiplantae; phylum Streptophyta; class Magnoliopsida; order Solanales; family Solanaceae; genus Solanum; species Solanum appendiculatum. The sequence goes on from JAGDQO010001415.1 coordinate 644,970, forward strand.
ATAAACTCATCCTGGAAGTTTTATTTCTCAACCGATGAGGGAGTAGCCACATCACTGTTCACACTCCACTGGTCAGCCCAAAGGGGAAAAATGAGTCTTACGCTTGAATATGAAGTATTAAAGCGCTATATACATGAGGGATTTATTATAACTATTTCTTTTAATTCTGTACTACAAATTCTTCAAGTGTTCATTGTAAGTGTAAACTCTACACATTTTGTTCAACTAGTGTAAACTCTACGCATATGAGCTTCACAGGAATAGCTAGTCACAAAAGAGGCGGATTCTTGTGGTAGACTGACAGCCAGTTGATAATCAAATTAGAATGGAGCTGAATTAATACAGAGGATGCATATAGTCATGCTCCAACTAGTTTGGGATTGCGTTTTCATCTGAAGTGTTCTTCCCCCAGGTGTGAGAACCCGTAGATGTTCTGTCAGAAATGTTCTTGTGATCACACCTAATCTTTCACTCTCTCACCTAAAGATGAGTATTCACTAATATCACTGTTCATTTGTTGGGATAGTGTGGTGGTCAAACATACACCTTCTAGGCAGGTGTAGTCAGGATATTGTTCTCGTGCTATCTGGAAGATGGCACATATAGCAGTAGGTAATATGTTATCTATAAAGTAAAATGTAGAACTCGCGGAGTAAATTATTGCGTTGATATCATCATATATCTTTGTGCTGTGCTTACGATGCATATTTCTGTGACTTCTCTTTGTTGGATGCACGATTGTAATGATATCCTGGGATCTATCCAGGTCTATTGTTGGAAAGGTTTGCGGTTTTCAGCCCGGCAAGACTTGGAGGGATTTTCCAGAGTATGAGCTAAACTTATGGGTGTGATTTCAAGTCTTTATCATTAAATGTCAATAAATTCCCAATGCAATATGTTACTTGTTCTTTTTCAGTTTACAGAACATGGTATTGAGGGGGTAGTGCCTCTGGAGCTTTTGCCTAATGAAGTACGGTCCAGATATCAAGCTAAACCAAGCGAAAGGACTAAGCGGACTAAGAAGGAGGATACAAAAAACTCAGCACAACAAGCAGAAGAAAATCAGGTACCTGAAAAAGAACGTAACCTTATGTTCCCAGTTTCCATTTCTTTTCCTGTAAGTTAATCCCTGTGGCAGTTCTGTGCTGACTTGAAGATAGCAAGTGGCTTTACCATTAGATTCAAGCATCCTTCTGTTTTTGAAATTTCCCCAGGTTTTCATGTCCTGTGTGCCACATGGTCTGTACACAATATAAACGAGAATATCCTTCCACAACATTAAACATTCACATTTGTCAAAAGCTCACCAAATTAGAGTGTACAACTTCAATTATTTCGCGATTTTTTTATCTCCTTTTATAGTTCATTCTGGCCTTTCTTGGTTTTAAATTAAAATAGAGATTCTGCTTAGAGAATGGTGAAACGAATACATTTGGTTTGGATTTCTAATTCATTAGTCCTCCTTTTTTCTGCCCTTAATGGTTCTTTTCATTTAATCTTGTCTAGATTGCAACACCACCAAGTGAGATGGACAATGAAGTGGGCCGAGCGGACCCTGAAGCATCTGCTGCTCCCATGGATACAGATGCAGGAATAGCTACTGTTAACATATCTCAGGAAGAAACTCCGACTCCAGAGGATAACCAGAAGCAAAGCTCTGATACAGATGTTGCTCAAGAAGCAGGGGAGACTGAAGCAGACACAGAAGCTGAGACGGGGATGATTGATGGAGAAACAGATGGAGAAGATCTAGATACAGCAGGCTAATCCAACTGTGTATTGGATTGTGCACGAAGCCGGTGTAACTTGTGTCAGCAATTCACTTAATCTGGACTGAATTTGTACCATGTAACTTATGTCAGTTGCTGAAGAAGCTTGATAGCTAAAAATTACACATTTTAGAATTAATTGTTCTTCCGGTGGCTGGACACATTGCTATAGATCTTAATTTTTCGTCGATCGAATTGTTGGAGAGAAAGGTGGTATTGTTGCAAGTAACAATGGTGAGATTGGGGAGTGGGTGTTGTTTATTAAAGTATTAATAATATCTGTTAAGTATGTTTGTTTGATTACGCAAGTTCTGTTTCTCGAGACAATCATTTGTTAAAATTGTTTATATAGAATAAAATAATGCATGTAATAGTTGTTTTAGATTAAATGAGTTTTTCAGATTTAAATAATTATATGATTATCTGGCAGAGTTGGTAAGTTATCCAACAAAACTAAATATGACAAGAAATCCTATTAATTTGACATGACTTGCATGCCACCGTTGTGAAATGTAATGTTTTTTCTTTTTAATTTTGGTTGTAACTTTAAAATGATGATCACCCGGTATGCTTTGTGAGTATTTGAACATGATATCTCTTTCTTACGATAAATATATTATGAAATCATACCGATCTACCATGATTTGCATGTAACAATTTTCTATTTTTGATTGCCTATTGCCGACCAACCTAAGAGTGTTTGAGTCCGATTTTTCTTAATAAACTTGCAAGGCCATTTTCGTACAAATATCAAAATTCCCTTTTGTACAAATCACTCCTATTTTTGTCAAACTCTGGCCTTATAATTTGGAAGCTCAATGCTAGGATGGAGTCCAACATAACTCCAACATTGTGGTTATCATTTTTATTTTAGAATCGTGATGTTTAGATCAACTTGTACTGCTGCTGCATATCGATATGTGCTATTATTTTTCATTAGCAAATACAAGATAACTTTATCCATCCAATTAAAACTAGAATATATGAGAAAAAATCTCCTAATACTTAAAATAGTGGATTTGATTACATAGTTTGACTTTCAAATGAGATAGTCTTTAATTTTTGTCCTTAGCAATCGACCTTATATCTAACGAGACGTAATTTGTGGGGTATTAATGATGCGAAGATATAAACATATCACTTGCAAAAAATTTATTTAACTTGATGTATAAAAATTAAAGAACAACACAAAATAGGGCTAAAAGTTAGCTTAATGGTGCTAATTTTACCTTTAAAAATAGTACTTGACTGTTTTTCTCCCTTTTTGGTTACAATTTAAATAGTAGCGGCTCATTTATGCAAATGTCCCCAACACATGGTGGGCTTTAATGTGTATTTCCAAAGCCCAAGTTTGTTAACCCGAACCCGAAAAAGATAAAATAAAACCCTAGCTAGGGTTCGGTATATATAAAGAAGACGAAGTAATTACAGAAGCCTCCCATTGCCAGAAGTTTAAGCACACCTCTACGCCGTCGCAGAATTCTGAGCTTTTTCTCTCTACTCTCAGGTAATCTTCACGCACCACTGTAAATTGGGTGTGTGTTTTCTGTGTAGGCTAATTGGAAAAAGTGGTTGTTTTTGTGCAGAAAGATGGCAGCATATGCAGCAATGAAGCCAACCAAGCCTGGGCTTGAGGAACCAACCGAGAACGTTCACAAGATTAGGATCACACTCTCCTCCAAGAATGTTAAGAATCTCGAGAAAGGTAACCCCTTGTGCTTCTTTTATGTATGTATATCTGTTTGTTTTCAGTGATATGATTATGTGATTGTTCTGTTTATGTGAAATTCATTTGGATCCGTTAGAAGTGATGGTCTTTGTTGTTATATATTAATTTAGCCCCAATTAACTGGGGTTTTTAAGTTTTTGGCTTTTGATCTAGACTTGACGAGAAAGTGAGTAGAATTAGTTTGTATGATAGAGTAATGAAATTTGTATCAGTGTGAGTATTATGCTACGGCCAGTTTAGCTTTTCAGATGCATTGTTCTCTAACTGATCAACTGATGGTGCTGAGCTCAATTGGTAGTCAAAAGAGCAATGTTTTAAAGCTTTTTGTTGTTCTGTTTCAACCTTGGATTGTTGTCGGGAAAATTATTTAATTGGCCTATGGTTTTGTATTTCCTTGTTATATGTTGTGTCTGTATTATATGAGTTGCTATGACCACTATTTGATCTCATTGCATCATCACTGGACATAGCCACATAAGATATTACAATAGAACTAGCTAATATCTTATTGATGCAGATTATTAGTTTGTTTACCATGATGAAACATATAGTGTACGCCTTAAATAATGCTTGAAAATTCATTAATTGTTTACTTGTGGTTTTGTTTTCTTGTTTCTTATTAATTACTAAGATGTATGCTCACTCTTTTTTGACCTGATTTAAAACTTGTAGTGTGTGCTGATTTGGTTCGTGGTGCCAAGGACAAGAGGCTCAGGGTAAAGGGACCAGTGAGAATGCCCACAAAGGTCCTTAACATCACCACAAGAAAGTCTCCTTGTGGAGAAGGTACTACTATTCCATACAATTATTGTTTTGTTCTAGAGTGTGTTGTTTGATGAAATTTGCCCTGTTTGACAAAAAAACATTATGCATTTTATTCTTCTGTATATGCTTAATAGTATATGTACCTGGAGATATTTTATTACTGAATCCGATCCAGATTCTCTTATATAGAATATAGGTGTTTTTGTTCATCTATTAACCCACTAATCATGAAGATAATTAAGTAGACATTTATTAGTTTGAACTGTTTATGTTGTATATTGGAAGATTGTTAGTCTATGTAGTGCTACATCTTCCTAGTTCTTGATTTTATAGGAATATTAACTTGTGTTCCAAAGTGTGTTTGGTTGATAACTTAGGTGTGAACCACCACCATGAACAGTGAAGATAGAATTTGAAAGCTTGAGCTGCGTTTGGATCAAATAAACTATTCATCTGATATACTTTATCTCAAGTACATTTGAGCCCCAAACAACCATATGTCAGGAACCTCCCACACTCTGTTAACTCATGCCCATGAGCCATATTTCCATTACATCTACTCATAATACAATTCAAGGGCTCGTTGTTGCCTGTCTTTAATGATGATGCTTTTGTTGCCGGTTGATTTTGATTCCCAGGCCCCCACTAGTTTGTCTATTTAAATGCTCATAATCTATGACTTTGAAGCTAAACTTGCAGAATCGAGGGAGGTGGTTTTGTTTCATAAAATTGTTCTGTGGTTTCTTCAGTAAAAAATTGTGTATTCTAGGAGATTTATCTTCTGTGAAGTTATTCCAAAATCAAGAAGAGTTTGTTCTTATCCTCTTTTTTTTTCTTTACCCAAAGGTACTAATACATGGGACAGATTTGAGCTTCGTGTCCACAAGCGGGTGATTGACCTTTTCAGCTCACCAGATGTTGTGAAGCAAATCACTTCAATCACCATTGAACCCGGTGTTGAGGTTGAGGTCACTATTGCTGATTCTTAGATCTCCAATGTCTTTAGGTAGATGAGTTACTATTTATATTCTCTGGTATTTTGGCCTGCAGACTTAATGTATTACAAGTTTTTTGGAATTACAATTTTGCTGTTAAAAAATTAGACTTTGATAAAAGCAAAGTGGTTTGTTTAATTAATTGCAACTTTCTTGAGTTCCTATGGTGCCAACTACCTATATCGATATTGGCAAATTGATTGCTTTAATGGCTTAAATTTCCCAATTGAGTATATTATCAGAACGGGACTTTTAAATTTGAGATTCTTTTATAAAAAAAATTCTTGAGACGGCCAAAATAAGCCGTCTCTGCCTCACAAGATAGGATTGGGGTAATGCATGTGTACTTGCTATCCTTCGTAGACCTTACTTGTGGGATTGCATTGGTTATATTGCTGTTGTGTTTTAATTTTATTAGACAGCCATTTTGGGCAATCAAGTGAAATTTGTTTATGGTCGTTTTCCCAACGAAGTCTTTGGATATTAAAGCTATTATCTTAGTATGCAATAATAACCATATTTAGTGAAAATTTGCGGATAACAAAATTTCTCAGATATGATTACTCAATTTGAGTTAACTCTGAATTAAGGGACTGTTTTTCTAAAACTATGCGTTAAAACTTGAAACGGGAGTATAGTGACTAAACTGAAAATCTGAACGGCAACTCAAAACGTCAATAATTGGAGTAGTTCAAGAAAACTAATGTTTATAAATAATATAAGGATGAAATATTTTTATGAAATACATTATAATTCAATTATAATAATTTTAAGTAAATTTTATAAGGTAAAATTAATGATTTAACTTGGAAAAAGAATATATGTACTTGATTACTAATTCACTAAAACCAAGATTATAATCCTCAGATCATGGAGATAGAGAGGTTATTTGCAGAAGTCCTTACACTTGAACACATAACAATATAGTTTGAAAAAAGTAGTACAGAGGTAGAGCAAGGCCTAACAAATAATAGAGAAAGTGCAATAGACCATACCTAGCATATTAATGTGATAAACGAAGCACAAGAAATAACATCATACCTAGCATAATAATGTGATAACAAAGCACAAGAAATAACATGTAGTAGCAGTTATCGATGAACAAGAAACTACGATGATAATGCTAATACTATCTATCCACCAAGCCTGGCACACAGGGGAGCAAGACAACCCTCCACCACCTTCTACCCTTTTATCCTAATCTGTGATCTCCATATACTCCTATTTAAAGTTATGTCCTCGATAAGTTGAAGTTGTGTTGTGTTCTGTGTAACCACCTCTGCACTCAAACAACTAAATAAAATTTAAATATAGAATGTACAAGATAGACATGATATATTCTTGGGGCATACGGTTATTCCAAGCTGGTTAATGCCTACTTTAGTCCCCATAATTGCATTTGGTGGATATAGAGGTTCTCCCTCTCAATTTGGTCCAACTTTCCTTCAAAACATTTTTAAGTATTGGATAGGGTAGGCGCATGGAAAGTAATATCTTTATGAGTATATATGTTTCTTCTTGTTGCATTTTTCTCAAAAATGTGGAAACACTTCCATATTCGAGATATGTTGGTTTCACCTTCATATATACTTCATCATGTTTGTTGATTGCACCAGTAGTGATAAACTATGATTTGAACAGATGTCTAGAAATTACTAAATAGTTTAATTTGGAATTATTTGAGGTCCTATAGGGCAAAATATTTGCAGGTTAAATATAAAATTCAAACTTGAGAGTGAAAATAAATGAAAAGTGAGAAGAGGCAGGAGTGGGGGTGGAGGGGTAAGTGGAAGGGAAGAATTATGGGCAAGCAACTTTGTCATTCCCATTGAATAGCAAATGCTCACACGTTATTTTTAACACAATAAAACATGTCCAGGCATGTCAATGCATGCTTCTAACTTCACCATTACCCAACTCCATAGAGTTCAATCACTGTCAACAAGTCAGTTTTAAACTGGTTGGATCATTCCTTCTTTCATTCCCTAAGTTTACCGCAGGCTCATAAGCATTAACAGGAAACAAAAGGGTTTTGATTGAACTATCCATATTTACTTGGTAGGAAGTGAAAACATCCACAAGAAAAGTGGAGATTCACTTCCTCAAACAGTCTTTCCGTTTCACTTTTTACATAGAGAGAGAGATGTGACGATGATCAAGGCTGAATAAATTACGTCATTTTTCTGGTCCTTCAGGACAAGGCCCATTCAAAATACTGGCAACAGGCACCTCTAGCAGCAGTCCAATTCCCACACCCGAAGAAGAGGTTTCCTTGCTTTGGACCTGGTTTGCGGAACATCCCTTTACTGCTCCTTACTCCACAGAAACAGTAGGGCTGATTTTGCAATACTGGAGAAGGCACGTCTCTCATCTTTTGAGGTTGATAAGAAGGAAATGATGGGTGATCTGGGGGCAGCTTCCATGTAAGGGGTTCATCATTAGATTGATTCATAAGAGAATCGGTGATAGAGAATCTAAAACCCTTGTGCATGAGAAAAGCAAGCAAGCGGGCTGTATTTTTGGCATCATCCAGACCACAGTGAGCACGGCCCTGCCATGCTAAGCCAGCCATTTGGACTGCATCTTTTAAATTGCACCTCGCGCCTCCAAAAACCTCTCCAAAAGGAACCTTCAAGTTGATCCAACTAGAAGATATTTCTAAGGTTAACCCAAAAAAAAAAATGCTCCAATTTAGAACACAGATAAAATAAGAATACAAACCTACCGGTTGAAATAAGGAGGCTTCCTGATCTTTTTGTATCGGCATTCTGATTCCAACATCACCCGGCAATCCCAACTGGACCATGTGACAACTGCAAAGTTGGTATTCTTTATCCCTTTCTTCTCAAGCCACTTGTCATGCCTAAGGAGCGCTTCACTTAGAGTAACACCTCTGTCAACCTGGCAAAGGAAAAAAAAACAAATTTGCATGACTCAGCTGCTACAATAATAAACACACACAAAGCAGCAACAGACTACCAATACGCAGAAGACAGGTCAAATCTGCTCAAGAAAATGAATACTCCAAACTACAAGCCTGTCCTAAAAATGTAGTATTCTTTCACGGTGTTGTCAAGAGCAAAATGTGCAGAAAACTTCTAGGGTTTCAAGCAGAAAAACAATGACTGAGATTAGCTTAAGAGCAATTCAACTGAGTGCTTTAATGGAAGGTGCAAATGAAGAAAAATATAAGAAATATATAATGCCAAAAAAAAAAAGAACTATAAGCACGAATAGAAGTAGTTCAAGGAAAAAACTATAATTAAGTAAAATATATGATGTGAAAACCATGCCATTGAAGTTCAAAACCCATACTAAATTTCTGAATCAGACACAAAAATGTAGTTCAAAGTTTCTCATTCAGATTTAGCGACTAATTTTCTTATATTAAATTTCTTCTTCTTTTTCTTTTTAAGAATTAGTACTATTTTCTTATATTAAATTTCTTATTCCTATTTCTAAATAGTATAGTAATATATTGCATAATGTTTAATAGCAATGAATGATTTTATCAGAGATATTTATAGTTTAGTGCCACCCATTTCAGGACAAAGTCATAAGCAACATTGTTTAACCTTGTTCTTTTTGATATGTAGTTGGTACACTAATTTTTTGGTAAGGCGCATGCCTTACTGCCCTCATTGAACCTCTGTCTAAGTTAGGAGACGCATCCAATCTGCACTACACATCGCTTCAGGTCTTTGGTGACACTGATTTGTCATGTTCAAAGATCTCAAATCCTAGTGGAGCATTCCTAACTCATTTCTATGGCGGCCAAGGGTTCTCTCATGACTCCCTCCAAGTCTTTTCTATTAAAGAAAAATAGGGATCATACCTGCTTGAGAAATGTGTTTGAAACCTAGATCGAAATACTTAAAGTTGGATTAGAACAAAACATACCCCTAGCAAAGGAAGAAATGTAATCACCATTAACCCAAGAAAGACTAGGATTTCTCATAGGAGTTTGGACTTATCCACCTCATCCTACAAACTTATCTTTTTAAAACCCAATTACATTAATCCCTTCAATGGTGGTCAGTAAATTTAGTAATCACAAGAACATAGAGACACTGAAGGTTCTATGAAGAGACAAATCTTTCTATATAGTCTAAAACCATGAAGGAGCTTCTTAACATCAACACGGAGATCAAGTTGGCATAAAGGTAAATCATTTGCATACATAACCGAAACAATATGCCAAGTATCCATAAAAAGAAAATATTCGAAGGCAGCAAGATCTAATCATTTCTCATATAACAAGCCATATGGAGGAAATATCTCAAACCATAGCCATTTCAAACTTCTGAGATAATTGCAGCATACATACAGCACCGGAGATAAAGTAATTCCACAAGCCAGTAAAAAATCTTACTCAGTTTTCTTTGTTTATAACTCGTTTAATAATAATATAGCTACAAAAGGAAAGGATGAGCAGATGAATAACATTTACTACTAGCAGAGAGTTTCCAACTTCAGCCCATCAAATTAAGTCAATCTTCATATGTGGAAGGGTTGGACGATACATATCTTTTATTGATCGGTAAAAGATATATATGCATATCAAAGGTTCTTTCATTATTATTATTTTACAAGTAATAAGAAGTATAATTTTTTGCACTAAGCCAGTGCATCAGGCATAATTCCAGGTTGTGCAATTTCTCATATCCAAGGTTCTTCCATTATTAATCACAACTCTATAATCTTAGATGAAATCTAATAATTGGTAGGAAATCAAACACTTGCAACCAACCTGAATTTGCTGGATACCAGTCAGATCCTTGCAGAAATCGCTCAGTTGTTGATTGCATGTTGGCCTCACGTAAGTTTGAAAACATGCCTCCAGCTGGCCAGTCGTGCTACTCACTATTACTGATGGAAACTCTATTATCTCCTGAGGGTGAGGATTCTTTTCTTTATCACATGTTGCCTCAAAGTCGATAACAACAAAATACTGGAAATCTTGGAACCGATAATCATGCTGATAATTTTGAGGGAACATGTTTAATAGGCTATAATGGTAGTGATTATCCACTGAATATGGATAGGGCTGGCTTTCAATAGCATTCACGGAGCGCAGATGCATATTTGAGTTAGGATAAAAGGCAGACCATAAACCAAAGCCATGCTGATAGACAGTGTGGATCGGAGTTTCTTTTGACTCAATTGGTTCACCACTCAATGTGCAGTTCAAGCTGTCCCCACCTGGATGAATATAGGTGCCATCACGAGGCTCTGGTAAGACTTTGACTGCAGTTCTATTGTAGTGCAGATTATGGGGATAGCCTGCACTCTGAAGGCATCTTACGGATGCCTCACAATTTGTATGCATAGTATCTGCAGTCCAAGGATAAACAACAAACACATCAGGGAGGTACTAATGGAAGTGTTCCACAAACATGAATAAATCAAGATCCCAAAGTACATAATTTACAAACTCAATAAAACCAAAAGAAATTTTAAAACAAATATGACAACACTGGCTGATTACATAGGACCAGAATATTAAATCTCATTGCAGCTTGTGAGTTATTTGATGTATGGTACTTGGCTAAACAACCTGAAAAACCAGTTAACCGAAGAGGCCTTTCCAAAATTCCAGTTAAATGTTTAGTGCAGATCTGAAGCTTTTCTCCCTTAAGATAGCAGCCCAAACCACCTATTCAAGGCAATCAAACTACTTTTCTAATGAACTAGTCTATAACTCGAATACACAAGAGCCAAGCAAAGCTCAGGCTTTTTTTTTTTTTTTTGAAACTGGTAACTTTAAATAATTAAGACTTTTTTTTATTATTAACTTAAGATCTCTAGATTTTAAGAGGATACACCAGTACAGCTGGCCTCTTGCATACAGCAGAGAGTAGGCTGTAGTCTTTATTTTACCTTTATCACAAGAAAAAAGAAACTTATTTCTAATGCTGTGTATTGCTGTCAGGAAATTTTTTCTTTTTCTTTATTAATGAGGTAAAATAGTTTTATACAAAAAATGGTTCAATACAAAACACCCATTCTTCAGATTGCTGTCAGGAAACATTTCCTTATCAGACATCAAATAGTAGGTTCAAGACCTCAAGTTCCCAGCAGAGATACGGAAGCCAATGGTGCTATTTTACAAATAAAAGATATTCTAAAGTTCTAGCAGAACCTCAGAATTCACTCAATAGATTGAGTTGCTTTGTGCCTACTCAAGCTACAAAACATCAATAGATCTTTTGACAGGAAGATCATATTATTAGTGGTTACACTAAATGCAGTAGTAATCTAGAGATACTATCCTCTGCTGCAGTTTTTCTGCCCAGATTGACCTCTCAAAAAAGCAATTCCACAAAAAGACAAAGCTTTGCTTCACACAGAACAAAAAGGCGAAAAAGACAATCAGTTCTGTAATTTAAAAAGTAAAAGGGGATATTGTAATATTTGTGATTATTCAAGTCTCAAGCTTAGTTTGACTCCCACATATTTAAATCAGAATCTAATACTGGCAACACTGACTTTACTCTGAGGGTATGTAGTAGTACTCCAATAGTCATGGACATGGAGTCGAAGGAGTGAACATCAAGTGTTATAATTGCAGAACTGACCACGAGTTTTATTCCTCATACTTAATATAACACATGTAAATCATCAATCACAAACAACTACCCCAAAAGAGAAGCCTGCATGGCATCAAGAAGTCTCTCGGGAGACAAGTTTATAAGATCATAATTTTCCAAGAGATCTAGAGCTTATTCAGTGGTCGTACTTATTAAAAAAATAGCTTATTAACTGGGCCTCTTTCTGTGAGAAGACAGGTGATTGGTGTATTATTGGAAACACAAGTAAACTTTAGCATTTACTACAAAATTCAAGAAAATAAAGGGATCACTTCTGGCTAAAAAGAGTGAAGTTGAGGTGAGATTAGATTGGATTGTGGTAACAAGTGTTACCGGAGTGATATGTGGTAGAACGACACCTCAAAATGTGAAAAGCAAGTTCTATATAACAATTATAAAACCAACAACGTTATATGAGAATGGATATTGGTCCACTAAAGCCCAACTATGAGTGTCGGAGAGATGTGGATGCTTATGGTGGATGAACGGTCATACAAACCTACACAAGACTAAAAATGACTACATGCAGCAAAACGTACAAGTAGCACATATCGAGGATAAAATGAGAGAAAACAGTTTAGATGGTTTGGTCATGTCCTACATCGACCTCCATATGTATTGATATATATAGGTGTGAAACCATGGTGAGTAAGAGTGTTAAAAAAGGGATGAGGTGTACCTAAATGACAGGGAAGAAAGTTTCCTTGAAATACTAACTATCTTTTGGAATCCAAGCAAACTTAGCAGAAAATAGGGCACAATGGAAGAACGATATGTATAGGCAAAGCCAATTTGTTGGAAGTATATATTTGTCATGTCAGTATGTTAATGTTAGGTACTATGTTTACTATGAGTCTTTTAGTCAATTGAGATTTATATGCCAATAGAATATACAGAGAACTTCTAGTACTTTTTATTTTTACTCTATATATAATTGGTCTGAAATAAGCTTAAATGGAGCAACATGGTCAGGGAGCATTCATATAGCTGACCCCAAAGTGTTTGGGACCAAAGCATAGGTGTTTGTTGCTTTTATCCAGATTTGTTCTCTCGCAGAAGCGGGTAGTAGAATTAGTAGTTTTATTATTACTCTAACCCTTGACAACAGAATAACCTAGCTAAATAACAACTTTTTGTACATAATAGTATCTCTAAAACTAAAGTACCAATGCTGTTCTTTGACGGGTTAGGAAGAACTAATATATTCATTCAAACTTCAAATTCAACTACCACCAAAACTTCAGTTCTAAGTTACAACATAAACTCCCCTTGTGATGAGGAGGAAACCAAATTCCATAACCTAAAAACAAACTTACCCCACATCCCAACAAATAATCGCGCCCCGAGTAAGTGATGTCTACCCAAGTGTATCACCTAGCGGTCAATGAAGTGGATGTGACCCTAGGAGACTAGGGTCAAACCTCGTGAGAGGCAAAAGGGCACTGGTGATTTATTCTTTGTGCTTAAATCTTAGTTGGAAGCATTACTCAACATCTGAACTGGTGGGATGTAGCTAGTACTGGTGAAAAAGTGGTGGGAGGTAACCAGTACCTGGTGGAATAGTCGAGATGCATGCAACATTGCTCAGACACTACCATTATTAACAAAAACTGCTTACCAATTATTCAATTTTAAGGTCTTCCTAGTCTTCACCTTTTTAAAAAAAATAAAAAAAAAATAATGGGGAAGGGATTACAACCCTCACCAACGAGGTGAAAATTCAGGTAGCTGGTTAGCTAACCAACTGAGCAACTAAGAACACATCAATAGCACTAGATGATCAAAAACTCACTCTTTCACATACATTCACAACCAAAAACCACTGCCAACAATCAAACCCTTTATCATTACATTCAAAAAATTACACATCAACCCACAATTCCTCTACTTCAATTCAACCCCACAATTTCTACAAAAATCAAGATCCCACCGCCACAAATTCCACACATAAAACATATACAAAAATTATTTTTAAAATCATACCTTTATGCTCTACGGCGATCATGATCTCCTGAATAATTAAGATCCACAAGCAAGTACATCAGATCTCCTCCCACAAATTTCCTACACAAAACATACACAGCATTCACTAACCAAAATTCACAAACAAACAAAAAAAAATCTGCGCGCAAGCACATACATAGATATAAATTCGTAGAAACAAAAAAAAAAGTAAAATTTATCAGAAAAAATAGAAAACCTTCAGCCCCTTTGTGATCTGAGTTTCGCACAATGAAGAAGAAAGGGAAGAAGTAAAGTAGGTTATACTTAATGCTTAGCATTTATTATATTAGTAAATTCTTTATTTTTTGTTACTCTTTAACCCAAGTAACTAATTTAATTTATTTATTAACTATATAATATAATTTTTTATTAACATAAAATAAATGTTTTACACGTGTGGTTTATTAAAGCACGTGCAAGGTTTTGTTAACCAAGAAAAGGTGTCCACAAAATATGATACATTGGATTGAGATATTTTTCACAAAGAATATAGAAAATATCAAACATCTTTTTTGACTCATTGTGGCATTGGTAAAATAAAATAAAAAAACTAAAAAATATATTTATTTATTTTTATTTTGTATTCATTAACCCAATAAAATTAAAATTCTATTAATAGTAATATTAGTACTAAATTATAAGGAACGTATTAAGTTGGGATGAGGAAAGTATTAGGTTTTTTTGAACTAAAATATAGGAGTAAATTTTTTTCTATATTTAACTAAAAAAACTTTTGGAGGTAAAGGTTTTGAACTTTTATATTAGGCTAATTTTTTCACCTATTTATAATTTTTTGTGAATAAGATTTACGAATGTAGTCAAATCTCCAATGAACTTAATTCTTTATTTTTTAAATATTTATAATAAACCAAATTAATGTTTTTATTTTCTAATGTAAATTAACAATGTAATTTGTATATCAATTAATTGGATGTTTTTTTTTTACATTTAATATTATACAAATATTGAATAACCAAGAAAAATATATCTTTCTTAAAAACTTTATTGTGTTGTTAAAAACTTTGAGTATTTAATGCACATACAGTTTAATAACATTTCAATTGATTGAGATAGAATAAATGAATTTAAGTTTGCATTAAACAACAAAATAATAAATAAATTATATATAAAAATATATGCTTTTTGTTTAGCTGATGTTTTTTTAAAATAATCTTCTCTTATAAAAAAAGATAATATATATATACTCGAATTTCATTATATAAGAATCTTGTAAAACAAAATGAACTAACATTTGATATTTTAGTAAAAATTATCTCCTCAGCCCACAAGTGCGGAGGTAGAGAAGTGCAAGAGGATTCAATTAAATCCCTTTTGTTGAAATATTATATTACGAAAATGGGATAAAATGATTTATTTTGTATATATAAAAACTATTGAACGTCCTTGGCATAAAAAAAAACATTTGGAATCCCATGTTGAATTCCAACTTTGTTACTAATATTATCTCACTAATTAAATGATACGGGTTGTGAATAGCTTTGACCGATCGGGCCAATAAAGAATTAGACCTTTTGAGGATACGTATTGGAGACGCTTTATGAAATGGTATTTACGGACACAATTAAAATTGTTGGGCAGGCAATGATCCAGATAATATCAAACTCCAAAATTAGGAAAATCACATTTAATGTCATTAAATATCTACGACTTTTTCCTCGAAGTAACGGTTGAAACGTGTGTAGGATAGGATAGTCAATTAATATATTCTGTCATATTTCACGTGAATACAAAAAAACATTTACAGTGAACGAAATAAGATTTTCTGTCTTTCATTATACAATTTATTGATTATTACTTTGTTTTTAAGTTTTTTGCTTCAATCTTATAATTAAAATTTTTATATTATTTGAATTAATTACGTTTCTATAGACCTCTTTCAAACAAATTCAATTGATTTTTATAATTAACGAATGTTAGACTAAACAAATACATCTTCTCTTACTACATCTTAACAAACACATCAACTGAATTTTGTGAAAATTGTATTACTATTTAACAACACAAAATTTGTTCCTAAAAATTAGGCCAAACATCTCAAATTTCAATAAAAAACACTTTTTTAAAATTAAAAAAAATATTACTCTTCTCTCTCGAACAATACTTGTCCACTATTGACTTTGCACACTTCTTAAGAAATTATAAATAAAAGGGTAATTTTACTATATCACCCTTATAATATAATAAATATAATGTCTTGAAAAATATAATACGGAAATGACTATAATTATTGATAAGGGTAAATTAGGAAAGTGTAAAATTATCTATTGATTTCATCAAGTGGATAAGTATTGTTGTACATCCTAAAATAGTATAGTGGACAAGTATTGTTGGACGGAGGGAGAGTACTTTTAACTTTCCAAAAAACTTGCAAAATAGGGAAATTTTAGTAGTTCAGTTGGTTGATTATCTAACTCTCACCCTATTGGTAATTGTTCGATTCCCTACATTGTAATCCCCTTTTCATTTCCCAAAAAAAACTAGCGGATGAATTCGATAGGGTTGTTAAATATAAAAACAATGAATTATAAGCCTAAAATGATTAACAAAAAAAGCTTTAAAAAAACAAAACATTTTTTGTCACTAATCATAGCAATTTAGTGATAGAGTATTACACTTGCGCTTCATTGTTTCATGAATATGCAAAAGTTATAAAATATCAAGAGTTTACAAGAGTACTTAACAAAATTATTATATTTCAATTTATAAATCGGAAAATGGTATTACAAATTATAATAATATATCTAAAAACTATTCAACATTCACTGCAAATACCATCTTGACTTTATGAAAGCCATCTGACCATATTATAAATCCAAAATTGTAACCTTTTGATGCTTTCGTACCATCAAACAATACTTCAAATGAAGCTTTCTTTATTCCTTTCACAAATTCAATCTTTTTTGGAGAAACCCTAACGATCAAACCGGGCGGACCGATAATCGAGGAAGTATACGTGGCATTTGGAGAATCAACATTCATCGCGACTCGTTTGACTCTCGAAACCCCATGATTATGCTTAAGTTTTTCTATAGAGATTGAAGGGTAATTCATGTGTGATATGAGTTCCTTTCTGGTAACACTAGAACTATTTCTTGGGCAATTAAAATTATTTTTCTTTGATACTATTAATTTAAGTTCTTTTTCTTTGTAACCATAATAACAAAGGAAGTTATAGTAATCAATCATGGTTGTTTCAAATATTAAGCCTGGATTTAGAGCTTTAATAGGGTTTAATTCACCAGCACCAATTTCATGTGGACTTGCATCAAGATTTGATGTATTTGTCAATGGCTTTCTCAAATTATTGGATATTGTTGCTGCATAGAAAAAAAAATGAAAATGAAAATTCAGTTCCATATAAAAAATTATACGAAGTATATAGGTTAAAAATTATTTTTCATATGTATATATTAAATCTTGAATACCCTTGATGAAATTTCTGATTTCGCCACTGGTCAGACAATATTTTGTAGCAATAAGAAAAAAAGAATCGATCGAAAATCTTTTGATGATGTTATACGTTGGGAATCAAATTTTGATGAATTTTCAATGAAACATAACTCGAACTGAAAATGTGATACCTGTTGTCATGATAGCAGATTTGATCATTGAGAATGTCCATGTTGGGTGAACTGATTTAATGAAGGCCATAGTTCCACTTACATGTGGACATGCCATGGATGTTCCTGATGTTATACCAAATAAAGATGATCTTTTTTCAGTATTTGGGATCATAGCTGATAAAATGCCAACACCAGGAGCTGTTATATCAGGCTGCACGTACGTACACCAAATTATATTTTATTGCTCGAGTTTAACTTATATACATAGATAACGTATAACTAATTAATGTATATTTTGACTATTGAACTTAAATATAGAAAAAAGAGTTTAATTGGAACCTTAAGAATATTCTCCGTAAGTGTAGCAGGTCCGCGTGAAGAAAAATCTGCGACTACTGGTGCTGGCTTAAATCTTCGAATCTCATTAGCCGGAAATATAGTCGCCCATGGATTCCTGTGATTTGGTGTAAATATTGAGTGCGAGTAAATTTTTAACGTAACTTGTAAAAAAAATAGATGAGTCTTACTGGGAGGAATTAATATATTGAAGAATTTTTGCCCCATCTAGCTTTACAAATTCAGCAAATGGGAAATTGCCTGAATCAAATGGGGAACTTTTCTGTTGCTCATCAATTAAAAATAATCCTTTTGCTTTGGCATCTTGCACAACTAATTTCTTGATTAATCTTGATATTGACCAGCCATCATTCATACAAACAATTATTTTTCCAGCAACTTTTTTGGCGTCAAGTGACCCTGGCATACAATTCCTACAACAGGACAGTTCGCACAAAACATTTCACATTCACGTAGTCGGGAAATAAATTTTGGAAATAATAATAATAATAATAACAAGAAGAAAAATACCTGGCTTGAGAAGTTAACGAGGGGTGAAAAGGAATATTTTCACCAAATTCAAGGGGATAAGTTTTGGACTGACCACTAGTATAGAAACTTATTCCCGTTCCCTATTGAAATTGAATGATAAAAGTATGTTAGGATAAACTTTAAATCCTAAATCCGTCTATAATCACATAGGGTTTGTGGCCCAGAATGAATGGGTCAGGATCTCGATATCCACCCTTATCATCATGAAAATAAATAAACTACTACTAGGCATTAGCCACTTTATTGAGCTTTGTGTATCCTGAAATTGAATTAATCGAATGCTCTGTTTACCTTTAAAGAGACATTGTTACCCAGGACAACATTGGACTGAAATTTTCTATCAATAGTAGAAGCAGCAACAGTGAAAATCCAAGGAGCAAAATTGGTAACAGTGTAAGGATCAGGCCCTTCATTTCCACCAGAACAAACAACACCAATACCTCTCTCAGCAGCATGAAAAGCCCCAATTGCAATTGGATCATCCTTAAAATCAGTTTGAAAAACAAAACTTCTCCCAATAGATATTGAAATTATGTCAACTCCATCTTTAATTGCATCATCAATCGCTTTAAGTATTGCAGAACCTGCATCAAAGGTGTGATCTAGTGGTCAATAAAGTGAACTGACAATCATGATGTCTCAGGTTTAATTCACATCTATCCAAACCTTGGTGAATTAGTTCAAATGCGTGCAAGTTGACCAAGACATCATGATTATCAAAATATAAATGAATATAAAAGTATTGTAAAACCTAGACAATATCCCTCTGAGCATGCTTTGTAAGTTGCTATCCTAGATGAGGGTGAGCCTCCCCTAGCAATGCCATTTGCTAGGCCATAGTAAGTGGCATTAGGGACAAATGCACCTGCTGCAATTGAGGATGTGTGTGTTCCATGCCCTACTCTGTCCCTTGGTGTTCCATTCGGTTTTGTAGTGTTTTTAGGTAATTTTGTGACGTTGGAATCTTGATCTTCAATATTGTAAAATCTTGCTCCTATCAACTTCCTACAATAGATTTACTTTGAAAAATGTTAATTTTTGTAGGGAATTTGGAAAATGTGTGACGTCAGGAGGGGGATTGATAAAATTTTGCCAGTATCACATACATATGTTGAGGTAGTTCACCATCAGAAAACAATTTATCAGAATTTGTCTTGTCGGTAAAGGGTTTCCAAAGACAAAAGTCATTGAGAACGTGACTAACGAGCTACATTTCAATAAATTTGATCGAAAATTATTAATTTCATTATAGTGATCAAATAAAGTGATGACCTATTGCAATTTGACTTATGAAAGTCAAATCCTTCCATGCAAACTCCTTTCCATCTTGATGGTACTTCTCCAATATGTTGGTCATCAAAACTAGGTGACTCTGGCCATATGCCTGAAAATAAATATATTCAACAATTTTCTTAATGAAACATATTAAATCAAAGTGGATTTTTTATGCACCAAAAGTAAAAAATTAGAAATATATTAATTAAAAATAACGTAACCTGTGTCAATAACTCCAATAATAACGTCATAATTAGAAGAAGCATGGTAATTGTAGTTGTTGGTGGAATAATAAGATCCCAAAAAATCCCATGATCGTGTTGTGTGAAGTTCAAGTATAGGATCTGGAAATACTGATACGACCTCCTCATAACCTGCTCCATTTTCCAATTAAATCGAGTTATTAGTTATTACTGTTGCTTCCAACATAATTTTTTTTTCATTCCAAGAGCGTGAAACTTGGCTAAATAGGCTATTAATATAGCAACTTAAAAATCATAGTGGAAATTGTGGAATAAATTTTGAACTATTCTCCTTAAAAAAAATTTACATTATTATAAGCAATTAAAAAGCAAAAAGAAAAGAATATTACCAGACAAAAGGGTGGCTTCTTGTTTAGTAAGCAAGGCACAAAAGCCTCTATAAGCATGATGATATGAATACTTCACTGAGATTCTCTCACTTTCTTCACTGTCCCAAAAGTTAAACAATATTATTTTAGTTTCTCGTATTTATAAACAACACTTTCTTTCACGGATGTGGTACAGTACATATTAAATTCCTTTAGCTGATCTTCCTTAATGAAAATCCTGACTTCGTCAAATTATGCAAGTTGCTAGCTATTTCATGATCTTATAATTAGTAGGATGTCTAAATTTAATCTAATGTACTAATTACTATATGTTTTGTTTCTTAATTTTTATTGCTTATTGTCTAATCAAATGAAGGGAAAAAGAGTATAAAAGCAAGCCTAGTATATTAACCTTGGGATAATGGATGACAACATTTGTAGATGATTTAATTCTGAAATTTCAGCTGAGTCTCCGCTATTGTTGAAAGGACTACCCATATATACAATGTAAGGCTGCATACAATATAACTACGATTACAATAGGATGAAGAAATTAACAATTTGTTCAAATACTCGAATTTTTTACTCTCTAATATTATTAGTTTTCCCAAAACTCTAAAATAAAATAAGGAGAAATTTAATTATGTACCTTGGGAGTTTGATCATTTGATGCTATGCAAGAAGTGATCATAAGAAAGAATGTGGAGATAATAATAGGAGAAAAATGAAAGAGAAAAGCCATAGCATAGAGTACTATTACTCATGCAAGTAATTAAATTCCTTAAGAAGAGAAATATATATAGGCTTTTATAGCTTGTTTTCTGTCTCAATATATCTTATCTTTGGAGTGATTAATCTTGCAATTAGCTAATACTACTCCAATTAATTAAATGGAAGAGAAAAGGATTATTCAAATGATTAATCAAAAAGAGGGAAAAGTTGAAGTACATGACAAGCAAGCACTTTTGCTCTATGCACGCACAAGTGTTGTCATTTGGATACATCTCAAATTGTTAATATTCTTTGATCAGCCACCTAAGTGATTCCTTATTTCACTTTTAAGTACTTAATATACTTATTTTGCGCCTCACACAATTGACATTGGTTGTGTGAAGCTTTTTTTTATCTCACAAATTAAAATAATCAAACACTTGAAATTTAATGTAATTAATTCCTTAGAGAAAAAGACACTAAGAATAAATGAAATGATTTTCACTTTACAGCTAGAGTTTGGAAGAAGTTGAACGTGCAAATGTTCATCTCTGCCTTTTATTCTTCTTGATTAAATTAAATAATTTGTTCCCTCATCTATAATCGTAGGTAGCTGGTATTTTGTTATAGCAGCCCAGAAAGGAATCAAATGTCAACTCAAAAAACAAAATTACAGATTGAATTATACATAAAATAATACAGCAACTACAACATCAAAAACGTTATATTAATATGGATACACAAATGTCAACTAAATATTGTCGATCGATGCAAAATTTGACCTCGATATCATTTTTCTCTAATACAAGTAACCAAATGAGAGATTTAGTGAATGGTTAACCATCAATCGAAAGACATGAGGAGGAAAATTACAAGGAAAAAATAAGGATACAATAAGACTATATCAAAAATATTACCACATCAAAGAAATCATTTCTCATGTGTTTGAATAAGTTGATTCTCTCTTCTACAACTGTTAGCCCGCCAAACTGCTCAAAACCAACAGTGTCAAAATAAAAGGTGTGCAGGGCGGGTATTTCTATGGTTTGTGCTTACTCCAAGAAACTTGGAATGATCCATATCTTCATCATGCATCAACGATGAGACAGAAATAATCCACTCACTCGCTCCGAGGCCCTCCTGTCAGGTGCAAGCAGAAATGTGCAGTAGGAGCTTGAGTTTGCAGTCAAATCTTCTGCATTAACTTACAATACATTGAACATTTGTGCTGGCCAATTTCGTTTACTACCAAAAGGCCCAATTCCTGATAGCTCCATGGAAATGTCAATGCTTCGATGCTGAGCAGCACGAACTACACTGATCCGACATTGTATTTTCACCGCGGGGCAGGCATCAGTACCAACTGCTGCCATTTTATCAACGTTTGGTGTTCCTGGGGATACCATTGCAATTGGTTCTGAGAAAGTAAGGATAGTCTGCGACCAGTGAGTGCTGGTAGTATGGGGAGATGTGGACAAGGTAGTTGGCTTTTCTTTACAGAATCTTTCTGTAAATCCAGTCTCAAACCAAACGACAACTCCATAACACCAATTTGTTAGAGGTTTTGAACCTGTAGAACCATTCACAGAAGTTTCTCCCTTCAGCTCCAGTTCAACCATTCCAGTAAAATCCATATCCTCCAGCTTCATAGTCACCAGATCAAAGTTCTGTTCATAAAGTATACTGAGATGTTAGGGAAATATTGTAAAACCATAGAGAGATTTCTCTCAGCTTTTAATTTGTTTAATGAGTTATCCGCTAGAAAAGCACGGTTTCATGAGCCAAGGGATTCTGTGGGGAAAAGCTAGGGACAAAATCATTCCGAGCAACATTTGTCTTCACAGTTCACTCAATTCTCTCTTATGCCACTTGTTTCTCAAATAAAACATCTACATAACTATTTAAAATTCATATAGCCTTCAAACGCTCTCACTTAAACAATTTCTCCGGGCTTCCAATAATCATAAGTGAATCCTAGAATCAAGAAAGATGAGCATTAGGTAATAAAGTATTAAACTAAACAAACTTCAGGCTTTACATATTATTAGACTATCATGAAATCATGTCTAAAAGCTAAAAAGTTTGACAATGCCAATATACTGTATAACGTAGACAACTGATACTAAAATAAGGACCATAAGAGGTCAAAGTATTTCACACAATTTTCATGCTTCTCCATGCAGATTAAAAGACAAACCTGGAGAACTTTTGAATTGGTTATTATATCACAACTGTCAATAACATCAACTATTGGAATTCTGGAAGCATCTTTAACGATTTCCTCGCCGATACAAGACATATTAAAGCCATAAACATTTTCCCAAAATGGAATGCTTGTACCACCTCTTCCAAACCCAGCAGCAAACTAGAGAAGAAATGTGGGCACAGAGGTTAGTTCCAACATACAAACGCATGATGAGTTAAACACATGCAAAAAAAAGCTTGTTGACTGTTGAGGGTTACCATGGTTGCCATGTCAGGAAGAATAGCACCTCCAGGCTTCAAAAATTGATCACGTGCATACAGGACAGAGCTGAGCATTGACTCATAAAGCAGGCAATAACCCATCCATTCACTCACTAACACATCAACACTGTGTGGGTGAACTTTCTGGGTACTCTTTAGCTCTTCAACCATACCTTGAACCACTTCCATTACACCATTATTGCCCTGATCAGAACCTTCATTCTTGCTTCCAATCCGCAAAAGGTTATTGTCTTTAGCAATCTGAAATTAAAGTAATGGAGTTTAGTAAATAAAACTGGAGCTGCAAGTGAAGAGAAAATAGTTAAATTCGGAAAAGCAACGTGACAACTTGATAATGAAAGATTGTTGACCTGGGCTGCCACAGCTGCCATCTTTTCACTTGCTTCAACTGCAATCACCCTTGATGCACCTGCTTGGGCTGCAAAGAGACTAGAAACAGCATGAATCAGTTCTAATTGCTAGACTCCTCTTTAGAATTTACAAGTTGAGATCTCCTTCATAATTGGTTGATATCAAAAGAAACAACCAAGATGTACATTATCAATGACCTGTTAGGCCTTCTTTTGAAAAATCTGATCATCTGGGGTCTTTGCTCATGACCTCGCGTGCAAATACTAAAATCAGTATTTGCAAGTTGAAGTTTGGCAATCAGTATTTGCAAATACACATTTCAATACAAGTAATGGTTTTCACTCACAAAACTTCAACTTATTTCCAAGTGAAACTCATGTCCAAATACAACTTCAACTAACCAATTTCGTTTTTTCAACTTCAATTTCAAATGCCCTTTTATCAAATCCAATCAGACACTGTCCAAATGCCTATCGAAAAGCATCAGGGTGAAAGAATGGTTAGTTGAAATTGAAATATGATTTCCTATGAATCCTTCCTCCTTGAGCCACCGATTTCAATTTTCTTTTTTGATCAGGTAGAAGTAGATTTCATCAAAAAGCATCCAGAAGATGCAAGGATTACAAAAAAAAGAGTTAGCTCCTGTACAAGTTATATCTCCTAGCAAAAACTAAAGGACTAAGAGCCCGTTTGGATTGACTTAAAATAAATAACTTTTAAAAAGTTACTTTAAAGTTATTTTAAAAACAAGTAGTTATGTGTTTTTGATGTGTTTGGCAAAAAAGTGTTGAAAGTTAATTTTTTTATCAAAATGTCTAAAATACCCTTAAAGTTGTTAACATTATAAAAGAATTAAGGGTAAAAAAGTAATATACTTGGTCAAAGTAGAATGATTTATAAGTTAAAAAAAATAAGTAGGGGACACCCTACTTTTAACTTTTAACTTATTTAAGTTACTTTTGACTTATTTTAAGTTATTCTTTAATTGCCAAACACTCTAATAAGTCAAAAACTGATTTAAAAGTTAGTTTGACCAACTTAAAATCCCATCCAAACGGGGTCTAAAGATGCACTAGTATTTTTATATAAAGTTGAAATACATACACTACTTGAAGCTGTAAGGATGGTTTTCTCACTTCAAAAACATACGGGTGCGCAGAATAGAATAGGACAGCTAAGATATCACTTGGTGGGCTCTCTACATACTTCCTCATACTAGTGCAAACCAAGTAAGAAAATATTTGAAATAAGTCTTGAAGAAATTTTCAAATGTTTTCTTCCTTGGTTTGCAAACTGCTCTTCCTGAATCCTGCTAGTGGCTCATCTAAAGATTGAAATAAAAAGATACACGTACTACTATTTCACCTTCTGGTTAAGGCAATAAGACTTAATTCTCCTTTCTTCAGCTTGGCGTAATGTAATATTAAAAAATAAATTCAGAGCTTATTGCTTGTCACTTTATGTTCTTTCAAGTCTAACTACCTCTTTTCATAGTTCTTAATATTTGTCTTTTCTTCCTCCATGATTTATCCCCTAAAAGTAGAACAAGAAAATTCAGCCAAGGATTCAAGTGCTCACAAATGAAAGAGGCCTAGAAAGTATTTAAAGATCTTCAGAATATTGCATCAAATGAGTGGCTACACTGGTAGAAATGTAATGAGATAAAGTAAACATGAGCATAACTCTTCTAACCTCAATATGCCAGTACCACAACCTACATCCATGACTACAGCACCTTTTAAGAGAGAAGGATTCTCCAAAATGGCTTGCCGATAAGCATCAGTTCTTACCTGCATAAGCCACAATATTGACAATCTTGTTACCAAATAATTTGGTGGTAACCTTTTTTCTTTAAAAAGGCAAACATTATTATGTCCAGGCACAAAGAAGCAGAAATAGATTTTGACAATAATGTGAGTTCAATGAAGAACCTACATCAGCTTCAGGACAATGTTTTGGAGGCAACAGCAGGAAATGTGTGTTAATTAGATTTGAAAAGCTGGCGGAAGAAAATATGCTTTAGCGCCAATTAAAGAGATTGGAGAGCAGTGTAGTTAAAAATAGGGGTATAGATACTTCCTGATGAAGACAAGGGGATAGGCTATATACAATGTACTTCCTGATGAAGACAAGGGGCTAGGCTATATACAATGGTTGAGTCTGGAGCTTAGACTACTTTGATGTATGACAGACGCATTTTATTGGTGCTTCTTCTGTTCTAGTAAAATGAAGTCCTGATCCAAAATCTGAAAATTCCAAGGATAAGTTAGCAAAGCAGAATAACTAGATTATTCTTCTTTCCTTAGTTTGGTGAAGTATATTCACTTTGTCTTGAAGTAGGTAGCAGTTGATTCTTGTTTGACAAGAAATACAAGCAAAATTCATTCAAGTAAATATTGGCTTAGGTAAACTGGTACACCACAAATAGAGATTGAAAAAGTCCTTAGCCTAACATGGGGAAAACAATTTGATTGACTATATCTTCCACCAAAACAAGATAGTTGCTAATGCGTCAAAAGATGGGCCAAAGCAGAACCTAATAAGCATAGAAAAGGTTTAATCAAGGGAAACTAGTTGTTCTACCTTACTACTCAAGTATGCACAACACTGATCAGGGTAGAACTTACCTTATCACTTATCATGTCCCTGTGGATACCATACGAACTATAACCACCAAAATAGTTTTTATTTACATCCTTGATCTTATTTGCTGCAACTTTTGCAATATATAAGCTGGAATCTAGGTCATTGTTGTTCCTATACGATGAAACACCAGCTTCTGCAGAGACAATGCCATTGTTGAGAGTAGTATCAGTCATTGAAGCAGATTTTCCTCCACTAAGACTGGAGGCTGTAGGTTTGTTTTCTTCTGTTTCGAGAGTAAAATCATCCTCATCGATACTAATTTGTTCAAGATCCTTGATTAACTCCTCTTTGTCAATAGGCATATTGTCCACATCATCTTCACCTTCATCGTCTTCATCAAAGCTATACAAAAGTGCATCCTCATTCAAGAAAGGCTTCAGAAACTCATCATCATTCCAAGGAAACTTGCCATTATCAAATCTAGCAACTTCGTGCAAGTGATTCAGTAAATCTTCCTTTGACCGACAAACAATGCCACAACTCCAACATTTGTTCCCAGCAACCTAATAGCAACATATATGTATATGAAAAAGGAATCAAGTTATATATACTAAGAGTTGAAATAAAACACAAAAATCACTAACAGCTTGTTTAGATGGGTGTTACCTATATTGTATCGTGTTCTTAGTTCAAATACAATATTTGTTTTGATTGTTACTTAAATTTTATTATATTGTATCGTTACATCCTATTTTATCCTTTACTCTACCTTTTTATACTAGCTCTACCCTGTACCCTACTTTTCTCGTAGGTCTATCTTTCAGATTGTTGATGTGTGACATTATGTAACGATGGAAAACGATACAATCAATCCAAACGATACATTCATTCAAACAATACAATACAATACAACACAATACAATAAATTATGAAATAATATGTAACAACCATCCAAACAGAGTGTAAAACTTGACGTGTAACAGTAGGTTAGTTACCATTTTTACCAGCTAATAAATGACCTGATCGTATAAATATTCTTAAACTCGGAAAAAAAGGCCATTAGTTTCTATTGAATAGCACTTGATAACATAATCGAAGAGTGAAAAAATATCTTTTTTAGCAATAAAGATGAGTTAAACGAATACCTTAGACCTAACATAATTAATTAGCTTAAAGCAGCCATAGAAATCCAAGGCAAGAGTGGTTTTGAGAATGTTGAAATGGAACCGATGTTCGGATGCGCAGTGCTCAAAGAGCGCATTACTGGAATCGTAAGTAGAGTCACAGAACAAACAGAGTAATTTTGAGCTCATAGCCTCCTCTTCATCTTCTTCATCTCCGTTTTCCCAATCGTCCCAGTTCTGGTCCTTATCGTCCTCTGAGTTCTCACCTTCTACTTCCATACATACGGTGTTCGATTCCTCCATATCCATGGGAAATTAGCAGAAGTTACAGGCTTGAGATGGTAATGGTTCGTTTGGGAACTTTGAGGAGAAGGCGAAGAATGAAAAATGGAGTGAAGTTGTCTAAAACCCTTTAAAACCCTACTCTTTGTTGTTTGACTATTTTCTCCTTTATTTTTAATTCAAGATTTTTGTCTTCAATAAACTTCCATAAAATATGGGGAAATGATTTTAACACCTTAAAATTTTATACAAATATTTACTTTGAATATTCTTTTAAATTAATTATTTGTGATAAATATTTCATATATTTCTGCTAAGAGTCTCAAACGTCTACTTAATATACAAAAAGAAGATAACTTACTTGGCTAGTATATTAGTAACTATGTTAGTCTCTCAATATATATGTTGCACTTGTTGATCATTCACTAACGTTATCAAGTATTTAAAATTATTTATAAAACTAATATCAGAAAATAGGAATATCACCAAAAAATATTTACACTAATTATAACAAGAGGTGTTAGATTTTGTTGTTACGTAAGTTATAGTCCTTACAACAAAGTTAGGAATTTAACTTGCACGTTAGACAAATAGGGGAAAATGGTATAAGAAAAATCGCAATCCATAAGTCTCGTAAAGCTCAGATGACTCTATCAGTATCTCAAAAATGTATTAAGTGATTTATCGTGTCATTCATATTAAGTTTAAAATGGGCCGAGAGCATAGAAAATTCAATTGAAAACGAATGAACATTTGTTGTTATTACTACTATTTACTGTGATTCTTAGGAAGATTTAATCAACTTATAAAATTCGCAACTAATTCATGCACGTGTGACTTAAAATCGTTTGATCTCCTGATAAAAACAAGTATTGAATAATATAATATGTGGTTTATTATTTTTTTTACATAAATAATAAATGCATAAATTATGCAGAAATATAATACTTATTTTATTGGGCCTAGAATGTAGAATCAAAACGTGGGTATTAGGCTATTAGCAATATATAGATTAAAATTCCAAATTAACAAAACTAAAATTCCTAAGGATAATTTTTTATTAGATTTAAAGAATAAATAAGTATTTTAAATTATAAATTATGCACATTTTTGTAATTTTATACGAGCAAGTTGTATTTTATCGATCATTTAACAAGAATCAGACAAACACTTCTGCTAACTCGTTTTTCGAATCAAGAAACTTGGTTATGGTGTTGAATCTTGAATTGTATTCTAAAGAAAATAATAAATTGCTTTGTTTATAGAACAAAAGATTCTGGATAACCCCTTCAATGGCGGGAATAGCTATTGTATTGGATTTACTGAGGAAAAATCCAAGCTTTACTGGTCAGGCCTTTCATTCTCATGGCATCTTCTCAGCCAAACTCGCTGGCTCAGCTGCTGCTGCTTCTGTTGCTGCCACTTACCCTTTTGCTTCTAGGGCTTTTTTTGGGTATGTTTAGAATATGCTATGCTTGTTTTGTGTCCATATTATGTAGTTCATGTTGTCTCTGTATGTACATAATAGGGGCTTTGTAGGAGTGACATTATATTGGATTTGGTAATATTCAGAGTCTTATAGTTGTTTTTTGGGAGTGATCTAATGAGCTAAAACCAAAATTGTTTCGTGTTTGATGTGTTGAAGTTGTAATATTTTGAAGTCAGATTGGCAATGTGGAATTTGTTCGTAAGTCCACTCATTTTTCTGTTGGACGAAAACATGATGATTAAAGAAATTATGTTAGTTTTGATGTCATTTGTGAGTGGATTCCTTGATTATTTGGCTCTATTCAGTTCAAACAATTTGTGGAGGCAACCTTGTTTTGCAGAATTCTTTCTGGTTTCCCTTGTTAGTGGCTTTTGGATAGTGATTGCATGTGACAAGATCAAATCTTTTTGTGTATGCCTTCGTTTTTGATAACCAAAGGAAACCCCAAGGGGCAAAGTCTAGTGGTGCAGGGTTCGAAATCCGGGTGGATATTGAGCTCGCCCTCTCTATCCTTCTCTACCTAAGTGCTAGGCTTTTGTCTACTACAGGATTTGAATCCGTGACATGCACCAAACCCATACATGAAGCGTTGTGCGCTTATACCAAAGCCTTGAGGCAATCCTTTTGCGTATATGACATATTAAATTCTATATCTCAAAGTCAGATTGGATAACGTGGACTCTGGATTTTGTCGATTGTATGCTCTTTTTTCTCAATTGTATAGATTTTGGTTAAAGAGTAATATGAATTATGATGTCATTTGTGATTGCATATCATAGTAGTATGTATCTATTTAGAGTTCAATTAGTGCTGGCACTTGTGTTTTACAAAACTACTGATAGTTCAGCCTCCTTTATTCCCTTAACTTTTACTTATAATGTGAACATGTATCATTTGCACATTTATTTGGTTTGTATTTTTTGCCAATAGTAGCAACATTCAGAGAAAGGTAGAGCAGCCTTTATTGGGTGGAAAATTTACTATGTTGTGTTCATAGAGCTAATTAATTGAGAAGTTCATAGTATGTGTTTTTTACTGGATTCAAATTTTTTTGATTGGTAAGCAAGAACCTGAGGCCTGAGGTTCATTCGTAATGTAGCAAAAGGCATTCCATATATAATAATTTACAATGCACAAGTAACCCTTAGAAAATCCCTCGTGCTATGGCGACAACCATATAAAATAAGTTAAATGCTTGCAGAGACTACTAGGACTCACTACTGTGGAGGTGTATCTCCCCATATTCTCATTATTGATGTTTCTCTGCCAGTCTCTTAAGCTGTTGAGCTAATTTCCTTCTTTTATCCAGGGATGCCTCTCTTTTGAATTTTCTAGATGTTTCCCTTGTTTTGTCACATTTTCTAAGTTACCTGAAAGGTTGGGCTTTTTATTGTCGACGTTGATTTTGTGCGTATGCATGAATCCAACGGCTACATAATTTCTTCCACACCTTTAATCTATTCTCCTCGTCGGAACGATAGTCTATATTATCTTTATCCTCAAATTCTACATGGGAATGAGTTACTATTCAGAGTATTGTTCACTGAGTAGTCCCCCCATAACTCATAACAACCTTTCTTATTTGTTGGTTGTTTAGTGCATTGGTCATCTGACCTTGTCGGCCCACTAGATTTTCTTCATTTTTCTATTCTAAGATGGTGGAACTTTTTTTAAAAAAATCAAGTGGTCTTTGGGCTAGCTTGCTTGCACCTTCTTGTACCACTGGGAAGCCAAGGTAATCCTACCCACCAAGGTTAGAGCAAATGGGGTCACACCAAGTGTTTGTAATTGGGAGTGAGGAGATGGTACTCCCATTTCTCGAGTATTATACCATCTCCTTTCTGACTAATACGGTCAAATTCCATCACGTTCCATCCCAAGAAAAGAAGAGGATGCTTGACCAAATGGTGGAGATGATTATCAGCCAATTACACTCCTTATTCGCTTGATTCAGATCTTCTTTGTAATAACAGCCTCTTATCTTTAACTGTTGTAAAAACGCCCTCTTATCTTTAACTATTATAAAGACACCATCTTATCTTTAACTGTTCCCATACAGGAGTTTAACTTAGAGTGGATCTGAAGGAAATATAGGATTCATTGCATACTACTGTGTATCAGTTTAATTTTGCCATACTGGAACAGAGACACAAGCGTAGTGCATTCTTTCGTTATGTTTATTCCCATCTCCTGTCATAAGAAATAAATTAGACGCTTATTCGTTTAGACTATCAGCAAACCTTGACTATGTTGTTTTGACAGTAATGGTGCAGCACGAGTTGCACTTTGCGATGCTGGCACGGGATTTTCTGAAGATTATATTTCTAGCATGAAAATTGAATCAATAATTAACTTTCAACATGATTCATTGAAGCACAGTACCAAACAATACAACCTTGAGTTAAAATCTTTATTCTCAGCATTTATGTGGAGGAATCTTGCACTGACTTCCTTGAGAGCTCTCCTATCTTCTTATTTACCTCTTCTGGAGCCTCGTGCTAACATGGAGGATGAGGATGATGAAGATTTCCTACAGGATACTAATGAAGATCGCCGTGTCGATTTGGTGACTCCTTTCAAGAAATCAGTGAAACAGATTGGTCGTGAGGTAACATTTGCAAGCCCCTCCTTCTCCATGCATGCGCTTGTCACTTACAACCTCACGTTTTTCACTGCCTAATGTTTTCTTGATTTCTTCAATATCTTTTGTTGGAAAATGTTAAAAGATACATCTCTAGTGATGCTTCTTCTTCATCCAGTAATCACATTTGTTTGATTTGGTATTTGTATTTCCATGCCTTGGTACTAGAACTTGTTGTAGCGTGTAATTTGCAGTATATAATGGCTAAATTGGTCAAGAAGAAAGGCTTCCCAAAGATGGCAGGATGAGTTCTTGTAATTATAGTGGATTTCTGATCCCCATTTCTCTGGCAGATGGAAATTTGTTTTCATCTAAAATTGGAGGTGCTTGTTTTGTTGGGTCAGTACTGTGTCAAGTCCGGTATAATATGCCACAAACTTTTGGTGCTACTTTTGTCTCACCCTACATACATGTCCTGAGATTCCAATTTTTGTAAAGAAAGAAAGCTCTTTGTAAATATCACAGCATCTTCTAATAGGTGTTTCGACATGATCTGGTTGAAGTTCGAAAAAAGAAGAGTATTTTGAAATTGAAACCGAAAGTATTTAAAAGTTGAAGTTGTGTTTGGACATGAAAAGTTGAAGTTTTGTGAGTGAAACCATTCTTTCACTTGAAATACTCTTCTAATCTGTTTCAAACTTTAATTTTCGGTTTCAAGTTTGAAGTTGGAATAATGGATCAGATTGTAAGGGAAACATTTTTTTGAAATAATCTTCAAATATTATTTTCATTACTTCTCCAAAAAAATTCGAAGAAAGAAATTACTTTGGTTTAGTGTGTATCCTGCTGAATATATGTTTCCAACTTTTTTTTGGTTATACTAAAGAGGACTGAAGATGTTAAGACTAGTCTTTCATATTTCTCATCTTCTCCTGCTTAAATACTTTACAGTACCAATTAATTTTATTGAGCTTAGAGACACTTACATGCCAAAAAGACCACGTGATCTTGTTCTACTTGTATCTTACCTTAAATATAGAAGATTGCTTGTTAGAAGGACTGAGCAGTAATTTGATGGAAATTTCAAATTTATAATGCTTAAGCAAGTTTGACTCTTGAAGCATCAATTGAATTGTTAAGTCTTGATCTATTTCATTTGAGCCTAGATATTCACCTCAACCTCTATTATAACTTGTCTTCATTTGGTGATCACAGGTTCTAGATAAACAGTGTAGCAATAATACATAGTGGTTGAAAGTGTAAATGTAAACAGTTGACAAGTAAAAGTGATCAGAAGGAGTAGTCACTAAAAATGACATGACAGTTTATTTCTGTTGCTTTTGGAAAATGTGCTTCCAATATATGCTTCAATCATGCACTTGCATATTATACCAGCTCTGAAATTGTATACTGAAAGATCTTGTGTGCAATTAACGTTATGTATCTTCTGATCAGACTGCTGTTGTAACTACGAGACGCGTCCTGGAAAGATTAGCGGTCCACTATGTCTCACGACGCATGGCATGGAAGCTTCTAAAAGGTTTTTTTTTGTCTCAACGCTTAAATCTATAGTCCTTGTTGATTGACATTGAAGAAACCTAGCGTTTATCAATTTCTGCAGATGTTCCCAAGTCAGCTGCACGCAAGGCTCAAAGGGGAATGTCTAGTGTGATCTACTTTTGCAGTGTTACTAAAACAACATGCAGAGGTTTAACATTATCCGTTCATTACTCTTCTTCTCTTGTGGTTCACCTAGACTAGCCACAATTCTTGATTCTTCACCTCCCATTATCTAATCAGGTCATTTTCTGGGAGTTTTGGCGTCATGGTTTGTGCAAGTTGGCATTGATATCTGGCGAATCTTCAAATCTAAACAAGATGTTGACACACTTGATAGATCAGAAAAAACTCAGCTTCTAAGAAGGAAGATTTCCATTACTACTGTCAGATGTGGTGCATCTCTTGTTTCCGCTTCTATAGGGGCAGGGATAGGAGCAATGATAGTTCGCCCTACAACTGGCCAGTGGATTGGTAAGCTCAGAGTATGCTTTTCAGTACCTACAACGAACATCATCTTTACTAGAATTAATCAAATCGCAATTTTTCAGGATGTGCTATTGGAGATGTGTCTGGACCAGTCATTGTAGCCTTTTGTTTTGACAAAGTTCTTCATTTGGAACTGCGATGACTCTCTTCTTGGTTAATATCAAGGTCATTATTTATTAGTATAAGGGTAATGTGTTTGATCTTGAGCCCCCTTGCCCCAGAGAAGTGCAATTCAGTGCTTTTATTTGACTCTTAGCTTCAGAATAATATTCGTCATAGATACACTAACCATTTATGACATAACGAGTTCTTTTTTGGGATTTAATCTCATGCTTTCTGGGTTCATAACATCCTTCCTATGGATGGTTCAACTATTCTATATTTAAGTTCCGCACTGAGAGGTGATTCATCAGTGTACTTGAAGCTATGTATTTAGTTCTTGATTATGATTTATGAAAGTGGAAATCAAAGAAAGTATGAACGGATGAAGAGGGTGATTTTTATTAATTATAACAAAATATTGATACACCACTTATTTATGTATTAATTATACCTGCTGCAACTACTTTTTATTTGTTGCAATTATAATACTAAAAGATATGGACTGTTACAAAAGGTTTATTTATAGTTATATATACCTATTCATCTATTTATTTTGCTAAAAATACTCTTCTAGTGACATTTTTAGCTTATTTATGCCCTTTGACTAACCGTTAACACTATTTTTTTTTCTAAAAAATAGTAATTAATCCACTTGACATTTTGTAATTGATTCAAGTATAAACTCAGACCAATAAATTAAATTATATATATAAAAAAAGAATCAGACTTTGAAGGTCGATTTTGTTAAATAATAATAATAAATTTTTTGTTGAATTTTCAGTTTCTCTGGAGGTTGCTAAATCAAAAAAAATATATTATTTATTTATTTGGTAAAATTGAACTTTAAAGGTCGATTTTTTTGTTGTTGTTGACATAAATCAACCTCAAGAGGTCTGTTTCTTCACGAAAAATAATTTTGAAGAATATTAAAAAAAAGTTTTGTAAGAGCTTGGGATGGATAAGTCATAAATTCGAGTGAATGAAATTACTTAATTGAGGAAAAAGTTTTAAATTAGACTAATAATAAAATGTCACGTATAAATAACATATATTAGGTTCGTGCTTGCACGGAGGTCATGTAATTTACTAAATTTAAGTGCCGATTAAATTTCTCCGGATGGTGTTAAGCCGGAGCTTTATATTTTTTTTTATTTTTTCATGGATGGCCACGTAGATTCAAGAGGCTGCTTTTTGGAATTTAACCTTCATTATTTATTAATATTTTATTTAATTTTGTTTCGTTATCTATTACTCTACTTTATTTAGGGAAAACTAAGCAAATAGCTCTTAGAAGAAAAATAATTACAAGCTTATACCCCATTACTTTAATACCCCCAAAATAATTACATTCTATACCCCTCCCCTAAACAATGCGCATAATTGATTGCTTTCCCAAATTTTAGACATGGAAGACGAAAGTGGAAACCTCCAAACTATTAGTATCGCGGAGACCTTATCTTTCAACTTCCATTCATTATTCTATTTTCCGTTTCAATCCATTTTCATACCCCCAATCCCATTTTTGTAGCAGCACTGCTCTGTTTCTTCATTGTGGAATTAAATCATACCAAGCAAAATCTGCAAACGGCTATGGAGAATGAACAACAACATCTCTCCCTCTCTGTAGGTTTCACCTACAACTTTCGAGCTCATCCCTTAAGTTTAACCTCATGTTAAGTTTGGTCAGATGCCTCAATTACTGTTAATTCGGGTGATAGGTGTTGGACTTTTGCCATTTGTTGTGCTTAACTGCAGACAAAAAGATTTTACCCAAAATTTTCATGAATGTTTACTAAGAGAGAGTATTTTCCACGCAACAGAAAGGGCAGGACACATTTTGGTATCATTCAGGTTCTTTGTTTTATAATTAACTTACTAAGTGATACTAAAAGAGCATATATCTACTATATTGGTATCATTGAGGTTTTCTTGTTTCATAATTAACTTAGTTAAGTGATACTAAAAGAGTATATAGCTACTATTTTGGTATCATTCAGGTTTTCTTGTTCATAATTAACTTACTAAGTGATACTAAAAGAGTATATAGCTACTATATTGATATCATTAAGTTTTGTTGTTCATAACTAACTTACTAAGTGATACTAAAAGAGTATATATCTACTATTTTGGTATCATTGAGGTTCTTTGTTCATAACTAACTTACTAAGTGATACTAAAAAGGTATATACATACTGTTTTAGTATCATTAAGTTTTTCTGTTTCATAATTAACTTAGTAAAGTGATACTAAAAGGGCATATATCTACTATATTGGTATCATTAAGGTTTTCTGTTTCATAATTAACTTAGTTAAGTGATACTAAAAGAGTATATAGCTACTATTTTGGTATCATTCAGGTTTTCTTGTTTTCATAATTAACTTGCTAATTAAGTGATACTAAAAGCGTATATATCTACTATTTTGGTATCATTCAGGTTCTTTGTTTATAATTAACTTACTAAGTGATACTAAAAGAGTATATATCTACTATTTTGGTATCATTGAGGTTCTTTGTTTCATAATGACTCAGAATGATCAGAACTGCTACCAAAAATTTGTTTTTTTTGTTGAGTTGTTCATCACAACCCATCGATGCCTTCCCTTTCCTCTTCAGATCAGCCACATACAAAGCAAAATAGAGAGAATATCATCTAGGATGTGGAAGAGGAAAATTTGTATGCTATTAATACATTTTAACGTACAGGAAAAATCAACTGAAGAGATGTACAGTAAGGTAATTTAATGTGTGATATACAACTGTCTCGTTTATTTTCAATGTACCAAATGGCAAACTAGTTCACTTAGAATGGAACACTTTTAAGGGTTATGATTTTGGGTATAGATATAGTCAAGGTGAGCAGCCAAATTCCTTCTTTCTAAACATTCCTCTTCCTGACCTCTGTTGCAGCTCTCTTCTTTACCAACTTGTATTGATTCCACAACATGATCCTGAAACGTAATTGTAACAAAATTTTAGATCATCGTCTAATGTTTAATCATAAAAATTTATTGAAAAGAAATCTTTAAACCGGCAAAAATTTCATGGCAGCTTGATAACTTTGGTTACCTGGTGTTGATCAATGTTGTTGAGGTTGAGGGTGGCCTCGTGAAAATCTGGGCCAGGGCGAGAAGCATAGGACAGGGCGAAACAGAGGAGAAGGATAATGAAGAAAAAATGGCAATAGAAAAGATGGGCTTCAATAAGAAATTGGCCCAAAATGAAGGAGATGGGGTATGGGCTTAAAATATTTCTAGGAGAATGGGTATATCAAAAATTAGTTTGGATTTGGATATTGACATGTAAATATTTTAGGTTTGATGGCCCTTTTATGTAGTTTACCCTTTATTTAAGTTTGTGGGCCCATTCATCAAAAACATGCATATTTTTGCTTTTGCCACAATCTTGGAATGTTAATGTATCTAAAGATTAAAAAAATTATATTACAAATTATACTAATATTTAACAACTTATGATATTTTAAAAAATACATTAAAATTTAATTAATTTTCAAAATTTTACTTGTGTCCTATTAAGAGCCTGTTTGGCATTATTGTTGGGAGGCCAAAAGTATTTTTTTTTTATAGAAAAAATAAAAAATTCTGCTTCTTAGAAAAAGCAGAAAATTATTTTTTTGAATACTAAAATATCCCTTATATATATATATATATACATATTTAACAATATATCTCTTATTAATTAATTAACTTCTCTCATAAGTTTGATTAAGTTTCATTCAAGAATTTTATTTTTTATTTTTATATGATAAACTTTTTATTTTATTTTACGTATTATTAGAAATAGGTAACAACAATATTTTTGCAGGATTTTTTTTTAAAAAAGTAACAAATAAAAAAAAATTCTTCCCTTAATTTACGTATTATTTTTTTTAACTTTAGAGGATTATGAAGAAAAAAAAAGAAGCTAAAGATTGAATCCAAAAAAAAAATAGGTAACAAATAACAAAAATATTCTTTTTCTCAATATTTTTCAACAATACTTTTGTAAAATTTTAAAAAATAATAAAAGATAATAATAATTAAATATTTCAATTCCTCTAGAAAGGTAACAAATAAAATATTTCTTTTTCGTAGTTTATATATTATTTTTTCTGATTTGGATTTTTTTTAACTTGAGGAGATTACAACATACAAAAGATAATAGCTAAAGCACATTGATAGTTGCCCTTTTTCGTAATTTGACTCTCAAAACACTTTTTAAAAAAAATTAGCCAACAACAGATTGCTTATCAAAAAGACTTTTCAAATGAATTGGCCAAACACAAATTGTTTTTTTTGAAAAGTACTTTTCAGAAAAGCTATTTTAAAAAAACACTTTAAAAAATAAACAGTTTTTAGTAGCAATACCAAACAGGCTCTAATTGAGATTGACGAAGTAACTTATATTATAAATCACAATAATTAATAACTTACGATATTAAAAAACATATTAAAAATTTGATTGATTTCAAAAATTTCACATGTACCCATAAATTGGGACAAAGATAGTACTAACAATATTATTAATTTCGTTAAAATTACTATAAATTACAATAATTAACAACTCAAATATATATATATATATATATTTAAAAAATTGGTTGACTCTGAAAATTTCACATGTGCCTCGTAAATTGAGACAGAGGTAGTAACATATATGATTTAAAAACTACGTTAAAGGTATTATAAATCATAATAATTAAAAAATTTAAATATTTAAAATTTAACAAGTTAAAATATTTCAATAACATATTAAAAAAATTGGTTAACTCTCAAAACTACATATGTACCACATAAAATGGAACAAATGTAGTAGCTTATATTTTTTTTAAAAATTATGTTAAAATACTATAAATCACAATAACTAACAACTTAAAATATTTTAAAAATCATATAAATCTAATTGACTCTTTTAATTTTATTTGTGCCACATAAATTAAAACAAATAAAGTGACATATAGCATGGGCTCTTGTAACTAGTGTCAGAAATATGAGTGAATGAATTTATTTAGTTGAGGTCAAAGTTCAAAATTAGACTAGTAATTTGAATTTTAAATTATCTCTTTTCTTTTTATATTTGGTTTTTAAGATTAGTCAATGAACATAAATAAACAAAAATAATAATCTATAATTAGAGAGACATTTTTAGCAAAATAAGTAAACAAAGGATATATTTAAACCTTTTAGCAACTTAATTATTTGAAATTTATTTACTTGTGTACAAACTCTATTGTAAGTTGCAATTTTTTTTTAAAAATAATTTGTTCGAACAAATCTATAACACAATTTTCTCTGATCAATTCTACATATTAGATAATTTATTTTGGTTTATATAAATTATTACTCCCTCCATTCCATTTTGCGTGGCATCATTTTCTTTTTAGTCCGTTTTAAAAAGAACGTTATCTTACTATAATTAGAAACAATTTAACTTTAAAATACTTCTTTTACCCTTAATGAAATGATTTTCAACCATACAAATATCTAAAAATTGTTTTAGACCACAACTTCCAAAAAAAATATTTTTTTCTTAATCATCGTGCCAAATCAAATAATGCCACATAAAATAGGACGGATACAGTAAAGTTATCAGCTATCTATGTTTCTACATGAAAAAATAACTATGCGGGTGAAAATATCACAATCACGTAAAATTTACACGGCATAACCATCTATGAGGATGAAATTATCATAGTCGCGTAAAATTTACACAGCATAATCTGGCCTATAAATAATACTATAAAAATCAATGTTGACTTTTTCCCCATATATATATATATATACTAGACACATTAGCCCGTGCAACAACGAACGAATTGTATATTGTTAAACAAAAATAAGTGTCAATTGTTTACAACAGGAGAAGATGTCACCATAGCTGCTGATTATATACTTTCTTTTTCTCACTTCAAAAAGTTACCATTGTTACCATGTCAAATCATTTATGGTGTATCAGTGGCTATATTTAACATATTATCACATGGTTAGTAACCTGGGTAAATTCATGAAGTATGTCCCTATGTCTTGCTAGTTTCTGTGTAACAGAAGTGGTAGATGATGCAGATGCCGCATTACTCATAGAATCATTTACATCTAGTAGCTTCTCAAGTAATGACTGAATCTCCATTTTCGTGGACTTCGACGACCTACTGGATCCTAAAGATGGCGAACCAGCTTCTACATAATCTGAATTCAATAAAAACAAGAATCAGAAACCACACCACAAGCCGAGTTGTTCAACAAGTTCCAAAAATCAGATATAGGCCATATTTGCTTTGTTTGTTAGGCGAAGCTCAAATTATTGTGATTAATGGTACTCTACTTAACGTAATTTTCAAATAATATATGCTACCCTCTCGGTTTTAATTTATGTGGCATAGGTGAAATTCGGAAAGTCAATCAATTTTTTAATATTTTTTTAAATATTTTAAATTGTTAATTATTGCGATTTATAGTAATTTTCAAATAATATATGTTACTCCCCAATCTCAATTTCTGTGGCATACGTGAAATTTTAAGAGCTAACCAAATTTTTTATGTGTGTTTCTAAATAAATACTATTTTTTT
Source organism: Solanum appendiculatum (assembly GCA_018342035.1). NCBI lineage: Eukaryota > Viridiplantae > Streptophyta > Magnoliopsida > Solanales > Solanaceae > Solanum > Solanum appendiculatum. Next base: position 685,463 of record JAGDQO010001415.1, read on the forward strand.
CGTAATTTTTAAATACATAATATACTAAAAATAAATGAAGAAATACTAAATATAAAATAGAGGAAATCTGAGGAAAAGGGCAAATCAGTCAATTGACTGACTGACCCAAAGCTCCTCAAACATTCTCTCTTCTAATATATAATAATTTTTTCGTAATTTTAAATAAATAACACATTAAAAAGAAAAGTAAGACAAATGAATTTAAACGAAAAAAATACCAAATATAAATAGAGGAAGTTAAAATAGAAGAGCAAATTGATCAATTGATCAATTCTCTTTTCTATTTTAGAGTATTATAAAATAATAATAATCAAATTAAAAATTTTGAAATAAATAAAATATTTATTTTTTGATAAGAGCAAGTAAAATAAAATGAAACAATTAGTAAAATTCTATCAAAATTGACGAAGTTTTTAACTAAAAGAATATATGATGATCGAAAGCAAATCAGTTAGCAATTTTTTGCAAGAGCCCCACGTGGCCATTAATGAAGAAGCCAGAATATACTCCTATGCAACTTCAGTATATAAGATAAAAAAAAAGTGATAAAAGGAAGACTTTCATTTGCCCAAAATTAAGTAAATTATCCAAGAATTCTCTTGACCTTAAGATTTTGACCCGCCTTACCTTACCCCTGTTTAACCTTATTTAAAAATTTGTCCTGCCCTAACCCGCCCCGCTAACCTGTTTATATTATTTTTTATTTTTCTAATTTATTTTTTACTTTGAAGCATGATTTTTCATTTAACTTCTTTTGATAAACTTTTTAACACTAGTACTGCAATTGTTTTACACATATCTGCTAAGATTATTATTTTTCATCAAAATATTTATTTGTTTGTCATAATTAATTACAGTATATCAAAATAGATTCATAATTCAGAACATACCAAACAGTTTCATAGCATAATGACTGTGACACTTGCTGCATTGGAATATTTTTCAAAAGCGGTACTTTTTTGGCTTGCCAAATTTCAGAAATACCTCTACTCTTTTGTATTCGCGAGAAAATCGCAAAACAATTAGTTACCCACCCTACCCTGTTATGTATTTTAAATAAATAAGCTTTATCTGCCCCGCCCTACATAATTATTTCCCTGCCCTACCCTGCCCTATTAAGGGTGTGCCCTGCCCCTCCCTTCCCAGTCCTACCCCAACTGTCATCCCTACTTCTAATACGGAGTAAAATAAATATATCTATGTCCTTCATCTGCTTTTGAACCGTTAGTTTAATCTTGCCTGTTATTTGAACTGAATTTGGAGGGTTTTTGGTTCATTGGAGGCCCTTATTTTTGGGGGGCTTAGTGGGTTTAGGGTTGGTGAATGCAAGTGTGAGTTGCTAAGCAAGTGGGTTTGCGTTGAAGTTGCATTGGAAGAGTAAGTAATCTTTCCTTGTTTTGATTAAGTTTACAAGACTGATAGATCTTGTAGTAAATCTTGATGTTCTTAAAGTGAAAGATTCTTGATATGTTAAGGAGATTTGATGGAATTGAATGTGTTGTCTGTATTTGCAGGGAGAACTACTACAAAGATTTCGGAGAGATAGGCGGATACTATTAAATTTCATAATTTCAGGAAGCTTAATCAAGAAGGTGATAATGCCCCCGGAGCTGTTTCCTTGGATGATGCGGATCTTGATCCAGTTAGCGTTGATTTTGTCCTCAATTGTGCAAGAAAAGGTAGGGAATGTCCACCACAAAATATAGCCTCTACTTATTTGCTTTAAAATGGCTGCATTTGCAATCATCAAGTCAGGATTGATTTTGTTGTTTTTGTCCTTTTTTTTTTTTTGCAGTAGGACTTCTTGAACTATCTGACGGCGCTCTGTTCCCTCATATGGTAAATTCGGACTTGCACAGACATTACTTTCTGTTCAATGGTCACTATTTATGAATGTTCTTGTTCGGGATTGCACATGCATTAATTTCTGTTGAATAGTTACTATTTGGGAATGTTCCAGTTCCAGAGGTTTATCTATTGCAGCATAGAATTATTCAATATGGGGTTGTTGTGCAGCACTTTTTACCTATCCCAAAATATTATTTAGTGTGATCTATGCACATCAATGTTTATTTTCATTCTTCAACGGTTTCCTTTTGGTATTAAGAGTAATGCAGGTTCAAATGATGAATTCTTTCTAGCTACAAATCCTGAACAATCGGGTTTGCCTCCAAGAAGATTACCCCCGCCTGTCCCTATTTCCACACCATCACCAATTTTGCTAACACTCTCAACGTCAGAATCAATTAATACTGAACCATTTGAAGAGCTGTCCAGTTTATCCAAATCTCAGTCTTTCTGTTCCACACAACAACAAGAGTTAACAGTTGACGACATTGAGGATTTTGATGACGATGATGATCTAGATGAAGTTGACAGTAGAAGGTATTCAAGAAGAGTTCTCAATGATGCTGCTGATCTTGTGCTTGGATTGCCGTCATTTGCTACTGGTAAGCATGCTTATTATAGGTGTATATGTGTATGGTGGACCTGTAACTTCTGCTATCATAAGTATGACCATTTCATTTTGGCAGTATTAGGTGGTAATTTGCTTGCTTTTTAGCTCTAAGGTGCTATATCTATAGTACTGGTTATACCAGAAAAATAAAAGATGTAATGGTTACCATTTTCAAAAAAAAAAGACCGGGAGAGTAAGAGTACTTGGAGATTTTTCTCTGGTTTTATATTTGTACTACTGGTTACTTTGTGCTTAGGATGCTGACACATGACTAGGAAGCTATTAACAACATTGATGCAGATGTATCGTATAACTGCTCTAGTTTCTGTTCGATTTTCACCCAATGATAAATGGATTTTTTTAATAAGGGAATTTAACCACTATACTCTCAAGCGTTGTATACTGATGGTAAATAGATTTCAATTCTCATACATGTTAATTGCAGTTCGAGCAATGCACCAAGGCCGTGAACATAGCATACTTCCATAGTAGCTTGATATTGGGAGAATATCCGTCCACTTTTTATTAGGAGCATAAGAATCCACCTTAATCTCCAGCATACTTGTGTGATTTTTTAGATTTTCTAACTTCTTCCAGCTGATAGGCATTATTTATTTTTTTAAAACTGTAATCCTATATGTTTTTTTTTTCTTTTTGTAGATTAGAAAGAGTTAGCACTATCTTGATGCCTTTTTAATATTTTTCTGACCTTTGACTATCATAAGCAATACTAGTTGTCATATTATTAATTCTCAGGTATTCTGATGCAACTCTCTTTAGTGCTTAATTTTTTATTTTATTTTGTTGTAGCTCTTTGTTATTTTCTCCTCTAATCACTATTCACTTGATTATGTTTATAAAAAGAAAAACTTAGATAGTTATATAAGTTTTTCACTTGATTATGTTTATAAAAAGAAAAACATAGATAGTTATATAAGTTTTATTCCTGATCTTAAACGGCCCTAATTTTTTCATTTGGTGCTTTTTAAGCATAAAGAGTTCCCACTAATGTTTTCTTCAACGAACATTCAAGTATTTCTTCCTCTTCTCTGATAACTTCTCTCGTACTTGGTAGCAATAGTATTCAATTTGTTCTGAAGCTTATTCCATCTTTCATAAACCCTAATCAAATGATAAGTTAAGTTCTGTGCTTGTGCACGAAAACCAGTGATACGTTGATGTCATTTGATCCTCACTTATTTCTGGCACCTCCTTGGTTTGAAGTCTGTTTGGGGAATATCTCGATAAATGTTAAATGTAAACTTGAATGAAGTGAGGTCATCATATCCATTTAACTAGTTTATTTTACCTCTACTTTGTAAACAGCCTATGGTGGGGTCCAAGAGTTTGTTTTGGAGCTTCATATTAAATCCATACTTCTTTTTGCGTTTTGATGTTTGAATTCTTTGGTTTTATACAATGTTTGAAGCCTTGAATACATGTGTTGGCACGTAATAGGAACTTCCAGATTGATTACTGGAGCAAGTATTTGATGATCAAACAGTTTAATATAATATTGTATTCCAGTATTTCGTGGTCGGTTACACTACTTCACTTGTAGATTCCACTATCTTCTTTCAAAATGTATTCTTCTCTTGCTTTTACGTGGATGGATGGGAGATACTTATACTTCAGGCTGTATTTCTTCCTAGCTATTGGCGATGATGATCTCCGTGAAACAGCATATGAGATCCTTCTGGCTGCTGCTGGAGCTTCAGGGTATTTCCACCTTTTCTGTTTCTTGGCTTGCAACATCTCCCATCTGATTAATTTAACACATTTAATATGCATTCTTATGCACAGGGGCCTCATTGTACCATCAAAGGACAAAAAGGAGAAGAAATCTAGATTGATGAGGAAGCTGGGCTGTAGTAAGAGTGAAAATGTAATGGTCCAGTTACAGCATTTATCTGCACTGGTCAGTTTGCTGGAGACAATGCTATCCAGATGGAGGTAGGAAAATGAATGACCTTGTTACCTTCTGTCAGATGTCTGATTGCTTCTAGCTTCTGTTGTTTGATTCACACCAGTAATGGCATAGATATCTTATTAGTTTCTTGCCCTTAACTCAACAAGTTGGGATAGCTTGCCTGCTGTTTCATTGTAAATCATTTAGGAAATGAAATAACTTAATAAGCAGTAATTTTTTCTCCTTAATGAAAGGGCATAAGGCTGATGAGGCTACAGTTTGTTAGTTAAGGTTGAGATGTTATGCCAAGAGGTGTTCAAATATTATCAAAGTACAGAGTTGCCTTGAGCTGTTATGTTGGTGATTTGTTTGGTATATGGTGCTAGTCTCCATCAGTTGCCAGTTGGTAGTGTGTATATAATGTAAATAGTGTTCCTAGTGCTGGACAGGAAAAAAGGGAGTTATAGATTCAATGATTTTGATAATTAATTGGGTTAAACATTCATTATTAAATCATAGAAGTGATAGCTAAGAAAAAGGGATAAATTTACCAAAGGGAAATGTTAGAAGATAAAGAGGGAAGAGAGATATTGAAGATCCGACTCTGTTATTTAGGAATTTACAGTTTCATGCTTACTGGGTTCTTACCTAATTAATAATAGTACAGATTTCTGAGGCCATGGACGTCGGGACAAGACTTGGTCTCCTTAATGCGATGGTTGGAAAAGTGGGTAAAAGGATGGATACAATCTTGATCCCACTGGAATTGTTATGTTGTATTTCACGCACGGAGTTTTCCAACAAAAAGTCGTATATTAAGTGGCAAAAGAGACAAGTAAGTGCTGTCTTTCCCACTTAATATGATTATTCAATTTTTTCCTCCCCTCCTCTTTGTAATTGCTGTAACAAGCTTTGCAAAGTTGTTTATTGTTAAGATTAGACCTGCTATTAATAGGGTCTATAGCCGCAGGAAGAAGGGTGAAAATAAGGCTTAAATGTAATTGTTTTATTTATTAATTATTATGTGTATGTTTTTCTAGTAGTTACCTAGCAGTTAAGTAGCAGTTACAGTAGTTATTTTGTGATAAATAGTACTAGAAAGAAGAAAAGACAGTCAGTCTTTTGTGTAGGATTTTCTCTGGCAGGTTTGGAGGTTAAGTTTTCTCGAAATACCTTGGTTGTTTGAAGTATTCTCTATTTATTATTTGTAAGGCTTATTCTATTTGTTGGTGTTAGTAAATTACAGTTGAAGTGTTGTTCCTATTTCTGTATTGTATATGGAAGTTTACAGATTTGTTGTTAGGAGAGTCTGGGTTCCTAACATTTATTTATGAAACTAAATTCATATGATAATGTATTTAACATTTCTGTTGCATATTCTTTTTCTGTCAGTTCAGTTAAACATGTTGGAGGAGGGGCTCATAAATCATCCTGCTGTAGGGTTTGGGGAATCTGGGCGAAAAGCAAATGAGCTAAGGGTTCTTTTAGCTAAGATAGAGGAATCTGAGGTGTGTACATTTCTCTCTGTCCCACTTTTGCTGAAGAGAAATTTCTGATTTATTACTAATACTTAACTTAAGTATTTGCAATTCTAGTTTGGTCATGCATCCTTGCAAATAGCCAAATACTGAACTTCATAATATTTTAACTTCTTTTAAAATAGTGAAATGCAATATTCGGACTTAAAGTAGTGGTCTGATTGCATATTTCAAGAACATACTGGTTTCTACTCATTAATCTTCAACTTTCACAGTTTTTTTCAAGTTGAACTTCAGTATCTTTTATTGGTCTGATTGCATATTTCAAGAACATACTGGTTTCTACTCATTAATCTTCAACTTTCACAGTTTTTTTCAAGTTGAACTTCAGTATCTTTTATTCAGCTTCAACTCAGAGTGACGGGCTTAGGATTTGAAGGCAGTGGGTGCACATGCTTTAACATACATCGCATCTCCGACTTTTGAGTAACATTATGCATTCAGTTGGTTTAGTTAGTTTCTAATTGAATTTTTAGTTCATAAACAAAGAAACCAATCAAACCGAAATGACTTGGGTTAATTGCATTTTTATGACTTCAGCTTTAATTAAGTTTAGGGATCTCTTTTATTTACCTATAATATAAAAGGAAGAGCCAGGAAACACGTGTCCCTCTATCATCTATACAAACAATGACAGGAAGCACGAGGCCCTACAACATCTATACAAACAATCTGTAACAACATTATAATTTAACCTATCATTCTTTTCAGTAAGGGAATGCAAATTGAATCATGATTTACCAATTTACTTAATGGTTGATGCAATGAATGTAAATTTGCAGTAATCCTAGTTGGATTTCATTTTCTTAATTTTATTGCCGAAAATAAGTATGTTAAATATTAAATAGATGGATTGAAACTACAAATGCACTCCAATTCTTTCAAACAAATTAAATACATTTTTGATTTACTTGAGTGTTCTGTTTTGAAGTTTGATCATCATATGTCTAATCATAGGATTGCTTAGGATTAAAGTTAGAGTTGCTAAGAGGGTTTTCATCTTTTAGATTGGAGGTTCATTATCTATTGAGTTTCGAATTGTCTGTCCCTGGCCCTCGGGGATTTCATGGTTGAAAAAAGGAAGTGTCTATTTTTTGGAAACTGACATGTTTCATCTTCTTGTACTTCTATTTATTCTTGTCTCTTCTTTTGTACTCTCCTAAAAGGACTTCTTTTCAAAAATTCTTATTGACCCATGGAATTAGTTCAATTGACATGCTATCATTGATGTTTGTTCTTGTTTTTGCTTGTTTGATGCTCTTCATCATTATTATGTGCACTCTCATCTTCTTCTTTTTTTCTCAATCCATGGACATTTTGATACCATATACTATGAACACCCATGTCCTGAGAAATAAGGTTACAAGAAAGGGTTCTCTGTGATGCTATACCAGATGATATGCCATAAAAAATATTATTTCTTTGTTTCAGTCTTTTCCTCCTCATGCAGCAGAGATGCAAAGGACAGAATGTTTAAAATCTTTGAGAGAGATCGCTATGCCACTGGCAGAAAGGCCAGCTCGAGGTGACTTAACTGGTGAAGTATGCCACTGGGCTGATGGTTATCACCTGAATGTCAAATTATACGAGAAACTACTTCTCAGCGTTTTTGATGTTTTAGATGAGGGAAAGATCACAGAGGTCAGTAAAAACCCACTTGAATGTCATTCTCTCTAATTCTTGCCAGTCTTGCTATGTCTTATGGTGCCAGGATAAAGACCATCTTGTTTCTTGTACACTAGAAAGTAATACTCTTGGGATGTCACCTTTCTCTTAAAAGAAGAAGGTAATATTCTTAAGGGTCATTTGATTTACAGTCTTGGTATGTTGTGTACTTATGTTTGTAATAGAGGGACATGATGAGTGAAGGTGTTAAAAGGGCATGAGCCACAAAATCACATGGAAGGAAATTGTCTCGAAAAGCCTACAATATCTTGGAATTCATGCAGACATAGCGAATAATAGGTCACAATAGTTTATATAGTTGGGACTATGTTTTAGTCATGTTAGTAGTAATTTAGGTCTTGTGATTTGTAGGAGTCCTTTAGTCTTATATGAGATTTATATGCATTTCGAAAATATATAGAACTTCTAGAGCCGCCGGAGCTCCGACCAACGAAGCCAACCACCACCACAATGCCATGGCTTCTCTCTCTTCTCCTCACAACCCCTAGCAGCCCAAAGCTCCACCGGAAACAACCCCGAAATCTGGCCAGACCAGCACACAAACGACCCCAAAACCACCACCAAATCACCCTTTAGCTTTCCTCTCTGGTGAACATCCAACAGACCTCCTTTTTCCTTTTTCCGTTCTCTTTTCCGGCAACCCAACTCCATCCAGATTCAACTCCAAACCCGCCGGCAAGACCACCCTTTCCACCGGCGAGCCAAAGAGCTCGACCTCCATTCGCCACCTTTTCCGGCGAAACTAGTTCTAACAACAACCAGAAACCACTCAGCCCTCACCTTCTCCGACCAAACAACCCAAAACCTCCCCGTTTTCCCTTCAAACCAGACCCATTACCACCTGAAACAACCTCCAACAGCCCAAGGCTCCACCGCCAAACAGCCACCAAACCGCTGCCAGTCCCCTCCCCTTTTTCCTCTTTACGATTTTCCTTCGTTTGCAGGTGTTCACGCTCAATATATCGGAATAGCGAACAGTCAACCATAATAATTCCATCTCCGGTGAAGCTTCAAAGCTTTGATGAACCAGAAGCTCCGGCGGAACAACAGATCTGGCCCGAAATCTTCACTTTCGGTGACCCTTCTTTCCTTTTCATATTTTTATATATGTTTGTGATGAACTTTAGTCTTCAGGTGCTATTGTTTTCCTAAATATTATTTCTATCGTTGTTTGTTAGACCAACTTGGGTTTCATTTTTAATATTCTCCAGCATCTTATTATTTTTTCCGGCAAAGTCTTGATTTTCTCCGAGGGGATGTAGCTGCCTTGTCTTCTTTATTGTTATTTATTTTGTTGGGTTTCCATTGTTGCGACTGTTGTTTATTTATTTCTCTTGCTTCGTTGGTTCATTGTTTTATTTTTGCTTCCCCTTCCAGTTAATTACTTTTGTGTTGATTTTGCTATTTTACACCCAAGTTCCTTAATCGCTTATAATTTTGAATGTTTTGGTTTATTTTTTATTCTCTATTGGTTTACTTTTGTATTTGCTTTATTTCTGCTAATTGATGCTCTATTTTTGTTCAATATTTTGTCTTATTTTAGATTGATTACATGCACATTTAATGATTTTTTCAGGAAGTTGTGCTATTGTAGTTCTGTTACCATTTTTAGTGGTTGCATATTACTTTATCTCATCTTTTGTTAGTTTTCTATGATTTCGTAAGTTAAATTTGGCAAATGAAAAAATCTCTCCGTCGGTTTAGAGGTCTCTTCATTTTAAAAGACGGAAATTTAGTTTAAGTTTATATATATTGTATGTTAGAATTGGTCGATGAAGAAATTACCGTAGATTTTCAAGGCCTCCCATGTTCATTAGACGGATTTTATTTTTTTAAGTTATTATTCTTTTTTACTTATTTATTTGATTCATATTTATTTATTACTAACACTTTTACTAAGTGTCTTTACAGGTACCCGGAGTTACTTTTCGAGGAAGTTATTCGAATGAAGTTCGAATTATTTTTTTAATTCGTTTTTGTGTATATTATTAACGTTAGGCAAACATTAGGCCGTTTCTCATTTTATTGTTTTACTTTATTATTTGTATATATTTCATATTTATTATATTTGTACGTTATATTTTATCTCCTCAATTTGAAAAAACTGAATTCAATCGAGATCCATAGTTGTGGATTTTGAAGTATGCCTAATACCTTTCCTTCGAAATCATTTTGAACCCCTTACCTTGAATCTATTGGTTTTGCTAACATTTTGTATTAATTAATTAATTGGTTTCCTAGTGTTATCCTAAAATTAGGTGTCGACTCCCTTTAAATTTTTTTTATTATTTAAATTCTTTTAAAAGTTGAATTATTTTTTGAGTCACCGTGACGTTGTGCCTTTAGGGATGTCAACACTATGAACATCCCGTACGCAAAGTGTAGTTCTTTAAAATCTGTTCTTTGTTCTTTTATCTTCATTTTCCAGTTCTTAGCTACATTTCATTGTGAAATCCTCATTCTATACCTCCTAAGCGCATCATCTTTAACTCCATTCTCTATTTTACTCTCCAAATATAGAGTTTTTTTATTTTTTAAGACAATCAACTCTAAGAACATCTATAACCCATATCTATTTTATCCTCCATTCTCTATATTTAGAGGATAAAATGGAGAATACTCTCTCCAATCCATCTTCATATTACTCTGTATTCTCTATTTATAGAGATGTGAGAGAATTACTATTCACACTCTCTATTTTACTTTTTCAACTGTATTATTATTTTGCAATGAACATATTATTTTACATATAATTGCATTAAGTAAATATTTAATATTCATAATTTTTTTAAATGTTAATTGATATTCTAAAAAATATATTATTTAATATATACTATTTTTGTCCCGAATTAATAATATGTTAATTTTTTTAAAATTTTTTGTCACTAATATAATTTGAAAATCTCCTCTTTGAACAATTTTTAGGTAAGACATAAAAAAAATTAAGGACAAAAATGATCATTTTTAACTCCGAATGCATTAATAAAGCATTTAAGGGAGCACAATAATAATTTTGAAAGTTGAGTATTTATATAATGTTTATGTAATTGTATTTCATTAATGATTTCACTTTTGTTTGAGCTGTCCATTAATTTGTATATTAAATAATATTTGTTTGCAGTTTATGTTATTTAAAAATTTAAAAAAAATATAATTTTATATTAAATAAAGAATTTGAAAAAATAAAATATTATATCACATGAAAATTATATAAAAATGATTATTTTTTTATGAAAAAGAAAATAAAAATGAAATAGAAATAATAATATAATATTGAGGAGAGAAAAGAAGATATTTTTTTAGAGAGTAAAATAGAAAATTGAGTTGGAGTTGATTGTCTGAAAAAAATAGAAAACTCTATATTTAAAGAATAGTAAGGTTGGATACCCCCTAACCCATTTTACTCTCTGAAAGAGAATCTTATTCTCATATCTCATCATATTAAATATCTCATTATATCAACTCTCATATCTCATATCTCATATCTCATCATACTTCATCTCATATCTCATATCTTATTCTCATCTCTCATCTCATCTCTCATATCCCATCTCTCATTCTCAACTAATATCTCATCTCATATCTCATATCTCATATCTCATATCCCATCTCATATCTCATCTCATATCTGATATCATCTCACATCTCATATATCATCTCATATCTCATCTCATATCTCATATCTCATATCTCTTAATATCTCTTCTCATATCTCATATCTCATCTCATCTCATATATCATCTCATATCTCATATCACATCTCATATTTCATCTCATATCTCATCTCATATCTCATACCTCATATCATCTCATCTCCTATCTCATATCTCATCTCATATTGACTCATCTCATTTCTCATTTCTCATATCTCATACATATCTCATATATCATCTCATTTCTCATCTCATTTCTCATCTCATATCTCATATCTCATATCTCATCTCATATCTCATATCTCAATATCTCATATCTCATATCTCATCTCATATCTCATATCTCATATATCATCTCATATCTCATCTCTCATATATCATCTCATATCTCATCTCATATATGATGTCGTATCTATATCTCATCTCAACTCATAATATATCATATATCTCATCTCATATCTCATCTCAACTCATATATCATATCTCATATCTCATCTCATATCTCATATCTCATATCTCATCTCATCTCATATCTCATATATCATCTCATATCTCATATATCATCTCATATCTCATATCTCATATCTCATATCTCATCTCTCATCTCATCTCATATCTCATATCTCATATATCATCTCATATCTCATATCTCATCTCTCATCTCAACTCATATATCATATCTCATATCTCATCTCATATCTCATATCTCATCTCATCTCACATCTCATATCTCATCTCATATCTCATATCTCATATCTCATATATCATCTCATATCTCATATCTCATATATCATCTCATATCTCATATCTCATATATCATCTCATATCTCATATCTCATCTCATATCTCACATCTCATATCTCATCTCATATCTCATATCTCATATCTCATATATCATCTCATATCTCATATCTCATATATCATCTCATATCTCATATCTCATATATCATCTCATATCTCATATCTCATCTCATATATCATCTCACATCTCATATCTCATATCTCATATCTCATCTCATCTCTCATCTCATATATCATATCTCATATCTCATCCCTCATCTCTCTCATATCTCACATCTCATCTCATCTCTCATCTCATATCTCATATCATCTTATCATCTCGTATCTCATCTCATCTCACATCTCTCTCATCTCTCTCATATCTCTCTCATCTTATCTCATCTCCCTCTTATATCATATCTCCTATCTCCTCCTCTCACACCCATCTCTCTCATATCTCATCTCTCTCATCTCTCTCTCTCTTCCTTATCTCTCATTCTCATTTCTCATCTCTCATCTCTCATCTCTCATCTCGCATATGGCAGCTCGTATAACGTCTCTCTCCTTTCTCTTTTCTCCTCTCACATCTCTCATCTCGAGCTTATGGCAGCTCGTATAGCGTCTCTCCCCTCCCACACTCATCTCTCTCATATCTCTCATCTCTTTCATATCTCATCTCTATTCTCTCAACTCTCATCTCTCTTATCTCTCTCATCTCTCTCATCTCTCTCATCTCTCTCATCTCTATCATATCTCATCTCTCATCTCTCTCATATCTCTTATCTCTTCATCTCTCTCATACCTCATCTCTCTCATATTCATTTCTCATCTCTCATCTCTCAACTCTCATCTCTCTCATGCATCTCTCATCTCTCAACTCTCATCTCTCTCATGATAATATTTCATCTCTCTCATATCTCTCATAAAACATCTCTCTCATATCTCATCTCTTTCATCTCTCTCATATCTCTCAACTTTCATCTCTCTCATCTCTTTCTTATCTCTCAGATATCTAAACTCTCATATATGTAATGACCCTCCAGGTCATTTCTGTGTTAATGCCCTCTTTCTGTCATTTAGAGCGTTCCTATAGCGACCCCAAGTCATTTATGACTTGCTGGCACTGACGTTCGGTCGCTTGGTTGTTCGTTTGGGTTTTATGCCCGTTTTTATGTTTTGGAGCTTTTGAACCTTGAAAAGTTGACTTCGGTCATACCTTCAGGAAAACGACCTCATATGAGAATTCTGACGGTTCCATCAGCTTCTAAAAGGCCAAATTAGGCTAGAAACATGCTGGTGTGAATTTGGGACCGATTAGCTCTTTAGCCTTTGGAAATTGGCCTAAGGTTGACTTTGGTCAACTTTCTTGGAAAACGCACTCGAATGAAAATTCCGACAGCGCGGTTAGTTCCAGAATGCCAAGTTTGGTCTAGAACGACCTTTCGAAAATTACCGGGAGCTTTCGATCAAAATCCGAGGCCCTTGGTAGAATTTGGCTAAAATGGCATAATGGGTGTGGGACCCACTTTTTGTCGAAACGACCTCGTATGAAAATTTTGACTGCGCCATTGAGTCCGGAATGTTGAATTTAGTGGGATAGCATATCTGGTTTAATTTCATCGGGTCCCGAACGAATTCCGAGGGTCCGTTAGGAGACTTTAAAAAAATAGCAAAAATTTGGTTGCTGGTGCAGACCTTTAGCGGCCAGAAATTAGACTTTTAGCGACCAGAGATGGTCTTTAGCGACGAGGTTCGGGTTTTATAACCTAGAAATTTCAGCTTTCACCCTCATTCTCAAATGCCGATTTCTCCCTCATCCGAGCTCCGATTTGAGTGATTCGAAGTCCTGTATGTTCGTGGAGATTGTGGCTACGCAGTGGAGTGATCGGAATGTGTTGGTGAACCCTCGTTTGTGGTGAAATTCAACTCGAAGCTGCTGCCATCAGCTTAGGATTTCTTCTTCATTTTAAATTTTGATATCTCGAGTTCTAGAGCTCCAGTTTTGGTGATTCAAAGTCCCAAGTGTTCGGGTTTTCATTAATTTCGTGGATTTGAGGTTGGGGTTCGATGGGTGCACCTCGTTCTGCGTGAAATCGGAGGTAAATTCTTCCCCCTTTATTTGGCCTATTTTTGTTAGTTTTAGATTTGTTATTGTTTGGTTGATTGGGAGCGGATCCGACCCCTATTTGATAAACTAGTTTAGGATTAGTGTTGGGGGAAGGATTTGGGACCTTTTGACGGAGTCAATTCCGGGAAATCCGAAGCGGGTCCCACTTTACCCGATTTTGACCCAAAAATTGGTCTGTCTCCGAATTTGTTTATATTGGTGTCTAAACGACCGTATTGATGCTGTGATTTTATTTTTGGTAGCGTGGCAGCAGTCGGAGGCCGTTCGGAAGGGAAAAATCTCCAATTGAGTGACTTGGAGCGCGCGTGATTGGCTTTTTGGTAGGTTACGACTTCCCTTCTTTCTAGACTCAGCCTGATTGTGTAAATGCTGGTTGATATTTGTGAATCTGGGGTGGTTAGTTAGTATTGTTTCCCTTGTTCCCCGATTTCGTCAGTTTAGAGTTGACTGTTGGGTTGTTATAAGCTAGTAACATGCTATAGGTTGGGCTATTGAATTGATTTGCTGATATGCATGTTATGGGGTATCTGTTGGTGGTTATTTGATGTTGCATGAGTGGGTCCGGGTGAATCTGTTTGATGATTGACTGATTATTGTGATTCTGCCTTAGAATAAGCTGTGATTTATTGACATAGTCTCATGTACCTCGTTGACTTGAGTATGTATCCAACGTCGTTTCGGATGGACTAGATCCTTGTAGACTGATATAGCAGACTTGGGTCAGATTATGAGCCTTAGTATAGGCGTTTTCGTGGCTTTCGGACCTTCCGATTCTTTGCCCCTTATCGCTGGGATTTTTGGGATGCTGCCGAAAGATGCCGTTGTTGCGCCGATTGTCGGCTGGATTGTGTTAGGCCTGGAGCCTTCGGTTGGTATATATGTGGGGGGCGGCGGGGGGCGGCCCGTGATGTTTAGTCTCTTAGTGCATTATTTTTGTGGCTTGTCCGATTCGTGATGGCTAGCTCCAGTATGCGGCTGACGTTACTCGGTTATCACTCAGGATTTCCAACGCTAGGCTGACGAGGGTAGGCTACCCGCTTCGGTCCGCAGCTGACGTTACACGATTGCAGTCCGTCATTTCCAGTGCGAGTCCGTGGAGCATAGGCTACTAGTTCCAGTTACGCGACCGACGTATCCGGTGGAACAAGTATTTCCAGCGTTAGATTGTCGAGTGTAGGCTGTTTGTGCTAGTCCGAGACTGAGGTTGCCCGGTTAGAGTCCGGCATTTCCAGTTCGTGACTGAAGACTGAGCTGGACTCTGATGTTTATGACTGAGCTGGGCTCTGTCTTTTATGACTGAGCTGGCCTTCGGTTGGTATATATGTGGGGGTGGGGGGGCGGCCCGTGATGTTTAGTCTCTTAGTGCATTGTTTTTGTGGCTTGTCCGGTTCGTGATGGCTGGCTCCAGTATGCGGCTGACGTTACTCGGTTATCACTCAGGATTTCCAACGCTAGGCTGACGAGGGTAGGCTACCCGCTTCGGTCCGCAGCTGACGTTACACGATTGCAGCCCGTTATTTCCAGTGCGAGTCCGTGGAGCATAGGCTACTAGTCCCAGCTACGCGACCGACGTATCCGGTGGAACAAGTATTTCTAGCGTTAGACTGTCGAGTGTGGGCTGTTTGTGCTAGTCCGAGACTGAGGTTGCCCGGTTAGAGTCCGGCGTTTCCAGTTCATGACTGAAGACTGAGCTGGACTCTGATGTTTATGACTGAGCTGGGCTCTGATATTTATGATTGAGCGGGGCTCTGATAGTAATGATTGGGCGGGGCCCTGGTGTTGTTCTTGAGTTGGTTATTCCTTCATTTTTATAGAATAGCTCTTCTGTGTACCTGTCGGGTTTATGGGGGTCCGTTCAGGTTTTATTTAAACTTGCGCATGAGTGTGCCCAGCGGGTCTTATGGGGGGCTCAACTGGGTTTATTTTAGTTATTTCTTTGTGTTTCCTTTCAGCTTTTCCATTTCTTGTTCTATTGACCTCTGTTTGTGCTGATTCTATCTTGTCTGCCTGTTTTTACCCTTCTTGCTCAGTCGGCCTATGATTCCTACTGGATACCTGTTGTTTTGGTACTCATACCACACTCTGCATCTGTTTTCGTGATGCAGGTCCGAGCACCAGCTATCAGAGTTGATATCGAGCCTGCAGCGGTCTGTTTAGGAGATGAGGTTGAGCACTTGGCGTTTTGGGATTACCAGTCTCCTTCTGTTTATATATTTTGGCTTGTCTTTTGTTTTCGAGACAGTTGTTCTAGTGGTCCACTTTCGGGACTTGTACTCTTTTTAGTAGTTCTGTACTTGTGACTTTCAGGTTTTGGGAGGTGTTGTATATATTATTTTGGTTCCGTTCCAACTTTCGTGAGTGCTCTTATTTATGCTTCCGCTTGGTTATGGATTAGTTTCCACCCTTAGTCCCGTTACTGTTTAGTTCCAAGATAGGGCTGGCTGGCCTATTGGTGGGTTGGTAGGCGCTATCATGACTTGAGAAATTGGGTCTTGACAAATTGGTATCAGAGCCCTTGGTTCGTTAGTCTCACTTGTACAGAACTAGCATCTAGTAGAGACCTGTGGATCGCAGCGGAGACGTCCGTGACTATCTTCGGGAGGCTACAGGATGTCCTTAGGTATTGTCCTATCTTTGAATCTTTGTCGTGCGTTGTTGTCCAGTTGGTTTCTTGAAATCTCACTTGTGTCCTTCTGTCACAGGATGGCTCGTACTCGCAGTAGAGGTCGACCCCGAGGTCGAGGTCTGGCACCAGGCCGAGGTAGAGAGAGGATTCCGGAGCCGGAGCCTCGAGCAGAGCAGATTCTGCCTCATCCGGTGGGGCCAGGACCAACCCACCCACCACCAGCTCCAGTTGTCGCCCCAGATCTTCAGGGCATGCTTGCCCAGCTTTTAGCTGCTATTGGTAGTATGCAGCAGCAGCCAGCTCCAGCGCCAGTTCCAGCGCAGCAGGACCAGCCTGCAGTAACGGCTCCAAAGGTTCATCAGCCGCTAGCCCCAGTTGTGGTTCAGTTAGACCCTTTGGACGGGGTTATGCCTCTACGAGAGCAGAAGATGCTCAGTGTGTTCCTTAGATTGTCACCGCCGAGATTCTCGGGGGCTATGGGAGAGGATGCCCACGAGTTTCTGATTACTTGCCAGGAGAGGTAGCAGACCTTGGGTTTAGTGGAGTCTAGAGGAGCAGACTTCACAGCTTATCAGCTGGATGGGCTAGCTAGACAGTGGTGGCGCTCTTTCATCGGGACTAGGCCAGTTGGTTCTCCACCAGTATCGTGGGAGAAATTTTCAGAGGCTTTTTCTGGCCAGGTTTATTCCACGGAGCGTCAGGGATAGACTCCGTGATGAGTTCTCGAGATTGGAGCAGGGCTCCATGACTCTATCTGAGTACGAGGCCAGATTTCTGGAGTTGTCTCGTCATGCCGCCATGATTCTGTCTACAGAGGAGGAGCGGGCCCGATGCTTTGTTAGAGGGCTGAGGCTGCAGTTGAGGATTGAGTCGCAGTCTATGTTGTCCGCGGGTTGTTCTTTTTTAGATGTGGTGGACCATGCCCGCACCATTGAGCAGCTTCGTCGCGAGGCCCACAGGGGCAGCGACAAGAGGGCTAGGTCGGATGATAGCTTTGGTGGGACCCATCGTTGCTTGAGGGATACCCAGGATCGGGGTTATCAGAGGTTTCAGTCAGGGCAGTCTAGTCAGCCATATCAGGCAGCGTTGCAGACTTCAGAGGGTGATCAGCACCGTCAGAGTGGGTATAGTACCGGTCCGAGTCAGGTGCATCAGGTCGGGGTGGCCGGCCTCCAGCGGTTAGCAGGTCTTCACAAGGTTGCTTCACTTGTGGGGAGCTTGGTCATTGGGACAGGGAGTGCCCTTCTTCTAGATCAGTTTTACCAGCTCCTCTGGCAGCGAGACCGGTTTCAGCGGTAGCACCTCCAACTAGAGGAGGAGGTCAGCAGCAGGGTTCTCGTGGAGGCCCCAGGGAGGCAGGACAGGCGGTAGAGTGGATGCGAGAGGTAGAGGTGCCCAGGGCCACTTTTATGCAGCTCCAGCTAGAGCAGAGGCCGTGGCGTCTGATGACGTGATCACAGGTACGGTTCTCTTATGCCATCAGTCTGCTTCAACTTTATTTGACCCAGGTTCTACCTATTCTTATGTGTCAGCTTATTGTGTTCCTCGATTAGGAGTGAGTCCTGAGCCCTTGTCTGTGCCTTTGCGTGTTTCGACCCCAGTAGGGGATTCTTTAGTAGTGGATCAGGTTTGTAGATCCTGTGTGGTGGCTATTCAGGGGCAGGACACTATGGTAATTGCGAGAAGTAGATTTTTGGTAGTAATGAACACTTGACACCTAGCCCATATTGATACCTCTATATCCTATGGCACCAATGTTTTTAAAGAGCTAATAAATAGTTGGCGAACTTGTTGGAAAGGGGCTTTATAGAACCCAATTTTACACAATTATCTTTGTGAAAAAAAGGGGTAGGTATTTGAAAGTATATATTTAGATTGACTACTAGCGGTTGAGCGATGTAACAATAGGAATAAGTACCATTGCCTCGTATAAATGGCCTATTTAATTAGTTGCATGGAGCCGCATAATTCTCATAAGCCCAGACTCAGAGGAAAATATTTTAAGATAGCTTTCAAAACTCGATAGATGTATTAAAAGTTTCTTGCGATGTCTTTCGAACTTACATATGTTCCTAATGCCATCAAGACATCACTTGAAAGATTTGTGTCAATGTTAGTGATTGTATTCAAGTGCATTCTCATGGCTAGAATGAACACAAAGATTGCCTCAATACTTTGGTTCAAACACTATAAGAATTCACCCTTTTTGAGCTTGACGGTCTTCAACAAATGTTTGTTGGAGGATGTCTTTAGAGGGATAGTGTAACTGACCAAGTTAGCACAGAAGAAAATTCAAAGTTTTTGTGGATAAAAGAATTTGAGAAGAGCTCACAAAAGTTCAAGACCTATTGACCACCATATCAGTGTTAGTGCTACTGCTACTGTTAGGTTCTGAAAAATTCATGGTGCTTTGTGATGCTTTGAGGGTGGAATTATGATATGTTCTCATATAAAATGATTGTGTAATAGCCTATGTTTCGAAAAAGCTTAATTAGTAACAGTAGAATTATCCCCCTTATGATTGAAGATAGTCCCAATGATAATTGTTGTAGAGATTTAGAGGCACTATATATACAATCAATGAGATTTATACAGACTATAAGAGCTTGGTATTTATGTCCAGTAGAGTGATTTGATATTTCAATTTACACCACCGGAGGAAACTATTCAATGACTGAAAATTTTACTATTCGGTGTCATCTGGAAAAGGAAAATGTTAAGACAGATGCATTGAGAAGCAAATCCATGGGCTATTTGACATGCAACTCTTGCAAATGGACTTTTGACCTGAGATGTGTGCATACTCGAGGATATAGGTTTCAAATTAGCACGAGGAACTCAAAAATATCATGGGCTTATGTTCAAGACAAGTCTTTATTGTTATAACACATCGAGGCCACCTAATACAAGGATGAAAAATTGTGCGAATACTAAAATAAGGTTCTAGTAAGTAAAGACATGAATATGAGTATTGACGGTTATGTTGCCTTTGGACTTAAGAGACCGGTTATGACAATCGAATATAGATGGTGTGAGAGAGATTATTCTTCTTGCGGACATAACTTTAAATACATTATGGACCTTGGGTCCACTAAGATGTATCATTACTTGAAGCAATTGTACTGGTGGGATCATATAAAGAAAGATATTGCTAACTTTGTTTCTAGTTGGTTGACCTGTAAACATGTTAAAGATGAGTATAAGCAACCTATATGACTACTACTACAATTTGAGATTCCAGAATGGAAATTGAAAAGAGTTACTATTGATTTTATGACTGAGTTACCACGAACACTTAGAGGTTAAGACCCTTTGTGAGTATTTGTAGATCGACTTACAAAATCAGCACTTTTCTAGATGTTCAAAACTTGATAAAATGGAGAAACATCTACAGAAGTTTTCATGAACAAAATTGTTTGACTCCATGAGTTTCAATGTCCAATCATATTTGATAGAGTATCATTGTTTACTTCACACTTTCGAGAAGCTTTTCAAGAAACATTGGGTACACGAATAGATCTTAGTATTGCATTCATCAGTAGACAAACAGACATTTCGAACGTAATGTACAAATCTTAAAGGATATGCTAAGAGCTTGTTTTCTTTATTTTTAATGTTGTTGGGACCTTTACTTACCAATAGCGCAATTTGTCTACAATAATAACTTCCAGTCAAGCTTTTAGAGGACACTATAGGAAGCCGTGTATGGTAGGTAATGTTGTTTCCACACCAAATGGTTTGAAGTTGATGAGGATAGTGTATTAGAATTTGAGATCAGACTTGGTACCAGAAACTGTGGACAAAGTCCAGTTAATAAGACAAAAATTGCTCATAGTAGTTCCTATAGATGAAAAGTCTTATACATATAAAAAGAAAAGGACATTTAGAGTACATTATTGGAGATTGAATCTTCCCTACAATTTCCTCCAAGGAAAGCGCAAAGCTATGCAAGAAAAAGAAAAAAAAGAGAAGGTAAATTGAGCTCGAGATTAATAGGACCTTATGAGATTATATTACTTGACCAAGTAGGAGTAGTGTTATCCATCCAGTGTTTTGTGTTCTATGTCTACAAAAAAAAATCTATTAGACTCCTCTCGTGTCCTTGAAGTATCGACTATATGGCTTGAAAAGAACTTAATTTATGAAGAAGAATCGGTGGCTATTGTTGAGCAGCAAGTAAGAATAATTCACCTCGAGAGAAATTGTCTGTGAAAGTGTTATGGAAAATCATATCGCGGAAGAAATTACTTGAGAATTGGAAGATTATATGAAAGGTCAAGTATCCACACCTATTTTGATTTACAAATGACTTAAATTCGGGGACCGAATTTCTTAAGGTGGGGAGAATGTAATATCCCATGTTTTAAACAAGGACATATTAGTCATTAGCCAAATGAAAAAAAATTCAAATGGGCTACTTAGCCCACCAGAAACCTAATAAGGGAAAAATTAAATTAACTAAAGAGATTATTGGAGTTAAAGAGTTTTGTCAGCACCTCTTGGAAAAGGAAGAAAGAGTACGTTCTTTGTGTCTCTTCTTGTGAAAGAGCATGAAGATGATTAAAACACAGAAAAATAATTAATGGAGAAGAAGAAGTGGAACTCTTGCTATTGGCAAGTATGGATTTCAAGGTAAGTTTCTTAACATAGCTTAAAGATTTATAATTGTAGATACCATGACTATAGAATTGGGATTGCAAGTTAAAGAAAATAAGGGTTAAAGAGATAGATGAATCTGTTAAATTCTTGAAATTTGGGTGGGTACGTTAGATGATTGGACTAAGCTCTTGTATTTCAATATATATGAAATGGACTAAGCTCTTGTATTTTGATATATATGAAAGGAAATAGAGGAGCAGTAAGATAATGTTAGTTTATTACAATGTGATATTAATCAAGATAAGGTTGCTTTGTACGATATAAGCACCAATTAGGCGACTTGGCACACGAGTCAGTCATGGAACCTCGTGGGCTGGGTATTTAACTATAGTATGAATTACCTTAAACAAAGAAGTTAACATGAAATTGATATGAATGTGATTATAGATTGATCACTTGAGCGACGAGATTAGTATTTCAGCACGAGTACTGTGAGTAGTAATCTTACCACAATTTGTGTTTTATAACTTTCATGATTTATACATGGTTTATAAAGTGAATGATTTACCGAAATGCTTTGAACTTGCATATGAGACAAGTCTTTTACTTGATATAATATCGAAATAGTTATTTGAGATGAACTCGCTTTTATAAGACATGTTTATTGATACTTGAGATATGATTACCATTATTGAAAGAGTTTAATATTTACTTGAGAAATAGTATTTTGACATATGTTTTTGGTTAAAGTTTTATATACTATGATTTAATAAGTACTTAAATGTCTTATACTCCCTCCGTTTTACAAAGAATGACCTGGTTTGACTTGGCACGGAGTTTAAGAAAATAAATAAGACTTTTCTATTTTGTGGTCCTAAATTAAAGTTATGTCAAATGTACCAAAATGCCCTTTAATCTTGTGGCCAAATGTACCAAAATGCCCTTTAATCTTGTGGCCTTAAACATGCCATGTGGAAAGTTGAAATTAAAATGTTGCCAAAAAAGGAAAGGGGTCATTCTTTTTTAAACAAACTAAAATGGAAAGGAGGTCATTCTTTTTGAAACGGAGGGAGTACCATTTTGAAATGTTTCTACTGATTACAAAGAAAAGTATAAATGGGAGTAGACCTTGATGAATCCCGTAGCTAAAGGCGGGTTTGTTAGACCTGGTGCACCTTATAGTTATCGATTACTGATATAGCTCTTGCTAGTGGGAAGGTAGAACTAGCATACTGTTACTGATATCTCTCGAGTAGGGATCTACAGATATGAATATTTAACTCCTTTATGAGGAATTCACTGTTATTGGTTACTTCTTAAAGAAGAAGGTCACACTGATTACATGATTCATTCTTGGAAGCCTCCCAAATATAAGATTTGCTATGAAAGTGTTTTTCTGAGTTTATTTCTAAAAGTTCACATTGAAGAGGACTCGAACCTCCACGCTCTTTAGCACGAGATTTTGAGTCTCGCGTGTCTACCGTTTCACCACCAAAGCATCTTGAAAGTGAATTGTATTCCATGAATATGATATCTATCTAGTGTGATGTAAGGAATATATCGCATATCGCATATCGCATCTCGCATCTCACATCTCTTCATCTCATTTCTGTCGTTGCAGTTGGAGCCTCTACGATATCTTGAACTAGTGCATTAAGATTACATTCATCCTCGATTATCATGTTGTGGATTATAATATATGTAGATGAAACACTTCCTTTCTCCAGAAACGTGACGGTCCTACATTTAAGAAGAATTATTAATATTAGAGATTTAATTAATGGCCTTATATGAAAAATAATATGTTAATTATAGAATAATAGAAATAATAATAAAATGATGAAAAAGTGAAATAGAGAGTGTGAAAGTAGTTCTCCAAATTTGAAGAACTACTATTCACCTCTCTATAAATGGAGGATAGAGAGTGAATTAAAGAGGGTATATGCTTTACAGTGTCTTGGACTAACTTTTCCCATTCTAATACCAAATGTAATAATCCAAGTGCAGAAACTAGTCCATGAACTTTCTGATTTTGTAACTTTTATCAGAAGAACTTGAAGCTCAAAGTCTATTAGCTCAGCACGGCCGACTAGATATGTCTTTTGACCAGTTAAACAGTCCATCCAAATTTCTCATATGTTGACATGCAATGGGTTTTACTATAATGGTATACTAAAATAATCGAGAACATAACAGGATCAGAAAAGACCAAGAGCACTGCCCCAGGTCTTCTTACTTTCTATTTCACAGCTAACATGTTATGAATCTCCTTAGATTATGCTACATTTGTGTTAAATAGGCTTCTCACAGGAAGCGACAGGGTGTTTTCATATTTCCCACAAAATGACTGTTTTCTACAAGTTACATTTGATTGATTTGCTTCCTATGGTTTTAACAACAGAAGTAGACCAACTTTCCCTGGATTGTGGTGGACTTCTCATCTTATAATAGTGCGATGTTGATTGTCGGGAGCATCTGTTCCCTGTGCATCATAGCTAGTTTCTGAGTGTTGTTATTCAGTTTTGTGTTTCCTCTAGATTGGGCATGAAGGGAAATTCTCTGTTTGTCATGAATAATCGCTTTGTGCAGATAATACAAGATGTTGAGGCAATATCTCAAGCAACAAATGAACATCCTTTAGCACTGCTTGCAGAACACACAAAGAAACTATTGCAAAGAGATAATACTGTTTACATGCCTATCTTATCTCAACAGCATCAAAATGCTGCTGCTGTTTCTGCATCCATACTTCACAAGCTTTATGGTATCAAATTGGTAAGTAATGATTAATCTATCTCCTGGAGTTCTAGTTGTAGCTTGATTAATTCATGGTAATATGTTTGGTATGGAGATTTGAGTGAATGTCATTCATTCAGAGACCATTCCTTGATAATGCGGAACATCTGACAGAGGATACTATAGCTGTCTTTCCTGCTGCTGATAGTCTTGAGCATGATATAATGCAAGTTATCGTATCTTCTTGTGCTGATGGAACATCAGATGCTTATTGTAGAAAGTTAAATTTGTTCAAGGTAAGGAAACTCTTTCTGGGCTTCTTTATTTATTTTTATAATGGAGTAACTTAGGGTGACATAATTTTGCAAAATTTGTATGGGGCAGTTCCAAGTGAAAGATTTTGTAGCCAGTAAATTAAGCTTCTTGGATTTATTGTCTTCTGACCACAGCATTCTTAACTGCTCTGAACCTTTTTGTTTGTTGGTGGCGGGATGGTTTTGCTAATAAAGTTTCCATGTGTCATGCTCAATATTTTACGTAGTGAATCTGGTGTTTTTCTTAGCCTTTTCTTGTTTTAAGTATAGATTGAGACTCTGTCTGGGACATTGGTACTACGATGGGTGAATTCACAACTTGCAAGGATTTTGAATTGGGTTGACCGGGCTATTCAGCAGGAGGTAATAGCTTAGGGAGTTTCCAAATCTATTGATTGTAGTTCATTGAACAATGATATCATTTATTAGCTGTTCCTGTTCCTTTGTCATTATACTTCTATTCCTTATTATTCTCTCTTTTCTGGAATCTGCTTATTCTGTTTAAAGGTATGAGTCATTTGTAATTGTATTCCTTGATTATATGGCTCTATGCATAGTTCAACTCATGGAGGCAACCCTAGTGAAGCGGAACTCATGTTGGCTTGCCTTGTTAGGGGCGTTTGGATAGTGATTGAATGTGAGAAGATCAAATCCTTCTGTGTATGCCTTCTTTTTTGATAACCAAAGAAAACCCCAAGGGCTAGTGATTGTACTGACTACCGAGACCTATATTGGATCTAAAACATCAATTATAGACTCAATATCATTTGAGTATATCTGTTTACACCAAAAACAAAAGAGCAATAGACAATTCAACTGAATTTTTTGTACAGAATTCTCTGTATCTATATCTTTAGTTTAGGATCACAAGATTCAAAAGTCTTCTTTACTTTCTTAAAGTCCATGCCAGGCAACCTAAGACAAATAAATCGAAACAGAGGAAGTATGATATTTGAACTTGTTTTGCTTAAGATTTTGATATACCTTTTTTGTCTACTAGTCTTTTTCTGGTTCAAACTCTATTCATTTGTGATGGAATTCATTATAAATTGATGGCTATAGTCCTCATCAGAGGAATTTCTCGTAAAGAATTGTAATTTATATAAGATCTGCAAATCATCAACTGCCTACAAATAATTGTACTTCTAACAAGTCAGAGTGGGTGGGTTTAGCTAGCTAGCTAGCTGCTGCTTGGCAGTTTAAATAATTTAGTTTTGCCATACTGGAACAGAGACACAAGTGTACTAAATTCTTTCGTTATGTTTATTCCCATCTTCTGTCATAAGAAATAAATTGGGCGCTTATTCGTTTAGACTATTAGCAAAACCTTGACTATCTGTTGTTTTAACTTTTAACTTTGCAATGCTGGCACGGGATTTTCTGAAGATTATATTTCTAGCATAAAAAGTGGATCAATAATTAGCTTTCAACATGATTCATTGAAGCACAGTACCAAACAATACAACCTTGAGTTAAAATCTTTATTCTCAGCATTTATGTGGAGGAATCTTGCACTGACTTCCTTGAGAGCTTTCCTGTCATCTTATATACATCTTCTGTAGCCTCGTACTAACATGGAGGATGAGGATGATGAAGATTTCCTACAGGATACTGAGGAAGATCGCCGTGTCGATTTGTTGACTCCTTTCAAGAAATCAGTGAAACAGATTGGTCGTGAGTTAACTTTTGCAAGTTCCCCCTTCTCAATGCAATGCGCTTGTCACTTAAAACTTCATGTTTTTCTCTGCCTAATGTTTTCTTCAATATCTTTTGTTAGAAAATGTTAAAAGATACATCTCTTGTGATGCTTCTTCTTCATCCAGTAATCACTTTAGTTTGATTTGGTAGTTGTATTTCCATACGTTGGTCCTAGAACTTGTTGTAGCATGTAATTTGCAGTATATAATGGCTAACTTGTTCAATTTAAGTTGTTCGTCTTGATTGGTCAAGAAGAAAGGCTGCCCAAATATGGCAGGATGAGTTCCTGTAATTATAGTGGATTTCTGATCCCTGTTCTCTGGCAGATGGAAAATTGTTTTCGAAACATCTAAAAGATACCTTCTCAGCTTTTTGGCCAAGGTCAAGTGAATTCTTTTTCATCTAAAATTGGAGATGTTTGTTTTGTTGGGTCAGTACTGTGTCAAGTCCAGTATAAGATGCCACAAACTTTAGGTGCTACTTTTGTCTCACCCTACATACATGCCCTGAGTTTCCAATTTTTTTTAAGAAAGAAAGTTTTTTGTAAATATCACAGCATCTTCTTGTTGCTGGTTTTTAGAAGGTGTTTCGACATGATCTGGTTGAAGTTTGAAAAACAAGAGTATTTGAAGTTGAAACCTAAAGTATTTAAAAGTTGAAGTTGTGTTTGTACATGACGAGTTGAAGTTTTGTGAGTGCAACCATTATTTCACTTGAAATACTCCTCAAAACTGTTTTTCAAATTTCAATTTTTCTGTTTCAAGTTGAAGTTGAAATAATGGATCAGATTGTAAGACAAACATTTATTTGAAATAATCTTCAAATATTATTTTCATTATTTCTCCAAAAAATCCAAAGAAAGAAATTACTTTGGTCTAGTGTGTGTCATGCTGAATATGCATTTCCAACTTTTTTTTGGTTATACTGAAGAGGACTGAAGATGCTAGACTAGTCTTTCGTTCATATTTCTCATCTTCTCCTGCTTGGTTAGTTTACAGTACCAACTAATTTTATTGAGCTTAGAGACACTTTACATGCCAAAAAGACCATGTGATCTTGTTCTACTTGTATCTTACCTTTAAAAAGGTGCTTCTAAAAATAAGTAGTTTTTAGCAGCAATGCCAAACATGCTCAAAAAAGACATGACAGTTTATTATTGTTGCTTTTGGAAAATGTGCTTTCAATCTATGGTTCAAATCATTCACTTGCATATTATACCAGCTCTGAAATTGTATACTGAAAGATCTTGTGTGCAATTAACGTTATGTATCTTCTGATCAGACTGCTGTTGTAAGTACGAGACGCGTCCTGGAAAGATTAGCTGTCCACTATGTGTCACAACGCATGGCGTGGAAGCTTCTAAGAGGTTGTTTTTTTGTCTCAAAGCTTAAATATAGTCCTTGTTGATTGATATTGAAGAAACCCAGCGTTTATCAATTTCGGCAGATGTTCCAAATCCAAAGTCAGCTGCACGCAAGGCTCAAAGGGTAATGTCTAGTGTGATCTACTTTTGCAGTGTTACAAAAACAACATACAGAGGTTTAACATTATCTGTTCATTACTCTTCTTCTCTTGTGGTTCACCTAGACTAGCCACAATTCTTGATTCTTCACCTCCTACTATCTCTAATCAGGTCATTTTCTGGGAGTTTTGGCATCATGGGTTGTGCAAGTTGGCATTGATATTTGGCGGATTTTCAAATCTAAACAAGATGGTGACACACTTGATAGATCAGAAAAATTCAGCTTCTAAGAAGGAAGATTTCCATTACTACTGTCAGATGTGGTGCATCTCTTGTTTTTGCTTCTATAGGGGCAGGGATAGAAGCAATGATAGACAGTATGATTTTCAGTACCTTCAACGAACTTCATCTTTACTAGAATTAATCAAATCACAATTTTTCAGGATGTGCTATTGGAGATGTGTCCGGACAAGTCATTATAGCCTTTTGTTTTGACAAAGTTCTTCATTTGGAACTGCGATGACTCTCTTCTTGGTTAATATCAATGTCATTCTTTATTAATACAAGGGTAATGTGGTTGACCTAGAGCCCCCCTTGCCTCAAAGAAGTGCAATTCAGTGTTTTTCTTTGACTCATGGTTCCTTTAGCTCCAGAATAATATTCGTCATAGATACACTGTACACTAACCAATTTATGACATTACAAGTGCTTTTTTTGAGATTTTATTCATGTTTTCTGATTCATAATAGCTGATTCCGCACTGAAGGATGATAATGATAAATGGTCCATGTTGGAATTGAAGTATGTGATTTATGGTGCTAGCATCTCATTTTATATATCCCACAGCCCCTTTATTGAGAGAATTAAGTTGAGTGCAGTGAGAAGATTTCGCAGTATTCTTGAAGCGATGTATTCAGTTCTTGATTAATTACATGTGTTCACATCAGTTTAGGAAATTATATTTCGTAGCACTTTTTCTTCGTCAGATACATGTATATGAC
The DNA here is from genome assembly GCA_018342035.1 of Solanum appendiculatum. Classification (NCBI taxonomy): domain Eukaryota; kingdom Viridiplantae; phylum Streptophyta; class Magnoliopsida; order Solanales; family Solanaceae; genus Solanum; species Solanum appendiculatum. The sequence continues at coordinate 714,051 of JAGDQO010001415.1, forward strand.
ACACTTAGATACATGTATCTTGGATACATGCAGATAAAATTAGGTGTCTTATTTCAGATATATTGTATTCAAGCGTGATTCACATGTATTTGGGGTATATTGATTTGCCCGCCTCTCTCCCTATGTATCTGTATTTTAAAATGTATTTGAGTTTCACAAATTTGATGTATTTGTGCATCAAATATCAATTTGATTTATATGTGTATATCCAAAATCAATTTCATCCTGTGTATCTAATATCAGTTTCATCTCACGTATCTCATATTAATTTCATTAGTGTATCTGTGCATAAACACATGTATCTGGTATCAAAAGATATATATATTTAGTATTTTTAAAAAAGCACTAATTAAAATCTAGTATGAAATTATTAATTATGAAGATAATATGTAATTATTTCAAATAATAGAGTGGATTAGTATATGTGGTAGAAATGTTTATATAATTAGATAGATTTTCCTAAAATAATCTGCTTAGAGATCTATTTTCTTCTCAAAAAATAAATTTAAGGAATATAAATTATAAAAACCAAAGGCTTGTAAGAGATTGAGATGGATAAATCAGAAACCCAAGTTTAAAATTTAACTAGTAATAAAATGTCACGTGAAGTTCAAACTCTCTTTCAAATTTAATGTTAATCATTAGTCAGAGGACATAAATAAACCAAAAAATATATAATTAGAGAAATATTTTTAGCAAAATGAACGAATGAAATGTATATTTAGACCATTTAATAACTTTAGTTATTTGAAATTTACTTGTGTACTGAATACAAACTGTGACGTAATTTGTATTTTTTTTTAATAATAATTTATTAGAGCTTAGAACCAATCTAACACTGATTTTCTCTGATCAATTCTAAATATTAAATAATTTATTTTGATTTATCTAAATTTTATTTATATTAGTCAGTAAAGTTATTTTAGTTACGTATGTTTCTACCAAAAAAATCTCTCTTGAATTATTTCAGGCCGAAAAGAAGAAGCGAAATTGTGTACAAATCTGAAATCACCCACTCTCCTTTTTCAGTCAGACAGAGTTCACATTCACACCTTAATTGAAAGATTCAGTTCAGTTTCTTGAATTAGCGAGAAATCTTTTCAGTTTTGAGCAACTTTGATCTTCTTATTAACCCATTTTGGTATTTACTTCTAAGAATCGCTCATCTAATTTTGGTATGTACTTCTAAGAATTATTCCCATTGACTTGTTCAAATTTCATTCAATTTTGGTATTTACTTCAAGAATCTTGGTTTTTTTTTCTTTTTCAATTGGTGAATGCAAGTGTGAGTTGCTTAGCAAGTGGGGTTTACGTTGAAGTTGCAATGGAAGAGTAAGTAATCTTTAAAATTTCATGGGTTATTTCCTTGTTTTGATTAAGTTTACAAGACTAATAGACCTTGAAGTTGGTTTGAAGTAAATCTTGAAGTTCTTAAGTAGTTAAGGCGAAAGATTCTTGATATGTTAAGGAGATTTGATGGTAGAGAAATTTACTGGAACACAATGTGGGTGGCTCCAATTAAATGTGTTGTCTGTGTTTGCAGGGAGAACTCTATAGAGCTTCTACAAAGATTTCGGAGAGATAGGCGGATACTATTGAATTTCATACTTTCAGGAAGCTTAATCAAGAAGGTTGTAATGCCCCCCGGAGCTGTTTCCTTGGATGATGTGGATCTTGATCAAGTCAGCGTTGATTTTGTCCTCAATTGTGCAAGAAAAGGTAGGCAATGTCCACCATAAAATATAGCCTCTACTTATTTGCTTTAAAATGGATTGCATTTGCAATCATCAAGTCAGGATTGATTTTGTTGTTTTTGTCTTTATTTTTTTTTGTAGGCGGACTTCTTGAACTATCTGAAGCTATTAGAGATTATCATGACAGTACTCTGTTCCCTCATATGGTAAATTCAGATTTGCACATAATTATTATCTATTCAATGGTCACTATTTATGAATGTTCTTGTTCGGGATTGCACATACATTGATTTCTGTTCAATAGTTACTATTTGTGAGTGTTCCAGTTCCCGAGGTTTATCTATTGCAGGTTAGAATTATTTCCATATGGGTTGTTGTGCAACTCTTTTTACCTATCCCAAAACATTATTTCGTGTGTTCTATGCACATCAATGTTTATTTTCATTCTTCAACGGTTTCCTTTTTGTATTAAGAGTAATGCAGGTTCAACTGATGAATTCTTTCTAGCTACAAATCCTGAACAATCGGGTTTGCCTCCAAGAAGATTACCCCCGCCTGTCCCTATTTCCACACCATCACCAATTTTGCCAACACTGTCAACTTCAGAATCAATTGATACTGAACCATTTGAAGAGCTGTCCAGTTTATCCAAATCTCAGTCTCTCAGTTCCACACAACAACAAGAGTTAACAGTTGACGACATTGAGGATTTTGATGAGGATGATGATCTAGATGAAGTTGACAGTCGAAGGTATTCAAGAAGAGTTCTCAATGATGCTGCTGATCTTGTGCTTGGATTGCCGTCATTTGCAACTGGTAAGCATGCTTATCGTAGGTGTATATGTGTATGGTGAACCTGTAACTTCCGCTATCATAAGTGTGACCATTTCTTTTTGGCAGTATTAGGTTGTAATTTGCTTGCTTTTTCGCTCTAAGGTGCTATATTTATAGTACTGGTTATACCAGAAAAATAAAAGATGGGGACAGTAATGGTTACCATTTAAAAAAAAAAAAAAAGAAAGACCGGGAGAGTAAGAGTACTTCGAGATTTTTCTCTGGTTCTATATTTGTACTACTGTTTACTTTGTGCTTAAGATGCTGACACATGACTAGGAAACTATTAACAACATTGATGCAGATGTATCGTATAACTGCTCTAGTTTCTGTGCAATTTTCACTCAATGATAAATGGATTTTTTTTATAAGGGAATTTAACCACTATACTATCAAGTGCTGTATACTAATGATAAATAGATTTCAATTCTCATCCATGTTAATTGCAGTTCGAGCAATGCACCAAGGCCATGAACATAGCATACTTTTATAGTAGCTTGATATTGGGAGAATATCCGTCCCCTTTTTATTAGGAGCATAAGAATCCACCTTAATCTCCAGCATACTTGTGTGATTTTTTAGATTTTCTGACTTCTTCCAGCTGATGGGCATTATTTAATTTTTTAAAACTGTAATCCTATATGTTTAATTTTTCTAGATTAGAAAGAGTTAGCACTATCTTGATGCTTGTTTAATGTTTTTCTGACCTTTGACTATCATAAACAAAACTAGTTGTCAGATTATTAATTCTCAGATTCTCTTTAGTGCTTAAATTTTTATTTTATTTTGTTATAGCTCTTTGTTATTTTCTCCTCTAATCAATATTCACTTGATTATGTTTGTAAAAAGAATCACTTAGATAGTTATATAAATTTGATTCCTGATCTTTACCGGCCCTAATTTTTTCATTTGATGCTTTTTAAGCACAAAGAGTTCCCACTAATGTTTTCTTCAACGAACATTCAAGTATTTCTTACTCTTCTCTCATAACTTCTCTCGTACTTAGTATCAATAATATTCAATTTGTTCTGAAGCTTATTCCATCTTCATAAACCCTAATCAAATACTAAGTTAAATCCTGTGCTTGTGCACAAAAACGAGTGATAAGTTGATGTCATTTGATCCTCACTAATTTCTGACACCTCCTTGGTTTGAAGTGCGTTTTGGGGAATATCTCGATAATTGTTAAATGTGAACTTGAACGAAGTGAGGTCATTATATCCATTTAACTAATTTATTTTACCTCTACTTTGTAAACAGCCTTATGGTGGGGTGCAAGAGTTTGTTTTGGAGCTTCATACTAAATCCATACTTCTTTTTGCATTTTGATGTTTGAATTCTTTGGTTTTATACAATGTTTGAAGCCTTGAATTCATGTGCTAGTATTTGATGAGCAAACACTTTAATATAATATTCTATTTCAGTATTTCCTGGTTGGTTACACTACTTCACTTGTAGATTCCACTATCTTCTTTCAAAATGTATTCTTCTCTTGCTTTTACGTGGATGGATGGGAGATACTTATACTTCAGCCTGTATTTCTTCCTAGCTATTGGCGATGATGATCTCCGTGAAGCAGCATATGAGATCCTTCTGGCTGCTGCTGGAGCTTCAGGGTATTTCTACCTTTTCTGTTTCTTGGCTTGCAACATCTCCCATCCGATTAATTACGCATTTAATATGCATTCTGTATGCACAGGGGCCTCATTGTACCATCAAAGGACAAAAAGAAGGAGAAGAAATCTAGATTGATGAGGAAGCTGGGCCGTAGTAAGAGTGAAAATGTAATGACCCAGTCACAGCATTTATCTGGACTGGTCAGTTTGTTGGAGACAATGCGTGTCCAGATGGAGGTAAGAAAATAAATGACATTTTTACCTTCTGTCTGATGTCTGATTGCTTCTAGCTTCTGTTGTTTGATTCACACCAGTAATGGCATAGGTATCTTATTAGTTTCTTGCCCTTAACTCAACAAGTTGGGATAGCTTGCCTGCTGTTTCATTGCAAATCATTTAGGAAATGAAATAACTTAATAAGCAGTAATTTTTTCTCCTTAATGAAAGGGCATAAGGCTGATGAGGCTACAGTTTGTTAGTTAAGGTTGAGATGTTATGCCAAGAGGTGTTCAAATATTATCAAAGTACAGAGTTGCCTTGAGCTGTTATGTTGGTGATTTGTTTGGTATATGGTGCTAGTCTCCATCAGTTGCCAGTTGGTAGTGTGTATATAATGTAAATAGTGTTCCTAGTGCTGGACAGGAAAAAAGGGAGTTATAGATTCAATGATTTTGATAATTAATTGGGTTAAACATTCATTATTAAATCATAGAAGTGATAGCTAAGAAAAAGGGATAAATTTACCAAAGGGAAATGTTAGAAGATAAAGAGGGAAGAGAGATATTGAAGATCCAATGATATGACAAATACGGAAGCCCACCTACTTATATGGTGTTAACCTCAATACACGTGATATTTATGGACAAATATCAAAGTAGAAGTTTACTCTTCTAATGGCCCCAAGACTGTGGTCTAGTGGTAAAAAAGCAACAAGTGATATGTGAGTTAGGCGCACGTTGTGGGTTCAAATTCTGTTATTTAGGAATCTACAGTTTCATGCTTACTGGGTTCTTACCTGATTAATATGTACAGATTTCTGAGGCCATGGACGTCAGGACAAGACTTGGTCTCCTTAATGCGATGGTTGGAAAAGTGGGTAAAAGGATGGATACAATCTTGATCCCACTGGAATTGTTATGTTGTATTTCACGCACCGAGTTTTCTGACAAAAAGTCGTATATTAAGTGGCAAAAGAGACAAGTAAGTGCTGTCTTTCCCACTTAAATAATGATGATACAATTTTTCCTCTACTCCTCTTTGTAATTGCTGTAACAAACTTTGCAAAGTTGTTTATTTATGCAACTCAATTCATATGATAATGTATTTAACATTTCTGTTACATATTCTTTTTCTGTCAGTTCAGTTAAACATGTTGGAGGAGGGGCTCATAAATCATCCTGCTGTAGGATTTGGGGAATCTGGGCGAAAAGCAAATGAGCTAAGGGTTCTTTTAGCTAAGATAGAGGAATCCGAGGTGTGTACTTTTCTCTCTGTCCCACTTTTTCTGAAGAGAAATTTCTGATTTATTTCTAATACTTAACTTAAGTATTTGCAATTCTAGTTTGGTCATGCATCCTTGCAAATATCCAAATACTGAACTTTAATATTTGAACTTCTTTGAAAATAGTGAAATTCAACATTCGGACTTAAAGTAGTGGTCTGATTGCGCATTTCAAGAAAATACTGGTTTCTACTCATTAATCTTCAACTTTCACAATTTTTTTCAAGTTGAACATCAGTACTATTTTATTCAGCTTCAACTCAGAGTGGCGGGCTTAGGATTTGAAGGCAGTGGGTGCACATACTTTAACATACATCGCATCTCCGACTTTTGAGTAACATTATGCATTCAGTTGGTTTAGTTAGTTTCTAATTGAATTTTTAGTTCATAAACAAAGAAACCAATCAAACCGAAATGACTTGGGTTAATTGCATTTTTATGACTTCAGCTTTAATTAAGTTTAGGGATCTCTTTTATTTACCTATAATATAAAAGGAAGAGCCAGGAAACACGTGTCCCTCTATCATCTATACAAACAATGACAGGAAGCACGAGGCCCTACAACATCTATACAAACAATCTGTAACAACATTATAATTTAACCTATCATTCTTTTCAGTAAGGGAATGCAAATTGAATCATGATTTACCAATTTACTTAATGGTTGATGCAATGAATGTAAATTTGCAGTAATCCTAGTTGGATTTCATTTTCTTAATTTTATTGCCGAAAATAAGTATGTTAAATATTAAATAGATGGATTGAAACTGCAAATGCACTCCACTTCTTTCAAATAAATTAAAATACATTTTTGATTTACTTGAGTGTTCTGTTTTGAAGTTTGATCATCATATGTCTAATCATAGGATTGCTTAGGATTAAAGATAGAGTTGCTAAGAGGGTTTTCATCTTTTAGATTGGAGGTTCATTATCTATTGAGTTTCGAATTGTCTGTCCCTGGCCCTCGGGGGTTTCATGGTTAAAAAAAGGAAGTGTCTATTTTTTTAGAAATTGACATGTTTTATCCTCTTGTACTTCTATTTATTCTTGTCTCTTCTTTTGTACTCTCCTAAAAGGACTTCTTTTCAAAAAATCTTATTGACCCATGGAATTAGATCAATTGACATGCTATCATTGATGTTTGTTCATGTTTGCTTGTTTGATACTCTTCATCATTATTATGTGCACTCTCATCTTCTTCTTTTTTTCTCAATCCAAGGACATTTTGATACCATATACTATGAACACCCATGTCCTGAGAAATAAGGTTACAAGAAAGGGTTCTTTGTGATGCTATACCAGATGATATGCCATAAAATTTATTATTTCTTTGTTTCAGTCTTTTCCTCCTCCTGCAGCAGAGATGCAAAGGACAGAATGTTTAAAATCTTTGAGAGAGATCTCTATGCCACTGGCAGAAAGGCCAGCTCGAGGTGACTTAACTGGTGAAGTATGCCACTGGGCTGATGGTTATCACCTGAATGTCAAATTATACGAGAAACTGCTTCTCAGTGTTTTTGATGTTTTAGATGAAGGAAAGCTCACAGAGGTCAGTTAAAACCCACTTGAATGTCATTCTCTCTAATTCTTGCCATTCTTGCTATGCCTTACGGAGTCAGGATAAAGATGACCATCTTATTTCTTTTACACTAGAAAGTAATACTCTTGGGATGTCACCTTTCTCTTAAAAGAAGAAGATAATATTCTTAAGGGTCATATGATTTACAGTCTTGGTATGTTGTGTACTTGTGTTTGTAATAGAGGGACATGATGAGTGAAGGTGTTAAAAGGGCATGAGCCACAAAATCACATGGAAGGAAATTGTCTCAAAAAACCTAGAATCTCTAGGAATTCATGCAGACATAGCGAATAATAGGTCACAATAGAAAAGGTTTATATAGTTGGGACTATGGTTTAGTCATGTTAGTAGTAATTTAGGTCTTGTGTTCGTAGGAGTCCTTTAGTCTTATATGAGATTTGTATGCATTTTGAAAATATATAGAACTTCTAGAGCTTATTATTATTATTATTATTTAATTATTATAAAATAATATGGGTCTAAGGAGCTTAAAACGGAACGGTATGATCAGTTGAGGATTCATATAGCTGAGCCCCTACTTGCTTGGGATTGAGGTCCAGTTGTTTTATGTGAACAAAATAACCTGTTCTCTTTGTAAAATAGTAAAATACTGAACATTAGTGCAATGAATGGTGTTATGTGAGTACATTCCATTTGAAATCGATTTATAGGTTTGAATGAACAATTATGATCTTCATCTTTTCCAACCAGGAAGTTGAAGAAATTTTGGAGCTTCTTAAGTCCACATGGCGTATTTTGGGAATCACAGAAACCATCCACTACACTTGCTATGCTTGGGTATTATTTCGACAGGTATAAAATGACAAAACAAATACTGGTTTCTATTCAGAGTTGCTTAAAACATTACTAGCATTTGCTTGACTACTAACCTGCAGATGGTATGTCATTTGTTTGGACTAGATTTTACTTCTTTATCAATTATTTGAGTGGTGATGGACCACAAGCTCTTTGGAATATTGTTGCATAGCCTGCAATTTCCTATTTAGAAAAGAAACTGATATTTCTTGAATCCAGCTTAAAGTACCAGGAAAACCGTGTTTCGTTGACTGAGTTACTAAAAGATTGGAAGGTTTTGTTCTTTTTATGTTACTTAGGTTTGCTGATGTCCTCTTGGAGTACTTCTTGGCCTATGCTAACATTCAATATCAATTTACTTTTTTGCATAAAATGAATCTGGGGGTGATCAAGAGTGGCCATCTCTTCAATTTCTCATTTGTTTTTGAATGTCCTTGAGTATTGAGTGGCCATTTTAGATGTTTCATCCTTATGTAAAACTAATGATGCATCAAATGCGAGGTTGTACTTGCTGCTCCCTACTTAGTAGCCGATTTGTACTCCGTTTGTGGTACCTATAGGAACCTGAATTTTAATAATTTTGATAGCAATTTTACTATTTACTATTAAAAATAAGGTTGTATGGAAAATACCATACACTATGTTTTCTGATTACTCAGGTATTATGCATTTATTAATACAGATATCAACAATCCTTGGTGAAGCTACCAAAGAAGACCAAACTACCCATCATTTTGAAATAACCTTGGTTTAAGTTAACTGAAGAATGTGTAACCTGCCTACTACCTATAAGATTGTGATTAGTCACTTACAGTTGTAACTTAATCTAGTTGAATTAAGGTGATTATTTTAAATGTGTTTTATTTAAGGAAAAATAATGTTTTTGGTCCAGTGTTATTCTTCAGGCCCTATTTTTCTCTTCGTGTTATTCAACTTAGAAATTTGACCTTTGTCGAATCAAATGTGCTATTATGGTCTAATTATAATTTATAACTGCCTTAACTTCACTATGGACTGAAAACTGGTTTTCTGGAATACAAAATCCTCATCCTCCCGCTCCCCTCGATCCACATTATTTAACTTCTGCAAATTTAAGTAAATTTTTTTATCCCAATAAGCAATCGGCTGTTAGGCAATTGCTTCCATCTTCTTTAGTTAACTGTTTGTAAATAAATTCCTGACATGTTGCAACAATTTCTTCTTACTTACCCTTATTTCAAATTTGGTTACTTGGTTGAAGCTGATCCCTCCATCAATTCCTCTTTGCTTATTGTTGGTGCATGATTGTGCTATTTCGTATATGCCCCTTGTGTTGTTGCAGTTTGTCATCACGGGAGAGCAAAGGATCTTGCAATATGTCATTGAACAGTTAAAAAAAATACCATTAAAGGAACAAAGGGGACCACAAGAGAGAATGCACTTGAAGAGTTTGCATTCTAGAGTTGAAATGGAAAAGGGATTCCAAGAGTTGACTTTCTTGCAGTCTTTCTTGTTGCCAATTTCAAAATGGGCTGATAAGCAGTTGGGAGACTACCATCTCAATTATGCTGAGGTTCGTGCACAATTCTGTTTTACTTTGATTAGGCGATTGCAAATCTTGTGCGCATGATAAGTCATTTGTTTTAACTTACATTTACATGTCTTTTCCTGTTTCAAATTTTTGTTTGTGGTAATACAGATACTGATCATCTTAGAGCTTGTACTATAAACTCTGTTTAGCAATTTAAAACTAAGAAATTAACTTCCAAATTTACTCTTTCCCATGAATAATGGTTGCCAATATTTCAAATTTTCTAATTTTCTCTGTTTCAAAAATATATTTCAAATTTTCTGCCTTTTCTGGTTAAATTAATTCCATCTAGGATATTATTTAGTTTAAGTTAACAGTACAGGAAAGTTGTGTCTAAAAACTAGTTGATGTTTTTGGCTTTAGGGGTTGGTGATGATGGAAAACACACTGGCAGTTGCTATGCTTGTTCGAAGGCTTCTTCTAGAAGAACCTGAAACGGTTTGTCTGACTACCTACCTTTCTGGTGAACTATTTTAAGTTTGTTCTGGGAAATCGAATCATATGTTATATGTGCTGTCTGTGCATTCACTATAAACCATAAGATTCACATACATGGACACTTATAAATAATAATATTGTATACGACTTTGATGTTTATGCAGGCAATGGAGTCTGCAACAATATCAGATAAAGAGCAGATAGAGTTCTACGTGACATCTTCAATCAAAAATGCATTTACAAGGGTAAAGAATTGTTACTTGTTGGCGAAGGAAACTTAAATTGGTTGTGGAATATAATTACTGCTGTTGAAATCTTTCTATATGTTGGGGCAGTGCTTGTTCAAAGACTAGTTAAATTAGTTTCTTCAGTTGGTAGAAAACCCTAACTGTAAAGTGCAACTCTACAATCAGTTGGATTAATTTCTTCAGATATTAGAGGACCCTAACTATGAACATCCGTACGCAAAGTGTGGTTCTTTAAAATCTGTTCTCTGCTCTTTTATCTTCATTTTCTATTTCTTAGCCTACATATAAATGTCATTGTGGCTTAATATGTCTTTTGACCAGTTAAACAGTCCATCCAAATTTCTCATATGTTGACATGCAATGGGTTTTACTATAATGGTATACTAAAATAATCGAGAACATAACAGGATCAGAAAAGACCAAGAGCACTGCCCCAGGTCTTCTTACTTTCTATTTCACAGCTAACATGTTATGAATCTCCTTAGATTATGGTACATTTGTGTTAAATAGGCTTCTCACAGGAAGCGACAGGGTGTTTTCATATTTCCCACAAAATGACTGTTTTCTACAAGTTACATTTGATTGATTTGCTTCCTATGGTTTTAACAACAGAAGTAGACCAACTTTCCCTGGATTGTGGTGGACTTCTCATCTTATAATAGTGCGATGTTGATTGTCGGGAGCATCTGTTCCCTGTGCATCATAGCTAGTTTCTGAGTGTTGTTATTCAGTTTTGTGTTTCCTCTAGATTGGGCATGAAGGGAAATTCTCTGTTTGTCATGAATAATCGCTTTGTGCAGATAATACAAGATGTTGAGGCAATATCTCAAGCAACAAATGAACATCCTTTAGCACTGCTTGCAGAACACACAAAGAAACTATTGCAAAGAGATAATACTGTTTACATGCCTATCTTATCTCAACGGCATCAAAATGCTGCTGCTGTTTCTGCATCCATACTTCACAAGCTTTATGGTATCAAATTGGTAAGTAATGATTAATCTATCTCCTGGAGTTCTAGTTGTAGCTTGATTAATTCATGGTAATATGTTTGGTATGGAGATTTGAGTGAATGGCATTCATTCAGAGACCATTCCTTGATAATGCGGAACATCTGACAGAGGATACTATAGCTGTCTTTCCTGCTGCTGATAGTCTTGAGCATGATATAATGCAAGTTATCGTATCTTCTTGTGCTGATGGAACATCAGATGCTTATTGTAGAAAGTTAAATTTGTTCAAGGTAAGGAAACTCTTTCTGGGCTTCTTTATTTATTTTTATAATGGAGTAACTTAGGGTGACATAATTTTGCAAAATTTGTATGGGGCAGTTCCAAGTGAAAGATTTTGTAGCCAGTAAATTAAGCTTCTTGGATTTATTGTCTTCTGACCTCGGCATTCTAACTGCTCAGAACCTTTTTATTGGTTGGTGGCGGGATGGTTTTGCTAATAAAGTTTCCATGTGTCATGCTCAATATTTTACGTAGTGAATCTGGTGTTTTTCTTAGCCTTTTCTTGTTTTAAATATAGATTGAGACTGTGTCTGGGACATTGGTACTACGATGGGTGAATTCACAACTTGCAAGGATTTTGAATTGGGTTGACCGGGCTATTCAGCAGGAGGTAATAACTTAGGGAGTTTCTAAATCTATTGATTGTAGTTCATCGAACAATTATATCATTTATTTAGCTGTTCCTTTGTCATTATACTTCTATTTCCTGTGCCATTTGTCATTTATCATTTATCATTTTAGATTTTTCTATCTCATGTCTTATCTCCTTTTTTATATATATAAATAAAGTTAAATGAGGCATCTCCTGGTTTCAATATTCACGATTATGATAATAAGAGTAAATTGAAATCCTCCTTCTAACCGAAGACCAGTCTTTTAGCATATGAAGTTAATTACCTTTTTATGGTTTTCCAGCGGTGGGTACCGGTTTCACCTCAACAAAGGCATGGAAGTTCAATTGTTGAAGTCTACAGGATTGTGGAAGAGGTTCACAAATCATACTCTGTTCTTTTGCATAGTTATTTTTCACAATTTTCTCTGTTTTCTGGAATCTGTTTATTCAGCTTCCGAAGCATAAGTTTACTGTGTTTCGTAATGGAATTACAGTAATATGGAAGAAGAGTTACGATAATTTGTCAGCAACAAGGAAAGTTATTTCTTTATTGATTTGTTTTATGTACAGCGGGAGAACTGGACTTTGAATTAGTAACCTATGAAATCATAATGCTACACTGAAAAAGCCAAATCTAAATTCTAGGCTTTTGTGCTTTGAGTGCTAAGTTTGATCACAAACTACTCTCAGCTGCAAGATGAAGTTTGTGTGTCCTTCCTGTCCATGTTATCTATAGCAGCCTAGCTTCTTTTACTTTTGGTGCACGAAACTTAAGTAAAAAAATACTTAGCTTTTGGAACATATACACTTGAAGATTCACAAGCTTCTAAAGCTCCAGTTCCCTACCCACGGGGTGTGGGGTGGGTGGGAAATAAAATAGAAAGAGGAAGTGAACTTTAAAATGTGGCTCAGATTGTGAACATTCTGCTTTTATCATTGTTGATTCTGATATGCCGACAGTGATTGACAAATGCTTTTATACGATACCACATTTTGTAATGAGTTGAACAATTTTCTCACTGCAGACGGTCGATCAGTTCTTTGTTTTGGAAGTTCCAATGAGGCCAGGAGAACTGGGTAGCCTCTTTCGCGGCATTGATAATGCATTTCAAGTATATGCAAAGACCGTTTTAGATAAGATTGGTAAATAGTTTCTTTCTGCACAATCTTAAAGAATTCCTTTTTTTTTCTCAGTGAAGAATCCTTCATACTGAAATTTTACATGCCTGTTGTTGCAGTTTATTAGCTTAATTGTCTCCTGGTTCATTTTGTGTCTTGCACTATGGTTTGATGAATGACATCAAAGTAATGGATGGAGGAACTATTAGATCAGAATCTGTTTTCTGCAGTATACAAAACCCTTTCACAGTAGGAAGAGCAGGGTACCTCTTTACAGCATAGTTTCAAAGTTATCCTTCCCACTGGAACTGTAAATATTCTGTCCGAGTAACCAATAATTGGATATCCTAGTTTTAATATTTCGCTCTTTTCTTGCAAATGATATGGATGAATTGCCAATGTACCCATTTGACGACCCTTTATCGCCATCCCAGTTTCCCATTGACAGAATTTAGCATGTTGAATTTTCAAATAGCTTTGAAGCTTTTATTTAGTGGCTCTCTTTTTATGGCAATGAAAAGTTGTACCGTGTAAATTATTTGTATTCTTCTACTTCTCTGCTCATCTTTTTGCATTTGCATATCTTGCATTTGTTTCTGCAGAACTGTTTGCTGCTAAATTGAACCTATATATTTCATGGTGAACTTGCTACCATTTGCATGCAGCTAATAAGGAAGATATTGTTCCACCTGTGCCTATTTTGACGAGATACTCAAGGGAAAGTGGAATTAAGGCATTTGTAAAGAAGGAGTTGAAGGATACAAAGATACCAGATGTCTTGAAGTCTGTTGAAATTGACGTAGCGGCAACATCAACGCTTTGTGTGCAGCTGAATAGCCTTCATGTTAGTTAACTTCTACTTTCCCTCTTTTTATGTATGATAAGATCTCAAGCTGTTAATCATTTGCTCTCGTATGTTTCACGTTCCCCTTTATTATTGAATCTAAAGGGTATATTTCTCTGCACTGGTTTGATTGGAAAATCATGGCTCTGGCTAGTTTCATTAGCTTGAAGCTGGACTTTAGATGCTCCACTCCATAATATTACCTGTGAGGAGTGATCCTGTTGAGGGTTTATAGTGTCACCTTACATCATATGTTAAATTTGAGGCCGTTGAATGGAAAAACTAATCAAGAAATTGAAAAAGATAATAGAGAAGTTCTATAATTTTGAATGATATTTGCTGCGAAAGTCTTTCAAGAATTAACATTTGGCAAGTACTGTATGGGCAGGCAGTTGGAGTTTGGGCTGTTAGTATATTATACCATTCTGACTAATTTCTTTAGTATAAGAACTGCTGTCTTTCCAATTTAGATATCTTCTCTAACTGATTACGTTTCTAGCTTAGTTCAGTACTTCTTTCCGAAATACTTTTATTATGGGTGGATTAATTTACACTCATCATTTAAAGAACTCTAAAAATGTGATGTAAAAATAAAACAAGTACTGACCCTTGTAATGGCAACAGTGTCGTCTTGGGGCTATTTTTATTACTGAAACTTTACCCTATCAGAAAGAACACTTGTCATTTAAACAAAGGAATCCAAATGAAGAATTCAAAAAGAACTAGGGAATGCTGTATCCCTCTTATGTCATGGAAAAGCCTGCCTTTGGGTAATTTATCAAGGTATAATTTAACTTGTCATCATAGTCTATATTCTGCTTGAACTTGTTAAGCTGCTGGTGGCATAAGTTACGTGAAACTAGATGATTTGTTAACTATCACCCTTCTTCCCCTGCTCTGATGCGAAATACACTTGAAGATAGATTCCTCTTCTGAACCATTGATCCATAGGAGTGGAGGCTTATATTGAAAAGTTTTCTGAAGTTTAATGTTGGAATCTACTGGCCGCTAGCAGCAAATTGAGACATATCGTAGTCAATCACCACCCATCTCAAGAAGCTCTTACTGCTTCAGTATCAAATGTTTTTTTTCTCCCTCTATAAAAACATCATCCCAAAAAAATCCTTTCTCCTCTCACAATCTTTTGATGACAATACTCAGAGGCGGAGCAACAATTAAGAGTTTGGGGGTTCTAAATTTTCTTTTAAAAAAAGAGAGGGGGGTTCGAAACCACAACTATAGCATGAAAAACATTTCCACAGTCCTTTCCTTACCATTGAACTGTCAATCAATTTTGTTAGGAGTTCACAAGTTAATATACATATATATTTATTTAATTTTCTAGTACAAAATACAGGGTCTGCGGAAAAGCTACTGGATTCGTTCGAACCCACGAACCCCCACCCAGCTCCGCCTGTCAATACTGAAAACTGGAAATATTGTAGCTTTCTGTTGCTACATTCGGTAGCTTTGATTTCTGCCATGACATGAAACAACATTGAAAATATATATATCTTCATTTCTTGAGCATTTTTTGGTTTTAAACTTAAGAACAAAATATTTCAGTGAGATATAGCATCTTCTTCCATGTCAAATTGAGAGTTAAAATGATAGCTCAAAAGGCATCAGTTGTGTATGGAAGTGGGACCTGAGTGGTTATGTGAGAGGATGAGTCTTAATATTATTGGCAAGAGCCCACGCTAGAATTTTCATGGAAATGCCAAGTAATTTTTATTGTATATTCTTCTACATGTGTGCATTAACATCTTCGCTCTAGGAAGAAAATATAAATAGTCAATTCTATGAATATTCATATATACAAAAGTAAAATTAATTAAATACTAGATACTTTTAGTGCATAATTATATTGATATAATCAGAACTTATTTGATCTTATTAACATGACAAATTAGATGACTTTGTTTGTAATTTTAACAAAAAAAAATCTTTATTTTAATATCAATATAAATATCGCCGGGCTTATACTTTTTCTCATAAGATATTTTTGAAGTGTGGACCCCAAATTCAGCCCTAAAATGGCGATTTATCCATAATTCCTGCTGTGCTCTACGGTGCTCTTCGTAAAAGTTGAAATGTATTTTCTCAAAATCTTTAATTTGAATTCTACAGATTATTAATTTCATGTAGTAAGAAATAATATTTGGAAATCAGATGTGTATGTTTCCTATGCCCACAAACTATATGACAGGATGAAGAAGAAAGTCAATTAGTACTATATTTTGGAAGTTGAGAATTGTAATTTGCTTATGACCCCCCAAAAAAGAGAGGAAGGTGTGCGTTAAGAAATAGACTTTGGGCCTAACTCAATCCCAAAAGCTAGTTCATGACACAAGGATTTCCGAAAACCATAAAATGAGATGAACAACCCATCTCTCAACCGATGTATGACACTTAACACCCCCTCACATGTCAAGGCTTGCTAACTGGAGTTGAGTGTGGACAACATAATATGGGGCCCAACATTAGTGCACACTATAACAGGGATGGGCATGACTCTAGTACCATGAGAAGAAATGGACCTTGAGCCTAACTCAATCACAAAAGCTAGATTGCTGAAAGACCACATAAGGAAACCAATTCCACGTCCCATAACCAATGTGGGACACTAAGCAATGTAGTTATCATCACAGGTGATCCATGTTAAATAACATAATGGGAGAAACTTTTACGTGTTGGATGTTTGGCACCCAAAGAAACTTACATAATTCTATTAACATTTCAAAATATATACCAAGTATTTAAGCATAGAGTTAAGATTGAAAAGACAAGATTGTTAATTCAGTTGTTGCAATATTTCTGTTTACTTTGATTGCTTTGATCTAAGACAAGATTGTAATAAGCATTCAACTGTTCCACGAGAGTCTTAGGATAAGCGTACTGTTGAATGATTCTTGTAATCATTGTATTCGAAGTTTTCTTTTATATTTTCTGCTGATAATTGAACAAATGTCATGCTTAGACTGTCCATGTGGCCCAACATTTTGTGTAAACAACATTGTAATCCCACAAGTGAGTTCTAAGGAGGGTTAGATGTACGCAGGCCTTACCCCTACTTTTGTAACGTAGAGAGGTTGTTTCCGATAGACCCTCGGCTTAAAGGGAAGGTATTCATAGCGGGGTTGCAAGAAGAAGAAATGACAACAAAATATCAAGATACAAAGTAAAATGAAGCAACAGATGGTAGAAACACCAAACTTCTTGTTGTCAACAAGCTTTTTGTTTGTTTCTGTTAAAAAGGATGTACTTGGCTTCAGGCGTTGTGCTTCACTATAGGACATCCACCATAACAAGCTAATCAATACCAGAGTACAACAATGCTGGGAGATTTTCCAAGATATCGAAGTGTACTATACCCCAACTTGTTTGTGACTGAGGCGTTATCGTATCGAGGCAAACTATCAAAATAACAGTATAAAGGTTTGCATAATGTGCCCAAAATGCTTAAGCACCAAACTTACTAATTTTTATGAAAATTTTGCATTTGTGCAAATTTCAGGCAGGTTAACACTCAAATGCTATGCTGATCAGCATATTCCAAATATAAGCTCCTAATGCTTTATTATTTATTTGTCAAGAAGCAAAAACAGATCTCATCATTTTATGTCCTTTTGGTTTAAAGAATGAAATGAGCTACATTGAGAACCTTATATTCTAGAGTTGGTCAGTACTCTGTGTTTGAAGCAGAGGAAATTTAATAAAATTAAGAGAAAATTACAGCCCAATACCATTGGGCCATCTAGTTTACAAAATAGGTACACAATGTATAGGTAGTGTATACTTATGCTAATACACATATAATATACATACCTATACATACGTATACACACTATATAACCGAGTGTATATGTAGTGTATACTTCAGCCATATTTGGTGAACTAGATGGACGAATGGTATATATTGGTAACTATCTCATTAATTAAAATCTCAGTCCTTTTCAGCAAGGTTTTGTGGCTGAATTAGTAAGACAGGCCAAGTTTCTTTCTTCTGAATTTTTAGTTATTATATGAATTTGTAACATGTGTGATCATTTGTTTCTGTCTTAAACAATTCTAAGCCTTACCTCTTTGTTTATCCTTATAGTATGCTATTAGCCAACTGAATAAATTGGAGGACAGCATTTGGGCGCGATGGACGAGGAAAAAGCATCATGATAAATTGATAAGTAAGAAACAGTTTGTTTTGAGCTTCAAATGTATTGAAATGTCTTATCATCTCCTCTTAGTATGTAATTCTAGCTTTGCAGCTAATTACATTTTCTAACATGTTTGGGTAATGGTAATAAGTATTGTCGTTTTACCTTATCTTATAAGAAGATCTAATATTTGTTATCTTGAAGGGTGCTCTCCATCTTTGATGTTTTATGAAGTAGACAATTGGAAGTAATTCCTTACAGAGTGCAAAAATGGGAAAAGAGATCATATTTCCTCACTATCCATCAAAAAAAGATCATATTTCCTCATTTCTAAACCATTATACTGGTTGACAGGAAAAAAAATAGCAAATGAAGATGTAGCAGGTGGATTCGTGGAGAAGAGGAAAATTCTCTACTTGTTGATTTTTAAATATCTCCTTAGTTCTAATAGTTCAAGATTTTGTATACGGAGCTCTCTTGTATGTTGTTACAACAACAACCCAACATACCCAATGTAATCCCACAAATGGGTCTAGGAGGGTAGTGTGATGCAGACCTTACCCCTACCTAGGGAGGTTGTTTCCGATAGAGCCCCAGGTCAAGGACAAGTATATCAAAGTAGCTCTCTTGTTTGTAGTTAACCATCCGATTTCAGTCAATTTTTTCTATCTTCTTCTATCCTCTTTCACATGATATCATAGTGTACAATTTTGGTGAAGATTTATGTAGTTTTCCCTACTCATGAACACCTATCCAACTAAAATAATTCCGTCTTCACTATCTTTTTTTTTCCTTTGACTGTTCTAGCGGCACCACTCTTACCTCCGGTGACTTTTCCTGCAGCAATGCACCTCTTATAGATGGTCATTCTGGCAGTACTGTCTCTTTCGACCACAATTCTGTCCATTCTTCCTTGCAGCCTTTCAAGCAAAACATTCCCAGACTTGTTATTCTCTTCTTTCTTTTCGTGCTATTAGAATTTGGATCTCGAGTCCTTCCTCTAAAGTTTGAACACTGAACTTCTGGTACTGGTAGAAAAAATTATATTTTTAATGGTATCGAACAGTGTATTTAGTTCCTTCTTCTATACATTGAATTTCAAGTCGCTGTTCCTAAAATGTTATGTTCTCTTCTTTGTCTTTGTGTTATCAGAGTTTGAGTGTTGAGTCTGTTCTCTAAATGTTGAAATTTGTGATCCTTGTTTGAACAACTTTTTGGTACTCTTCAGCTGTCAATTCAAGCAATTGATGGAAGCAATATTTTCTGTTCTGCAATTATCAGCAATGTTTGTTGGAAAAAAAAATTTCAACACTATTTTCTTTCTGGTATAATTCAAGCAATTGTTTACTATTCCAGTGACTCTTTTTAGCCTCTTGTTTACTAATAAGCAATCTTAAGTTGTTTCATCACCTTTAGTTTTAAGAGGCGTGTTGATATTCAAGAGAATTGCTAAGGTAGTGTAAAATATTATTAATGATTATGTTAGTCAAGATAAATAAGAAGAATATTCTTGGAAATTATATCATAATTAGGAATGCCGGTAATCGCAAAACTTTTCTTATTTCACGAACTGAGCATTGAAGCTTTGAATATGTATGGTAAAACCTATGACTTAGTTGCTTGGAATGTTTTGCAAAAGAAAATGGGAGAACAGAATATGAATAAAGAGCTTCAAGCCTTTGTTACTTATTTTTAGTTTAAAAGGGGATCAGGGAGATAGTTGAACTTAAATGTATTTACCGTTAAGCATAGCTGCTAGATAATCAATATCAGCTCGGATTTTTAGCCCATAGAGTCTAGGTATAATTCTTATCATGATGAGTGTCACTTGAGTAGTGGTACTCCTTGCGGAACAGATTTACTTAACTTTATTTTTTTCCAAACAAAGAGAACCCTGCGGAGGAAACCGCAAAAGGTTTCCAGAAGAAGGACTCATTTGATGGAAGCAGAAAGGATATCAATGCTGCAATTGACAGAATGTGTGAATTTACTGGTAAGACTTTTGTTTTGTGCTCTTTTTTTTTTGGATTCCTTGCAAACAATACAACTTTGAAGAATGTGTGAATTTACTAGTGAGAGAATTCTTCTTCAAGTTTTGTGAGCTCATTGCAGATAATTCCTAATTCATTTTCGTTAATATTGCAGGAACAAAAATCATCTTCTGTGACTTGAGAGAACCATTCATTGAGAATCTCTATAAACCCAGTGTTTCACAGTCTAGGTTGGAATCAGTAATGGAGCCACTCGATATGGTATTGCGTCATATTTGAGACTATGCTATTCATAGGTTGTTATAAATGTGGAAAGGGGAAAAAGAAATAACTTGTTGCTTTTTAAGATGCAAGTGAGTCTGACAATAGCAGTAAAGAGTAACTATCCCATGAGATTCCAATACTAATGCACTGATCTCCTTTGCTCCTTGTCTGCCGCTATCTTTTCACCTTCTTATCTCCCTCTTGTGATGGAAACAAGTTCAGCTAAGTAATTTTTGGTCTTCATATTTGTTCAAACTGCTCATGTAATGAGATGTTGGGATCTGGAAAGTTGAACTATAGTCGCTGAAATAGAAATCTGATTCATAAATCTTATCTGAACTTCGTTTATGAAGTACCTTGTTTATATCATTAGAAACTCGAGTTGAGAATTCTTTTCTACATCTGCATAAAATGACCTATAGTAACATGTATACTTGTAACTAATGCCATGCTTTCTTTTATACTACAGCATATCAAAATTAGTATTGAAATCAATGAAATGTGATAATATCTGCATGGAACCCTCTGAGCAAATCGATTTTGCCATCTAGATCCCTGATTTAGATTGTTGTTAAGAGGGCTATAAAAATAATATGGATTTCACTTGCATCTATCCACTTTTCATGTTTACTCAGGAAAAAGAGAAGCAGAGATGGTTATAACTGTCTTCCAAAATTTGCAGGTTCTTAATCAACTTTGTGATGTGATAATGGAGCCACTCCGGGATCGTGTTGTGACAGGACTGCTTCAAGCATCACTGGTCTGTGCACTTATTACTGCTTAGTTTTTATGTTTTTAACTGTAGTAATTTTTGAATTCCTTGAAAATCGTATTTCACCAGGATGGCCTACTCAGAGTTATATTAGATGGAGGACCATCACGTGTATTCTCCCTGGGTGATGCCAAGCTATTGGAGGAGGATCTAGAGATCTTGAAGGTATTCAAAATGGTTTTGGGTTGGATATGCTCAAGAACTATCTGTCTCCTAATGATATCCAAACCAATTTTTGTCTACTGGATATCTCGAAGTGGTGGAGTTACAATATGGTTATTTCTAACCTATGCTGCTTGTTTGTGAAAGGAATTCTTCATTTCGGGTGGGGACGGGCTTCCTCGTGGAGTAGTTGAAAATCAAGTTGCACGTGTTCGGCAGGTGATAAAGTTGCAAGGTTATGAGGTTAGTTCAGCAATATCATCCATAATGAAGTACTAAGATTAGCAGAGTTGACTGCATAAAACCTTTGTCCATCTAATTACCGATGCTTGTTTCCTCGCTTCTCCATTCTTCTATCATGAAACTCTTTGTATGAGCAATATGCGCTTTTGGCATTCTTATTTTATCTCCCCCGATAACAATGTCTACGTATAGCACTATTCTAATGAATATAATTGCTTTGCATATGTAGAATTGGTCTGAGATGCTGTAACGCTAACTTTCATTCTAGAAAGAAATTATATGTATACGTTTAAAAGTCTGCTTGCTGCTCGAACATTGTTCGTAGGGCCGTATCTTGCACTAACCCCGGTAGATGTCTAAGCTGATTTAATCTGGTTTCTATGTCACACATTTTATTCTGAATCTTCTGTGCGAGAATGCTACATGACTGACGTACTGCTTGTTTTTTATGGTCCACAGACTAGGGAAATAATAGAAGACCTGAGATCTGCAAGTGAGTTAGAAATGCAGGGCGGAAGGGGCAAATTAGGTGCTGATACCAAGACCCTACTTAGGATTCTGTGTCATCGAGGAGAGTCAGAGGCCTCTCAGTTTGTCAAGAAGCAATTCAAAATCCCCAAATCTGGAGCTTAGTGTACTTGTCGTGTATAATCTTAGAGGACCTAGCAAAACCATTGATGAGATTGTAACATAATACACTATCAAAACTCTTTTTCCCCCTTAAATTTTCAGGATCTCATTTGTCGATGAGACAATCTGCTGTGACAGATTTTCTTTTCTTCAGGGAATGTACTTAAAACATAGTTTTTTGTTTACTGTTTACATATATATGTTTAGTGTGCAGTCTTAAACCTGCTTGGGAGGCATGTATGTACAATTTCTGCTGTCATGGGAGAAATTGAGTAGTATCGTTCTAAAATTAAAGATTTTTCGTTGTTGCAAAAACAGCTAAGTATAATCTGCTTTGTTATTGGTTTCTCGGAGAAACTTTCTCCTTTTTTCTGCTTTATCACAAAGTAATAGGAGAGATTTATACAAGGGAGCAAGCTAGAGAACAAAAATTGAAAATCTCATTTGATGCTATAACACAAGGAATTGGCAAAAATAGGTTGCCTGAAAATTTTAAGCTGGTAAAACTTGAAAAGGCTTTTCCATCATACATAAAAGATTGTATTGATTCTTTTTGGGACTTCAAAACATATTATATTTCGTGATTGCATCAACTTAAATCGGATATATTCATCTCAGGTGGAAAGTGGTTTCATGTGTCACAGGAACCAATTTATAGTCTCAGAAGACCCAGATATCGAGACATTTAGAAGCAGGACAAGAACAAAAAATAATGACCTATAAAATCCATGAATGATAGGAGATCTTCCAATCTGGTAGATACAGATAAATCTCAAAATTACAGAGCACAGATCATCAGTTGAAAATTGAACAAGAATCCTTCAGAACACTGAACTCAATAGTAGAACTTAAGCATAACTCGTACTTAATCACATACTCAATAATAGACAGAGATCTGTGTGTAGATTCAGGCATTTGCTATAGATTGTCATAGAATTCCAACAAGCATCAAAAAGGCACGTTACTCGTCATCTTTGTAAGGGTACTCCTCAGGAACTTGCTTCAGAAGCTTCAATTGCAACTCAAATGCGTCATCCCCTCTCAGCATATCATGAAGCCACGTGACCTCTGTTTTCATTGACACCTGAACACACAGGGAAAATAGAGAGTTTTTCATTGCAACGAATTTTAGTCCCAGACAAATTCAACAATCTCAAAATTTTAACTGATCACAGTTATTCATGTAAACTTCGGAAGTTTGCATAGAATATTATTCTCTCATATCAATGTGTTGACTCCTTTGATAGCTTCCTCCAGGAAATAGCACCTTTGGCCCTTATATGGATGGTTTGGAAAGGAAAAAATAGAAAAGCGTTTGAGGGAGTTGAAAAATGTACAGATTATAGAGAAATCCTGTTTTTTTTCTTTTTCTTTTTTTTTGACACTTTGGGCACACCTTTAACATTCCAGTAAGCATTGATGATTGGCTACTATTTATAGAGAATCATGTTAAGCTTAGAGATTTTTTTTTTAATCACATCTTGTTTAAGGACCAACCACTTTTCAACTAATACAATAACCAGTTTCCAAAAGAGAGAGCTATGCAACTATCCATGACAGATTATGTAAATAACCACTTTACTCTTTCCAGGTACCAAAGCAAGAGAATGAAATCAATATTTACGGGGATGTACAGTAGCATGGATACAATAGCGAAAGATGGTAACAATAAGATGAAATGACTACGAAGAAAACACCAATATACTGTAACATAAAGTCAGAAGGAGCAGGAACCAACGTTGTTTTAAGAAAAATCAATGACTGTCAAATAACATGCCAGTTCATTCCGTATTGCTTAAAATTAAAAGCCTTCCTGCACTTGAGAGGAATAAAGTAAGGAGAGAAAAAGTAAGACACTCAAGCACACAATACTTGTCATTTCAGAAGAGGGGGAAAAAGACATATTAAAGCTATGCATGTTTTGCACAGGACAGGTCATTGCAAGAAATCATACCATTAATTGGATAATCAGTTTGTATCGAGAGACAAAGCTTACCATTTCCAATGCTCCCCTGACTACTCCACTTAAGATGTTACAATAATATAGGCCTTGACAGGTATCAGGGAGCTCAACGAAGTCTACCAAGGGGTTATCCTCCAAAATTAGACTGCATGTTGTTCCCTCAACATCCCAATTTGTCACTGTTGCAGTGATTCCTAGGAACATTTTGAGACCGACCTGTTGTCATAAGCAAAAGAAACCATGTTCGGTCAAAACACACTTTAAGCACTGGAATCTACACGCCCAAAAAGTATGAAGGCACTGAAGCATGATATTAGACTGACTGTACAATATAAGCACTACCAAATTTCTCCACTGAATACGTGTCAGCTAAGGTTCTTAGCTCATGCATATCGAGGGGGAGGTACAATGTATCTCCTTAACCCACAATATCAACTAGAAGGCTAGGCTCATAACTTTCTAGCAATCCCCAATCAGTCCATCTTAAAGCAATGAAGTGATGTGCATCAAGAGATCCTCCTTTCACATGCGTGAAGTGAAGCAACTCAGAATAAGCATGTGCTTCCTTGTTTTTTCTTGATTTGCTTCTTTCTTATTGTTTTTCTTCATCAAGCTGACTCATTTTCTTTCTAGACTCATCTTCTGTTTTTTCTCTTCTACTTTTCTCTTGCTTTCTCCTTTTTCTCCAATACTTGATTTATAGGTCAAATTCTAGGACGGTGATACAATAGCTCTTGGCAACTAAAAATAATTCAGAGTAACGCTACTACAGCTGTTGAATATGAAAGTAAATTTGCAAATTGAACTTCTATAGCTAATTTAATTGAAAATTGTAGTTGAAGTCATCCTCTTGTGGGCTCGTTAAGATTACATTTTTAATGCAATGTAATTTGAGTTTGTTGGAATTCATATTGTCATTGCTATCGCACACCTAAATATCATGTTTCAGTAGGGAAAGTTGTAGATATATTTTTAGGGATAAATTCAACTGCAAATGTCATGTGAGAGTAATTATCCTAGTGAAACCAAATAGAAATGACTGAGATGGTTGAAGAAACAATTTTCTGCAGGAGCATAAAATCAACAGCAAAGCTACACACTTTCTTATCACTCATAGAGGTAGACAATTAAGCAGCAGCTAAAAATACACCGGCAGATTTTTAACACGTGAAACCTTATAAAACAAGGATAGTGATCTGTGAAGCCACTTGAAATAATAACTCCGAAAAAACTTCACATGAGGAGTAAACTCAAGGAAATCATAGCTCAAACAGACATATAATTCTTTAGAATAAAAATGAGATAGAGACCTTGGCAATGACTTCAGCTGTCTCCTTGAAATCAACACACCTTGAAACATTAGACTTTGCCAGAAACTCGTCAATGAGCCTAATTCCAATGTTATAACCCCTGTAATTCAATCCAACTTCAGTTTCCTATTCGTGAATCCTTGAGGAATGCTGCATTTTACACTTCCATAATGCTACCAAAAAAACCCAAACTTAAGAAAAAAAACACTAATACCATATTACATTTGATCAAGCTGTTTATTGACCTCATCGACCTCCTCTAGATCAGTCAGTAGTTGGCGCACGATTGCTCCATACGTTAGAGTGAATAGCTCTGCGTTCTTTGGCACCAAATAACAAAATACTCATAATTAATTGTGCCAATTTATACTGACATGAATGTAAATCAAACGTTAAAAACATTTTTTTTTTAAAAAAAACACGATCTCAAATCGTAAGGTTTTTCATTAGGATTTTGTGCTTACCACTCGTTCGACGTTGGCGAAAATGGCGTCTCCGGATCTGGGTGCCACAGGAGCCATGAGAGTTCCTCTGCTATTGCGATCGGTTAATTGCAATGTTGAGTTAACGAAGAAGAAAACGGTGCGCTGGGTGATTTTACTGGTTTATTTTCCGGAGAAAGTATAAAGTATATAAGCACATCTATTAATACAAAGTAAGTATGATTACGAACTACTATGTTGTGGACGAAATATATTTGTGATTCACAGTTTCTTCTTTAGTTTTTGTATTTATATATGATTTTGTATCGATTGGTATGAATGAATAGTAATTCAATTATTTTGTAAATGGTTGTTTCGAGTTCGACAAAAAAAGATACAAAATCTGTTTTAAAGATGCTCTTAGTATGAATACCTATATAATGAATACATAAATAAAGTATACTTTGGTTATTTGAAATTAAGAGTGAATACGATTTAAAATATAAATACACATTTTGTTTTGATTTTGTATCCATTAAAGGAATTGGTATAAATGAATAGTAATTCAATTATTTTGTAGTTGGTTGTTTCGATTTCGGCAAAAAAGATACAAAATCTGTTTGGAAGATGCAATTATTATGAATACCTATATAATGAATACATAAATAAAGTATAGTTTGGTTAATTAGAATTAAGAGTGAATACGATTTAAAATATAAATACACATTCTGTTTTGATTTTGTATCCATTAAAGAAATTGGTATGAATGAATGGTAATTCAATTATTTTGTAGCTGGTTGTTTTGAATACGAAAAAAAAGATACAAATTTTGTTTTAAAGATGCAATTAGGATGAATACGTGTGTAATGAATACATAAACAAAGCATTGTTTGGTTATATGGAATACGACAAAAAAGATACAAAATATTTTCTAAAGATGCAATTAGAATGAATACCTATATAATGAATACATATATAATTGTAAGAGAGAGTGTGTATAGAGATTTGGAGTAAAACCTGGAGAGAGAAAATTGTAATGTGAGATCTTTTTCTTTTTTTTACTTTTAACCGTGTATTGGAGTAAAAATAGGAAAATGTGGGCCTGATTTGAGAAATAAAAGGATAGTAAATTAATTGTATTAGGATACAATATATTTGCTAAAATAATGACATTATTAATAATTAATTTAAAGTGTAGATGTTTTAGCTAATTATGTTAGAAATTATGACTAGTTTGCTAATTTTCCCATACTTTATTTGTTTCAATTTATGTGACACAAATAAAATTAAGAAACTCAATTAGATTTTATATGATTTATAAATATTTTAAGTTGTTAATTATCGTGATTTATAGCATTTTAATATAATATTTTTAAAAATATATATGCTACTACACTTGTCCCATTTTATGTGGTACATGTGAAATTTTGATAGTTAACCAATTTTTTTGAAATAATTTTAAGTTGTTAAATTTTAAATATTTTAAATTTTTAATTATTATGATTTATAGTACTTTTAACGTAATTTTCAAATAATATATGTTACTGCGTCTGTCTCAATTTAAGAGGCACGTGTGAAATTTTGAGAGTCATGAAAAAATTTTAAAAAAAATAATATATTTTGAGTTGTTAATTATTGTAATTTATAATAATTTTAACGTAATTTTCAAATAATATTGTTAGTACTATCATTGTCCCAATTGATGGGTGCACGTGAAATTTTTGAAGTCAATCAAATTTTTTATATGCTTTTTAACATCGTAAGTTGATAATTATTGTGATTTATAATATACGTTACTTCGTCACTGTCAATTAATGTGGCACAAGTGAAATTTTAAAAGTCAATTAAATTTTTAATGTATTTCTTTTTAAAATATCATAATAAATTGTTAATTATTAGTATAATTTATAATATAATTTGTTTAAATTTTAAATGCATAACATGCAAAGATTTGTAGGCAAAAGCAAAAATATACATGTTTTAAACAATTTCCTCCATTTATATTTAGTATTTTCTCCGCTTCAATTTATTTATCTTACTTTTCTTTTTAGTATGTTAAAAGAAGTACTGTAAATTATAATAATTAACAATTTAAAATATTAAAAAAACATAATAGAAAATGATTACCTTTAAAAATTTAAGTTGTGTCACATAAATTGACACAGAAGGAATAACGCATATTATTTTAAAATTATGTAAAAATAACATAAAATCATGATAATTAATAACTTAAGATGTTTTAAAAACATATTCAAAATTTGGTTAACTCTCAAAATTTCACATGTGTCACATAAATTTGATAGAGAAAGTAACACATATTATTTAAAATTTATGTTAAAAATATTATAAATCATAATAATTAATAATTAAAAATAAAAATCAAATAACATAAATGAAGAAAGTAATAAAATATTGCACAAAATGGATAAATATCCAATTAAATTTATGATAACTATACAAGTAAATTAATTGGAACATTTTTTAAGGTAACTATTTAGGAAAACTACCTGCTAATGAGTGAAACAAAAGAAAAAATTAAGCGCACTTTAAAAGTGAAAAAATTTAATTCAGTTGGCCCACAAAATTGCTTCACATTAAATTACCAAAAGGTCCTCTTGACCCTAAGCTCCTCTCATTCTCTCTTATTATATAGAGTAATACACATTTTACTCTGTTCTCGCTAGGCAAAGTACCAGTTTTAAAGCACACAGTACTACCTTTGTCTTTCCATGATTTAAGTTAGTAAGGTCGGATTCATGATTGAGAAGAAATCTTTCAAGTACCACTTTATTGTAAGTTAGGTTTCTTCAAATAGATTGTCTTTAGGTGATATCAATTTCCCTCAAGAAAAAAGCAAAATGCTCAACTCATCGTGGACTACTCTAAATTCCACTTCGAAAAAGTCTAGAAGGTCCTACAGTGTGTAGTTAAGCAAAATGGCGTAAGTTGAGAAAGGTATTTATATATTCTCACATTATAGTGTGGGAATTTAATAAGTATGTTCACTACACGATCAAATATCTTCCAATGTTCTTTGACATAGGAAAAACTTGTATCCAGTGCATTTTTCTTGTTCATTACGATTCTGGAGAGAGAGAGTCCACTGTTTGACGTCAATGAAATTGATAAAGAGCTCAACATGTCTTCCAGAGTCCAGAATATGCCAAGAAAATACAACCACAGGTACAGCTAGGTGTTTTCATGTACTGAAACCTTTAGTATCCATTAGATCAAATAACTAGGTGTACATTTATTTTCACTAGTTACATCTCTCCACATTCAGCAATCACGCATGCCAGCTTTGGTTTGTTGTTAGCTCCAACAGCCACATTCTCAATCTTCCTGACCACTAAAAGACCATCTCCAAGAACACGCTGTAAAGAAAGCAGGAAAAAGAAAATCTCATCACATAACAATTAACAATGAAGTCAATAAGAAGTTTCTTGTTTTTAGATGGAAATCAATTGTCAAATGGTTGACACAATGGAAAAACTCGTTGCTTGATATGTTTATCAGCGTGAATTTGGTATAATTTTATGTAAAAAAACATAATTGAATCTGATGAAACATGAAACATGGGTACACAGCATCTGGCACTAAAATAAGGAATGTATAAGTGACTAGTCATGATAAGCAGAAGACGATGAGAGACCACATCAAGGATGTTAACAGAAAACAAATTGAATCGAGACTTCTAGCATGAAACATAGATAAATACTAGAAATGCTAGAGGCTAAGGCAAAAAGAAAAGCATACCCCAAAAACAACATGCTTGTTGTCAAGCCACTCGCACTTTGCACATGAGACAAAAAACTGCATGGAGCAAACAGCAGGATCAGAAACATAGACTTTGTGATCTAATCCACTTTTTTCCTGGATAAGATGAATGATCCTTAGGACTTACCTGACATCCATTAGTGTTTGGTCCGCTATTTGCCTGCCAAAATAAGGATTTCATAATTTACGTCAAGATAGAAGGTAAGGATGCACTTTAAGAATCAACTTTTATACAGTTGTTAAAACATTTTCTAAGTAATTTAAATTGAGATAATTGTGTACAAAAACTCTGAACAGATACGAAGGTAATGAAATAAAGTGAATTCATTATAAGTGCCTATGCCATCAAATACACAATTCTGACATATCCAAGGTAAAATCACTTCTACTCCATATTAGCTTGACAAATTAACTATCTGGCTGCTTTCACAAACTCAGGGACTCAAGTAGATCTTATCCTTCTTGAATCCTATTCTTGATGGACTCAACCATCTCATCAACTATTTTAACCAGAATATTCTGCCCTTCTATTGCAGGAAAAAATCCAGGCTTCAAGTACTATCTGAGACCTTTTTTGACAGATTGTGCTTTCTAATGACTGTTCCAATGGCGCGAGCCTTTCCCAGGTGATCATTCCTAAGGCATCACTTCTTCTGTCCACATGGGCATCCTTCCATCGATTTACGGACAAAATATTAGGTAAACACCTCCTCTTTTTTTTTTCTTTTCAAATAGTGACGCTTGGGTACTGAGTCCATCATCTTAACATTGACTATTTTTTCTTTTGAGAAGGACCCCTCATCTTTTAGTCTAATCATTAAATCCCAAATTCCAGAAAAGTCACCTTTTCTCTTTTCTCTGTGATATTATAATTTAGTATTGTCTCTTTACTCAGAATATTGAATTTCTACTCATTGTTTCTTTCTCTATTCCCTCTCTATGACACCAGACTCTGGGTATTGAGTCCCTCCTCTGACCATTGAATTTCTGGTCACTGTTCTGTAAAAAGTTTTCACCTCTTTCTCCATGGTAATAGAATTTGAATGTTTGGTGCTGCATTTCAATCTGACAGGGATTTTCTGGTAATGCAAGCAACAACAAGGGTCCTACGTGGATGGTCTTGTATTGAGGAGGGGATGAGAAAAAAGTTATGGCAGTTGATCAAAACTGTCTTTTTTGGTGTATCTGTCGGGAAAGGGATTGAAAAGTTCTTTAAGGGTGGTAAATCAATTGCACCCAAGGGTGTGGCCTAGTGATCAATGAAGTGGTTGAGAGCCATGAGGTCTTAGGTTTGAATCCCTGCGGAGACAAAAACACTAGATGATTCTTCCCATCTTTCCTAGCCTTGGTGAACAGAGTTACCTAGTACCTATTGCTGGTGGGAGGTGACAGGTATCCATGGAATTAGTCGAGGTGCGCGAAAGTTGGCCCAGCACCACGGTCAAAATTAAAAAGGGTGGTAAATCAAACTGATCAGCTCAGGGTTTTATTTATTTTTACACCTTGCTCAGGTGCATAGGGAATCTGAGACACCAAAGAGTGATTGTTTTTAGAAGTTATTAGAGTCATAAGGCTTCTTTTTTGCAACTCAAGTTCTCCATACTACAGTTCCCCCATTAGTATATATTATGCAGTTACACAAGTTAACCAACTTGCAAGGAGAACAATGAAAGTATAAGCTGATGATTCAGCAAAAACTAATTATTTGTCATGAAAAAAAAATTACGATGCCATTAGCAACAAAGAGAGACATGAAAGGAACGGATACCATTGATAATAGGCCAGGACCAGTGTGCTTGGCGATAAAGTTTTCATCCTCAAACTTGCTTCCATATATGGAAACACATCCACTACCATCTCCCTGCAGAAAAAAGAATTAGCCAATGTTAAAACTTAAAAGAGATATAGAATATAGCTAATACTGTGTTGATCAGAAGTAAAATATTTGACAGCTAAATATGTAACCTCTGAAAATTAAGAGCTTTTATCAATCTAAGAAGTAATTAGTAGTTGGCTGATTCAATTGCAAATACTTTGACATATTGTATTTACATCTTTGAGTAATCAAAAATTTTGGAGTAGACTAACATATCCAATATAGATTGTGAATGCAAGGAAATATGATAACAGTGATTTTTGATTCATTAGAAACTTCAGAGTTCAACAACAAACCCAGCATTAAGAGTGAACTGTGAAGGGATCAGTTCTCTATTTTATTTATTTTCATTTTCTTTGGGGCATTATTAGTTATCTCTATAGAAAATGAAGCAACGGCTAGCACGCTAAGCCAAAATCAACCAATGTTCGAACACGGAGCCTTTCTTTCTTGGTCTTCTGTCTTAATAAGTGGATTCTGATATATGCAGTCCTTTGCTGCATTGGTCTTTAGGGGGGAGGAGGTTAGAGTGAAGAATCAGTTCTTTTAAACAGAAAGTTGAAGGACATCATGATTTAAAGAGAGTGTCTCTTCATCACATGATTCAAAATATCAAGCAAAGCAAATATTGTTTTGTATAGATGAGAAAGCACACAATCTTTCATGTAGAAAGGTTAAATGAAGTATACTCATGGAAAGAATTTAATAGAACTTACAGAGTCGTATTCCAGGAAAAGAAAGTACTTTCTTAATATTCTTACATATGTAGTGCATCATTAAATGCATATAGAAGTTAAATTGGCAGGATTAACAAGAAAAATATGATGCATTTGGGGTATAGCAACCCTTCTGAAGGGAGAGAGAATCTCAGGAGGCATATTCTTTGAGAAAGAACGAGAAGTACTCCGGCAATTGGTGAAATTTCATTTATCAAAAAAAAGGGGCACTTTATGCATTTTCATAAGTGATAGAGGATCTATCATGAAGAAAATTAATACAAATCTTTTTACAACACTGCAGAAGACTTCTATCAGTAATCTATAGATTCCCATCCTTGTAGGCTGCATTGACATCTCTTTAGCAAAAGTTAAGATACTTGTATGATAATCTGGGAAATTCTTATTTCACATGAAGCATCAAGGAAAGCTAAGGGAGGGCAGGTTGAATTCAGAATAAACTACTTGATAAAGAATTCTATGTACAGACCAAGAGAGCAGGAATTAACAATGAAGCATGCTCGTTTCAAACAGATGATGGGGCAACGAAGAAGGTGCAAGTGATGCTCGCACCAATAATTATTGGAGACATAATAGTGATGTGTATAAAACCATGATGCTCAGAGATATTATAGTATATGTCAAACAGGTATTAACACGCACTTTACAATCAAATAAGCGCATAGTTAGGGTTACACACACACAAAGTAAGCCTTCATAAAGTTGTCAATCACCCCAATTCCCATGGAACTGGGAACCGTCATTACACAACAACCCTCAATGTATAATCCTAATACAAAGTTAAGGCTAGAGAAAGCAACCTTTAGGAAATCACCACCTTGGATCATGAAGTCCTTAATCACCCTATGGAACTGACAATTCTTGAAGCCTTGTGGTACTCCTGCTTTCCTACAAAATATCAAATTTGCAGATGAGTTAGGCAACATAAGCAATCCCCACTAATCCTTTCACAAACCAAGTAATCCATCAAACTAGCATCAAACAAAACCAAAAAGGACCAGAACATGAACATAATATGAAAAACTCACCTGAATTCTCCCGTGCACAGTTGCCTGCAATTAAGCATTTAAAAGAGCTTTTAGAATAGAACTTAGTAGTTAAAAAAATTAACATGAAAAGAAGGTTATTTGATAAAAATAATAAAGACAAAAATCCATGCCAGTGGCAAGTTATTTAACAGTCACATTGATTAAAAAAAAAAAAGATAACATACTATGTGTCTTAAGGATTTCATTTACTCTCTAATTCTTTAAGAAGAAAATCTTGAACTCTTGCTAGTTAGGCATTGCAACTAGCCAAACTACAATAACTTAAGGGGATTAAGCTTATAAATCAATATCACCACCTACCAAACACCTTCCACTAAGGGATTGGTCGAGAAGGAGTCAAAATATAAAGAAGTGAACACACGGAACATCCCCAATGGGATTCAATATGTAGATAAAAAGAAATTTTGAATTCCTTAAACCTTATTTAATTTGAAAGAGTTTTAACCTGAAATTCTCAGCAGTTTTAGGAGTGATATCGGCGAAGAGCTCCATCTTGATGCGACCAGCAGGGATGTTGCCGATTGTTACATCGAAAAACACAACTGGGTTTTTTGGTACTTGTGGCCTTAGGTGCCATTCTACCACCCCTCCTCCCACGCCGCCAGACGCCATTTTTGGAAGTAGAAAGAGCTGCGACTAGCGGAGAATTTGCTGTGCGCTACTCTTGCGAGCTTTCTCCGCTTTGCACAACAAAAGGGGAATTTTTCAAATACTTACGCCATGATTGTATTTGTGGGTTTAGTTTTTTTTTTTTTTTTTTTTGTAAAAATAATAATTACTACTCTCCAAATATTAGAGAAAGTTATTGGTAACTTACTTATTTTTTGTAATATTAAAATCACACAATTTTCTTAAATGTGATATCATAATTTAATTATTTTTTGATAATTAAATGTTGTATTTATATATCAAAAAAAAATATGCATCTCAAAGAAAGGAAAATCCATCTAACTTAGACAAACTTTAGTTGTGCTCAATCCACATAATCAACTATCAACCAAATTAACTAATAGTAGAAACTCGATCTCTACATATACCAAGCTAGTTTCGGAAATAATCAACCCTCAAATAAGTCTATTGAATAATTAATCTAGTCAAAACTTAAATAGTTCTATACTACTTTTGCAAAACTTTATTGTTCCTTTCAATCCATATATGATTTATAGAAATAGCTAGAATGTACTATGTAAACATTTTGTCCATGTTTGTTCTACTTATATTTATATTTCTCTTCTTTGATAATGAGTGTAAGTCTACAGGTCCTTCGTCCATACCTGTTCTACTTATATTTAAGTGTTTTACCTTATTGAGGACTTTTTTTGATTCACCATAATCTGTAACGCCACTACCATATTAGAGTTGTGCACACTTACGACATGTTTGGGTATTTTATGATCTTATTTCTATGAATTACACTATATCTGCTATTCTACCGCTGGGATGCCCTCAAGCTCTGAAAAATAAATACTATGGCTGATTCAGTTTAGACATCACGTATTTGCTTGAAATTGTTGTAAAATATTATGCAAACTGAATCGCTAGCTATAGGATGACATTGAATCAGATCAACAAACCTCATACATATTTTCTGGACAGGTTGGATGAAAGATATATCTTTTAGAGCTTGTGAAAATCTCCGGAGGTTTGAAAGTGTCTTACTTATACGTCCTCAGCCAGGTTGGGTGAAAGATGGATATCTCAGAACTTGAGGGAAAATATCATCATCTCCAGAGGCTTGGGGTCAAGAGGGTACTTTTGTAATTTACTTAATTTTGGGCCAATGAAATTTCGGAAAAGGGTCATATTTTCCCCTGTACTCTTAGAAAAGGGCTATATTTACCCCTCGTTATACTTTTTTGATATATTTGACCTTGCCATCCAACTTAGGAGTCATATTTGCCCTTAAATAGTTAAGTCTCATTTTCTTATTCTTACTATCCTATGTGGCGCCTACATGGATATATTTTTTATCACAATTAATAAACGAAGAAGGGCCAAATATGCCCCTCTACTATTAGAAATAGTTTAAATATACCCTTCATTATACTTTCGGTCCAAATATACCCCTTCCGTTATACTTTAGGGCCAAATATACCCCTCCTATTATATTTTGGCATAAATTTACCCTTAATTTTAACTCTCGATCAAATGATAGGTTCTTTTCTTCATTCTTTTGAATATGTTGTTTTTCCTCTTTAATGACATAATTATTCCTTGACCTCGAACTATATAAAGTGATATCTATTTTGTATCAATTTTCAATATGCGGTCATCTCTCTCGTTGTTTAACTTAAATATTGTTGGGTTAAAATTATAGATTGTGATATGTGGATTAGAGTATTTTATACGAGGAAAAAGGATTAGTAAACACTTGCGTATTGATGAGTTTGGTTTTAAAAAAATACTATAAGTTATTTTTTAAATTTTATGACTATACTATTATTAATAAACACTTACGTTCCATGATTTTTTAAATTTCATGACTATAATATTATATGTTGATTATACTTATACAATTGTAATCTACAATTTTTACCTTTATACATGATTTTATTTAACCATTCGTTAAAATTAAGGGTATATTTGAGCCAAAATATAATGAGAGGGGTATATTTGTCTCAAAAGTATAATTGAAGGGGTATATTTGACCCTTTTCTGTTAATTAAATTTGCTCCCAATTTAATTATTATACCGACTCAATATTATAACCACTCTTCTTACCAATTAAAACAAATTGCTACTACCATATTTTCCTCGCCAGACTCACTTTCCTGTAAAAAATTTTAAAATAAAATATGAACTTCATTAATCATATTCTAGGACACAATGTGGTAAAAGTGTGATTAAACATGATTGTTAAAATAAGGGTATGGTCTATGTTTAATATCGAGTCCATCAAAACGGTTGGAGCATTTGTCTTGGCAACAAGATCTATTGCAATTTTGTAAACTGCACTCTCCCAGCAGCAACAAGTAAGGCGGATCATCCTCTTCCATTTGCCTTCTATGACCATTCGTAAGGAAAAGTGAGACTGGCGAGGAAAATATGATAGTAGCAATTTGTTTTAATTGGTAAGATGAGTGGTTATAATATTGAGTCGGTATAATAATTAAATTGGGAGCAAATTTAATTAATTGTGATAAAAAATATATCCACGTAAGCGTCACGTAGGATAATAAGAATAGGAAAATGAGACTTAACTGTTTAAGGGCAAATATGACCCCAAAGTAGGATGGCAAGGGCAAATATATCAAAAAAGTATAACGAGGGGTAATATAACCCTTTTCTAAGAGTACAAGGACAAATATGACCCTTTTCCGATGAAATGTTCCCTCATCGCTTTTAATCTTATGTACTGAAGCTGCATAGGAGTATTTGTTGGCTTCTTCATTGATAGCCACGCGGGGCTCTTGCAAAAAATTGCTAATTGATTTGCTTTTAATTATCATATATTCTTTTAGTTGAAAACTTTGTCTATTTTGATGGAATTTAATTAATTGTTTCATTTTATTTTAGTTGCTTTTATATTAAAAATAAATATTTTATTTAGCAACTTAGGATCAGTCGGTCAATTGCTTCAATTTCCTCTATTTAATATTTAGTGTTTTCTCCATTTAAATTAAGTTGTCTTACTTTCTTTTTTAGTATGTTATGTATTTAAAAATTATGAAAAATAGTACTATAAATCATAGTATTTAACAACTTAAAAGCTTAGATCGGCTCTCGAAATTCCACATATTACATAATAGGTCAAACAAATTAAAAAGTAGGGGTATTATGTATTTAAAAATTACGAAAAAAATGGTACTATAATTCCAATAATCAACAACTTAAAGTATTTTTAAAAAATATTAAAAATTTGAGTGACTCTCAAAATTTCACATGTATCACATAAATTAGGACAAAGAGAGTAACATATATTATTTATAAATTACGAAAAAAAATCGTATAAATCACAATAATTAACAACTTAAACATTTAAAAATCATACAAAAGTTAAGTCTATTTGTGCCACATAAATTGAGATATATGGAGTAACTAGATATGGGCAACTTAGGGTCAATCGGTTAACTCACTAATTTACCTTCTATTTCAATTTCCTCTATTTATATTTAGTATTTTCTCCGTTTCAACTTATTTGTGTTACTTTCCTTTTTAGTATGTTATGCATTTAAAAATTACGAAAACAATAGTATTATAAATCACAATAATTAACAATTTAAAATATTCAAAAAATATATTAAAACTTTGATTTGCTCTCAAAATTTTACATGTGCCATAAATTGGGGCGGAGTGAATAACATTTTTTTTTCTCTTATATATTGAAGAGAATTAATGTGAGCAAGTTAGGGTCCGTCAGTGAAAATTAAAAACTTCAAATATTTAAAATATTTATTAAAAATTTGATTGACTCATAAAATTTCACTTATGCCACATAAATTGAGACAAAGGGAGTAACATATATTATTTAAAAATTACGTAAATGATATTATAAATCACAATAATTAACAACTAAAAATATTTTAAAATCAGAAAAAGGTTTAATTTAGTCTCATAATTTCAACCATGCTACATAAATTAGGACAAATAAAGTAGCATATAATGGGCCCGTACTTACGCGGGCGGTTTGTAACTAGTTTATTATATAAAAAGAAAAAATATACCTTAATTTTAAATTCATTATTATGTCAACAGTACAATGAGCATAAGTCCAAAATGGTTTAAATAAGGAATGAATACGATTCACAGGGGAAAAAAAAAGCGAAAATGAAGAGATATATGAAAAAGCATAAAACGCATTCATCAAATGCGATTTATGAAAAAACTGTAAATTTTCAAAGGTATACAATCGAAACATAAAATGTTACGTTACGTATCTCAATATATAATGTTATACAAGACTATATCTAACATGTAGCTACAAATCATAATTAGTAAACAATAGCTATGGAGCCTAATTAAGTTTATTTTAGTGGCTATTTGTGAAATTTCCTCTTATTTATTATATAAATAGAAAAATATACCTTAATTTTAAATTCATTATTATGTCAACAGTATAATGGGCATAAGTCCAAAATGTTTTAAATAAGGAATGAATACGATTCATCGGGGGAAAAAAGAAGTGAAAAACGAAGAGATATATGAGAAAGCATAAAACGCATTTACTGAATGTGATGTATGAACAAAACTGGAAATTTTCAAAGGTATACAATCTAAACATAAAATGTTACGTTACGTATCTCAATATATAATGTTATACAATATTATATCTAACATGTAGCTACGAATCATAATTAGTAAACTATAGCTATGGAGCCTAATTAAGTTAATTTAAGTGGCTATTTGTGAAATTTCCTCTTATTTATTATATAAATAGAAAAATATACCTTAATTTTAAATTCATTATTCTGTCAACAGTATAACGCGCATAAGTCCAAAATGATTTAAATAAGAAATGAATACGATTCACCAGGAAAAAAAGAAGCGAAAACGAAGAGATATATAAGAAAGCATAAAACCCATTCAACGGATGCGATTTATAAACAAAACTGGAAATTTTCAAATGTATACAATCCAAACATAAATGTTACGTTATGTATCTCAATATATAATGTTATACAATATTATATCTAACATGTAGCTACGAATCATAATTAGTAAAATATAGCTATGGAGACTAATTAAGTTTATTTCAGTGGCTATTTGTGAAATTTTCTCGTATTTATTATATAAATAGAAAAAATATACCTTATTTTTAAATTCATTATTACGTCAACATTATAATGAGCATAAGTCCAAAATGGTTTAAATAAGGAATGAATACGATTCATTCGGGGAAAAAAAGCGAAAACGAATAGATATATGAGAAAGCATAAAACGCATTCAATGAATGCGATTTATGAACAAAACTTGAAATTTTCCAAGGTATACAATCCAAACATAAAATGTTAAGTTACGTATCTCAATATATAATGTTATAAAATATTATATCTAACATGTAGCTACAAATCATAATTAGTAAACTATAGCTATAGAGCCTAATTAAGTTTATTTTAGTGGTTATTTGTGAAATTTCCTCTTATTTATTATATAAATAGAAAAATATACCTTAATTTTAAATTCATTATTATGTCAACAATATAATGGGCATAAGTCCAAAATGGTTTAAATAAGGAATGAATACGATTCACCGGGGAAAAAAGGAAGCGAAAACGAAGAGATATATGAGAAAGCATTCATCGAATGTGATTTATGAACAAAACTGGAAAATTTCAAAGGTATACAATCCAAACATAAAATGTTACGTTACGTATCTCAATATATAATGTTATACA
The DNA here is from genome assembly GCA_018342035.1 of Solanum appendiculatum. Lineage (NCBI taxonomy): Eukaryota > Viridiplantae > Streptophyta > Magnoliopsida > Solanales > Solanaceae > Solanum > Solanum appendiculatum. The sequence continues at coordinate 753,621 of JAGDQO010001415.1, forward strand.
GTATTTTATATAACATGTAGCTACGAATCATAATTATTAAACTATAGCTATGGATTAGTGGCTATTTGTGACATTTCCTCTTATTTATTATGTAAGTAGAAAAATATACCTTAATTTTAAATTCCATATTATTATGTCAACTGTATAATGAGCATAAGTCCAAAATGGTTTAAATATAGAATGAATACGATTCACCGGGAAAAAAAAAGCGAAAACGAAGTGATATAAGCATAAAACGCATTCACTGAATGCGATTTATGAACAAAACTGGAAATTTTCGAAGGTATACAATCCAAACATAAAATGTTACGTTACGTATCTCAATATATAATGTTATACAAGACTATATCTAACATGTAGCTACAAATCATAATTAGTAAACAATAGCTATGGAGCCTAATTAAGTTTATTTTTGTGGCTATTTGTGAAATTTCCTCTTATTTATTAAATGAATAGAAAAACTTAATTTTAAATTCATTATTAAGTCAACAGTATAATGAGCATAAGTCCAAAATAATTTAAAGAAGGAATGAATACGATTCACCGGGGAAAAAAAGAAGCGAAGACGAAGAGATATATGAGAAAGCATAAAACGCATTCATCGAATACGATTTATTTACAAAATTGGAAATTTTCAAAGTTATACAATCAAAAAATAAAATGTTACGTTACGTATCTCGATATATAATGTTATACAACATTATATCTAACATGTAGCTACGAATCATAATTAGTAAACTATAACTATAGAGCCTAATTAAGTTTATTTTAGTGGCTATTTGTGAAATTTCCTCTTATTTATCATACAAATAGAAAAATATACCTTAATTTTAAGGTTCTTATTATTATGTCAACAATATAATGAGCATAAGTCCAAAATGATTTAAATAAGGAATGAATATGATTCGCCGGGGAAAAAAAGAAGCGAAAACAAAGAGATATATGAGAAAGCATTCATCGAATGCGATTTATGAACAAAACTGGAAATTTTCAGAGGTATACAATCCAAACATAAAATGTTACGTTACAGATCTCAATATATAATGTTATACAATATTATATCTAACATGTAGCTACGAATCATAATTAGTAAACTATAGCCATGGAGCCTAATTAAGTTTATTTTAGTGGCTATTTGTGAAATTTCCTCTTATTTACTCCCTCTTTCCAACAATACTTGTCCACTATTGACTTGGCACACTCCTTAAGAAACAATAAATAGAAGGTGATTTTACTATATTACCCTTTGAATATAATAATTACAATGTATTGAAAAATGTAATTGAGATATGACTATAATTAATGATAAGGGTAAATTAGGAACTAAGTGTAAAATTATCCATTGATTTCATAAAGTAGACAAGTATTGTTGGACATCCCAAAATAGTACAGTGGACAAGTATTGTTGGACAGAGAGAGTATTATATAAATAGAAAAATATACCTTAATTTTAAATTCATTATTATGTCACACAGTATAATGAGCATAAGTCCAAAATGGTTTAAATAAGGAATGAATACGATTCACCGTAGAAAAAAAAAGCGAAAACGAAGAGATATATGAGAAAGCATAAAACGCATTCACTGAATGCGATTTATGAACAAAACTGGTAATTTTCAAAGGTATACAATCCAAACATAAAATGTTACGTTACGTATCTCAATATATAATGTTTTACAATATTATATCTAACATGTAGCTACGAATCATAATTAGTAAACTATAGCTATGGAGCCTAATTAAGTTTAGTTTAGTGGCTATTTGTGAAATTTCCTCTTATTTATTAAATAAATAGAAAAATATACCTTAATTTTAAATTCATTATTATGTCAACAGTATAATGAGCATAAGTCCAAAATAATTTAAATAAGAAATGAATATGATTCACCCAGGAAAACAAGAAGCAAAAACGAAGAGATATATGAGAAAGCATAAAGCGCATTCATCGAATGCGATTTATGAACAAAACTGGAAATTTTCAAAGTTATACAATCCAAACATAAGATGTTACGTTATGTATCTCAATATACAATGTTATACTATATTATATCTAACATGTAGCTACAAATAATAATTAATAAACTATAGCTATAGTGCCGAATTAAGTTTATTTTAGTGGCTATTTGTGAAATTTTTTCTTATTTATTATATAAATAGAAAAATATACCTTAATTTTAAATTCATTATTATGTCTACAGTATAATGAGCATAAGTTCAAAATGGCTTAAATAAGGAATGAATACGATTCACCGTGGAAAAAAGAAGCGAAAACGAAGAGATATATGAGAAAGCATAAAACGCATTCATTGAATGCGATGTATGAACAAAACTGAAAATTTTCAAATGTATACAATCCAAACATAAAATGTTACATTACGTATCTCAATATATAATATTATACAATATTATATCTAATATGTAGCTACGAATTATAATTAGTAAACTATAGTTATGGAGCCTAATTAAGTTTATTTTAGTGGCTATTTGTGAAATTTCCTCTTATTTATTATATAAATAGAAAAATATACCTTAATTTTAAATTCATTATTATGTCAACAGTATAATGAACATAAGTCCAAAATGATTTAAATAAGGAATGAATACGATTCACCGAGGAAAAAAAGAAGCGAAAACGAAGAGATATATGAGAAAGCATAAAACGCATTCGATTTATGAACAAAACTGGAAATTTTCAAATGTATACAATCCAAACATAAAATGTTACGTTATGTATCTCAATATATAATGTTATACAATATTATATCTAACATGTAGTTATGAATCATAATTAGTAAACTATAGCTATGGAGCCTAATTAAGTTTATTTCAGTGATTATTTGTGAAATTTCCTGTTATTTATTATATAAATAGAAAAATATACCTTAATTTTAAATTCATTATTATGTCAACAGTATAATGAGAATAAGTCCAAAATGGTTTAAATAAAGAATGAATATGATTCACCGGGAAAAAAAAAGTGAAAATGAAGAGATAAATGAGAAAGTATAAAACGCATTCGCTGAATACAATTTATGAACAAAACTGAAAATTTTCAGAGGTATACAATCCAAACATAAAATCTAACGTTACGTATCTCAATATATAATATTATACAATATTATATATAACATATCTCAATACTTGAAATTTTCAAAGGTATACAATCCAAACATATTAGATATAATACTATATAACGTTATATATTGAGATACGTAACATTTTATGTCTGGATTGTATAGCTTTGAAAATTTCCAGTTTTGTTCATAAATCGCATTCAGTGAATGCGTTTTATTCTTTCTCATATATCTCTTTGTTTTTGCTTCTTTTTTTTCCCAGTGAATCGTAATCATTGCTTATTTAAACCATTTTGGACTTATGCTCATTATATTGTTGACATAATAATGAATTTAAAATTAAGGTATATTTTTCTATTTATATAATAAATAAGAGAAAATTTCACAAATAGCCACTAAAATAAACTTATTTAGGCGTCTCAACAATTCAATTATTTTGAAATGGAAAGTGTATGATTTAAATTATGTTATTAAATATTTTTCTTAATATATGTGCATTATCTTACAAATTCACTAAATATGCATGCAAGTACGGGCCCAATATATGATACTTTATTTGTCCTAATTTATGTAGCATGGATGAAATTAGGAGAGTAAATTAAACCTTTTTCTAATTTTAAAATATTTTTAGTTGTTAATTATTGTGATTTATAATATAATTTACGTAATTTTTAAATAATATATGTTACTCCCTTTGTCTCAATTTATGTGGCATAAGTGAATTTTAAGAGTCAAACAAATTTTTAATATATATTTTAAATATTTGAAGTTGTTAATTTTCACCGACGGACCCTAACTTGCTCACATTAATTCTCTTCAATATATAAGAGAAAAAAAATAAATGTTATTCACTCTGCCCCAATTTATGGCACATGTGAAATTTTGAGAGCCAATCAAAGTTTTAACATATATTTTAAATTATTAATTATTGTGATTTATAATACTATTGTTTTCGTAATTTTTAAATGCATAACATACTAAAAAGGAAAGTAACACAAATGAGTTGAAACAGAGAAAATACTAAATATAAATAGAGGAAATTGAAAAGAAGGGTAAATTAGTGAGTTGACCGATTGACCCTAAGTTGCTCACATCCAGTTACTACATATGTCTCGATTTATGTGGCACAAATAGACTTAGGAGAGTCAACCAAACTTTAGTATGATTTTTAAATGTTTATGTTGTTAATTATTGTGATTTATACGATTTTTTTCCTAATTTATAAATAATATATGTTTCTCTTTGTCCTAATTTATGTGATACATGTGAAATTTTTAAAGTCACTCAAATTTTTAATATTTTTTAAAAATATTTTAAGTTGTTGATTATTAGAATTATAGTAACATTTTTTTCGTAATTTTTAAATACATAATACCCCTACTTTTTAATTTGTTTGACCTATTATGGAATATGTGAAATTTCGAGAGCCGATCTAAGTTTTTAAGTTGTTAAATATTATGACATACTAAAAAAGAAAGTAAGACAACTTAATTTAAATGGAGAAAACACTAAATATTAAATAGAGGAAATTGAAGCAATTGATCGACTGATCCTAAGTTGCTAAATAAAATATTTATTTTTGATATAAAAGCAACTAAAATAAAATGAAACAATTAATTAAATTTCATCAAAATAGACAAAGTTTTCAACTAAAAGAATATATGATAATTAAAAGCAAATCAATTAGCAATTTTTTTGCAAGAGCCCCGCGTGAATATCAATGAAGAAGCCAACAAATACTCCTATGCAGCTTCAGTATATAAGATTAAAAGCGATGAGGGAAAATTTCATTGGCCCAAAATTAAGTAAATTACAAAAGTACTGTTAAATTTCAGTGAAAGAATCGAATTAGGAAATTTCAGATCTCATTCATCGAGTGTTAAACTGGAAAAATGAGAAAGAACTCATCTATATACATGTGTGTCTTAGCTGTCAACTACCTCCACTAACTCGTAACTAACTTGTATAACTAACTAATGAACAAACAGATTAGCTGACACATTAACTAACTAATGAACTGATTAGATAATTAAGCACTACTATTTTCAATACTCCCCCTCAAGCTGGATGTACTGAAAATGTTCAGAACTCCAAGCTTGGCTAAAAAAAAGTTGTGTTGAGATCGACCAAGAGCTTTAGTTAACAGATCTGCCTGTTGATCTTTGGTGTGGATATAATTGGTCTTGATCAAGCCGAGCTGCACCTTTTCCCTGATGAAGTGACAATCAATCTCGATATGCTTTGTCCTCTCATGGAAAACGGGATTGGCAGAAATCTGAATAGCTGTCTTGTTATCACAATGAATGATGGTGGGAGTATGCAATGCCACTTGTAATTCCTTGAATAAGTTGTCCACCAAAACCACCTTTGTTGTCAAAGTAGCCAAACTCCTGTATTCTGCCTCAACAGAGTTTCTAGACACAGTATTTTGCTTCTTGGACTTCCAAGATATTAAGGAATCACCAAACTTCAACAAATACCCAATTACAGACCTTCTGGGGCTAAGGCAAGCAGCCCAGTCTGCATCGCAAAACCCTGTCAATGTAAGGTCTTTATGTGAACTCATAAGTAATCCCAATCCTGGGTTTGCCTTGATATACTTGATTACTCTCAATGCTGCATGCCAATGTGAGAGTTTGGGTTGTTGCATGTATTGACTCAGTGTCTGGACAGTAAATGCAATGCCAGGTCTAGTGTTAGTCAAATAAAGCAACTTTCCTACCATTCTTTGATATCTACTAACATCCTGGAATAAGGGATCATTGGTGTTGGTGTCATATGCTGCTGAAGTGAGTTTCAAGTTGCACTCTAAAGGAGTAGAAACTGGTTGTGCACCAGCAAGCCCAGCTTCAGCAATCAATTCCAAGGCATACTTCTTCTGATTCATCACTATGTCAGTAGAGGATCTACAAAATTCAATACCTAAGAAATAACTCAACTCTCCCAGGTCCTTGATCTTAAAATGATTATGCAACACCTGTTTTGTGGCATGAACTAATGCAGGATCACTTCCTGTGATTAAGAGATCATCAACATATACTAAAATTATGACCAAACCAACAGTACTCCTTTTGGTGAATAACGAATAGTCCAAATGGCTTTGAACATATCCTGAGTTACACAATGCTTCAGTAAGCTTGGCATTCTATTGCCTCGATGCCTACTTGAGTCCATACAAGAACTTGACAAACTTACATACATGGTGCCTGTCTCCACTATCAAATCCCTTAGGCAACTCCATATACACCTCCTCAAATAGGTCACCTTGCAAAAAAGCATTAAACACATCCATTCGGTAAATAGGCCAGTCCTCAACTGTTGCCAATGCAATAATGGATCTTACAGTAACCATTTTGACTACAGGAGCAAAGGTCTCTTGATAGTCAATACCCTCTGTTTGGCTATAACCCTTTGCTACAAGTCGTGCCTTGAATCTGTCAACTTGTCCATCTGTCTTATATTTTATTTTAAACACCCACTTACAACCAATAACAGACTTTTTTTCAGGCAGCCTCATAATCTGCCAAGTTCTATTTTCTTCCAATGCTTTGATTTCTTGCTGCATAGCTGCTACCCATCTAGGATCCTTAATAGCCTCCTCATAACACCTAGGCTCAACATCAACAGAAAAATTACTAAGGAAATCTTGATAACCAGGAGATAAATGCTGATAGGTGATATAATTGGTCATGGAATAAGGATGATCAGGACTAGTGACATTAGTGACATAATCCTTTAACCATACAGGTGGACTAGCTGATCTGGTGAAATGTCTTGTTGTATGCTCAACCAAGGGTACAGTAGGGACTACATTATCAGGTGTATCTCCTACTGTAGGTATGACTTCGAAAGAAGTATCAGCATTTTCACAAGCAACATCAATATTGCCATTTTCTGGTTCATTCTCCAAAATTTCGGGTTCATTCTCCAAAGGAATGTCTTCTTGCTCCACTAGTACTTCCAGATCATCAACCAAAACTTCTGAATCATTAGACATAACCTGCAAATCACTTGTTTCAATGACAGAGTGTTGAGGAGGAAATAATGGGACAGAATGATGCCCTTTCTGTGCAGCAAATGGAAAAACATCTTCTCTGAAAGTTACATCTCTGCATACCATCAACTTCTTTTGGTTCACACCATACACAATATATCCCTTTTGATTGGATGGATAACCTATAAAGACACATGTATCAGCTCTAGTTGAAAATTTCTCATTCTTGACAGGCTTTATAGCATAACACAAACAACCTAGGGTTCTCAGATGACTTAGATCAGATTGATGTCCATGAAACACAACATAAGGTGATTGCCCTTGCAAAACTGTGGTTGGCAACCTATTGATCAAGTAAGCTGCTGCTAATACACACTCACCCCAAAATCGTATTGGAAGAGAACCTTTAAACCTGAGGGCTCTTGCTACTTCAAGGATATGCATGTGCTTTCTTTCCACCACCCTATTCTGTTGAGGGGTGTGTGGACAGCTACTCTCATGAACTATGCCCAAACATTCAAATAATGATCCACAATCCTTATTAAGGAACTCAGTCCCATTATCTGATCTAACTTTCTTAACAGACTTATCGAACTGGGTCTTAACCATAGTAATGAAACACTTTAAAATGGAAAAAACATCACATTTGAATTTCATGAGAAATAACCAAGTCATCTTTGAATGATCATCAACAATTGTCAGAAAAAATCTGTAACCAGCACGAGTAGGACATCTATATGGTCCCCATACATCTATATGAATTAGATCAAATGTGGAATTGGATCTAGACATGCTTAAAGGAAATGGAAATCGAGTTTGCTTGGCAATGGGACAAACTGGACAATTATTACAAATGTCTTTATCATCAGTATTCCTAAGCAAAGATAAGTGTTGTAATACTTTCATTGAGGGGTGGCCAAGTCTATTGTGCCATAGGAAGCCCTCTGAATGTTTGGTATGTGCCAATAAACCTTGTTCAACATGCATGATCTCTTCTGGAAGATGAGTGGGAAAATAGTAGAGACCATCATTCTCCTTACCAATCCCCTTCACCCTTCCATTTAAGAGGTCCTGAAAGACACAAAACGCAGGGAAAAAAATTCACAGAACAGTTCAGCTGTCTGGTCAACTGAGATACTGACAATAGATCAAATCGAAAATCAGGAACCACCAACACATTGTTCAAAATGTCACCAGTTGACGACTTGCAACTACCAATTTGATCAACTGAAGTTGTTTGACCATTTGGCAGATGGACCTGTCTACCTATACCTTTACTAGAAGTGGATGTTTCAATTGGATTACTGACCTTAGGAGTCATATGACATGTTGCTCCTGAGTCAATTATCCATGATGTACTAGTATTTGGCAATTTAACACAATTATTTCTTCTAATATCATTTGCTGATAAAACAGTAGCATAAGTAGTTACTGCAGTGTTTGCTATGTAATCATTTGTGTTTTGACTGGGCTGAAAACTTGTTTGTGCTGTCAACTGATTTTCATATTTTTCATGCTTCAACTGTGCATAATTATCAAAACTACCTAAATTGCTATTTGATCCTTGTCCTGAATGTATCATGCCATGACTTGTGTGCATAGGTTCGAATTCATCTCTAAACATCTGTCAATATAAACATGATTTGCTGCTCCTCTTCCTATATTCATCACTCCTGGACCTGGACCAAACTTCGTCTTGAACTTCCAATCAGCAGGGTAACCAATGAGCCTAAAACATATGTCCTTAGTGTGCCCATGTAGTTTGCAGTAATCACATACAAGGTGTCAATTCTTCCTCTACTTAGGGTTGTTGTGGTTACTATTGCCAGCATTTGTATAGCTTCCTCGTCCAGTGTACAGAGCCATGGAGTCCTGAGAAGAACAACCATTCGTCCCTTTACCAGAGAACATCATAGAGTCATTCCTTCTTCCAGCATATGAGCCATGGATTCATGGACATCTCTACCAATTCTAGATTCAGCTGTCATGCACTGGCTTTCATCAGATGTTATCATGGCATAAGCCTTGCTTACACTGGGCAGAGGATTCATTATTAAAATCTGACTCCGTGCATGACTGTATATCTCATTTAAGCCCATCAAAAAAGCAAACAATCGCAGAAATTGCAGGTGATCAATATACACCTTTGATTTATCACAATTACAAGCAGGAGGGGGCACTAGTGCATCAAACTCATCCAATAAGAGACGTAATTTTGTAAAATACCCTGAAACTTTCAAATTACCTTGATTAATCATACAGATCTCAGGATGGAGTTGATAGCTCCTAGATCCATCAACCTTGTTGAATCGTTCATTTAGATCTCTCCAAACCATTATTGCATCTGATGCATACACATTTCCACTCATTATTTTTTTTGATAGAGTGTTCATAATCCATGCCAACACGAATGCATTGCATTTCTCCCATTGCTCTTCCAATTCGGGTTTATAATCAGATTTGCGATAAGTTCCAAGCACAAATCCCAGCTTACTCTTTGCACGAAGATTAATCATCAATGACCTGCTCCACAATGAGTAGTTCACAGTTCCTGTGAGCTGTACTGAGGTCAATACACTGCCCGGAGTATCAGAAGGATGAAGATACAAATGATGATTGCGATTTTTCTCTATTCCATCAAGAGTATCAGTTGAGACTCCAACTGGAGCATTTTCTCCTGATGTCAATGTCATCTCCTTCAAGCTCAATCAATGGTGGATGCCTCGAAGATTTTCGATCGAATCAATTGTGAATCGGAATCACATGGATTCACAGCTCTAATACCATGTTGAATTTCAGTGAAAGAATCGAATTGGGAAATTTCAGAACTCATTCATCGAGTGTTAAACTGGAAAAATGAGAAAGAACTCATCTATATACATGTGTGTCTTAGCTGTCAAGCCAGCTGTCAACTACCTCCACTAACTCGTAACTAACTTGTATAACTAACTAATGAACAAACAGATTAACTGACACTTTAACTAACTAATTAACTGATTAGATAATTAAGCACTACTATTTTCAATAAGTACCCTCTTGACCCCAAGCTCCTCTCATTCTCTCTTATAATATAGAGTAATATCCTTATATGTGTGTGTTATACCCTTTTTAGTACCTCTCATTCCAATGGATTTCCTCCCCCAATATATAGGTCTTCCTAGATGACTTATCATTGAAGAAGTTGAGTCTAGACTTGTCAAACTATATTTGCATTGAAAGAAAACACGTTGTATAGTCTCTTCATCTTGATTTCATAACACACATATTTGATCATTTGATATCCCTTATTTTGATGTGATTGATTGCACTAATTAGTCTAAATTGCATATGTAATTTTAGTGCTTTAACATGTTTACAAGCAAACAAAATAATTAGCATTGGCATATTGTGAGTGTTATGAGATATTTATTAGTCGCCACTAAAAATTATGTATTTATTTTATAGGTTCTCCAGCCAGTCAAGTGTTTATATTGAATTAGGTCTAACCTTTCTTCTCAATGTCGGGAGGAACATGCATTCTTGTTTTTACAGTATGGTAAACTTATATACAATCCAATTGGAAACCTTTATTCGAAATATCAAAATAACAAGAATAATATCATTAAGTCAAGAAGGAATAAGAATGGAATCATAGAGGGATCAACGTTCACTTGAAGAGCTAGGGAACTCCTTTAGATTAATAATGATGGTTGGGTCGATTGGAGGAGGTCTTAATGATCCAAGCAAGTCATTAAGCTATTGAATATGGATCCTCGTAACTATAGTTACTTAAGGTCTCGTAGTGGACGAGTCAGGTCCACTTTCTAATAAATTTTCACTTGAGCTAATAAACATTATTTTTATATGCAGGAGCAGAGCTAGAAGTCTAGATACAGGTTCAACCGAACTCAGTAACTTTTGCTCAAATAAGTATATTTTTGTTAAAAAAAAACTCATCAAACATGTATAAATATTAAATTTGGAAATCAGTAAATTAACACTTGAAGTATTCATTTTAATTCAAAATTTATAAAATTGAAATCTTGACTTCGCATGTCCTCGATGACTTTTCTGATATAGATACTTTATGTTGATTGATTTAGCTTCAACTATAAAAAATGACTTGATTGAGGTTTTTATTATTTTAAATATCTTATTTTAATAAACTAATTCCTTCAATTTATCTGTCGTTATAGTATGGCTGCTATTGGTAAATTATCGTCCCGTTTTCAACTCTTTTAAATTACAATACATGATCAAAATAGACCATCAATTTTTTTATATATAAAAAAAGGTAACGACTCACTGGTATGATATGTATATTAATCAAGAATACATGATATATATTTTTATATATATAATCACTACTATTTAATTATGGTTCAGTGATGAATATTCTTAGTTTAAAAATAGCAAGATAAATTATTTACTTTGATAAAAACATCCCGATACTAATAGATAAGTAAATTATAATATAAAAGAGCTCATAGTTTCTACAATTTTTTTATGGAGAAGTATTGAAAATACCTCCGAATTTGGCGTAAATTATTAGTTTTATCTCCTGAATTATTGATAACCTTAAAAATATTATCTACTTGACTAACTAAATTTAGATACACTCCTGATACGCCATCGATCTGCCAAATGACATAGCAAGTGTAGCTTCAAACTCTTGTAGGAGTGTGGAACTCTTAATAAAAAGTAGAGAAAAATGTTGAAAACACCCCTAAATTTGACAAATATTTAGGAGTGTATTTCATTCATGTTACAAGATCGGGGTATTAAAGTTCAGTTAATCAAGTAATAAGTGTTTTTAGGACTGTCAATAATTCGGGAATGAAACTAATAATTTACGCTGAGTTTAGAGATGTTTTAAATACTTTTTTTAATTTTCTATTTAATATTTGATACGCATATTGAAATCCAACTAATCTGAATTCGCGCCTCATACCACGGATAGTTTCTTCAATTGGACACTCATCTTTAGAAATGTCGTGGAAGTTCCAACTAAGTACTTCCCAAAAAGGTCGTAATCTACTTCTAGAAACACCAATAGCATGTCCACACATTTACCAGCTCTATCTAGTAGCTCTAAATTATATAAAACCGAATAATCACCTTTTTTCCGTATATTATACCTTTTCAAGAGTCATCCTTGTCTGCGCACGTGGGTTTATAATTTATATCAAAATATTTTATTTTATTTTATGAATTTTTTTCCGGATCGATATTCGATATTTATTTTGAAACACGACTATAATTAATATTCAAGTCAAGAAAATTTCACTTCAAAGGTAAAGTGTTTCATATAAAAAGTAATTTTATACTTGAAATTCAAATTCATATTCAAAATTTTCGATTAAGAATAAAAATATACTTATCACTCTCCACTGCCATGTTTGATGGTTATATTCTTAGTTCATTGTACATAGTTCTCCTATCTATTAACCACATAACGTTTACGGGTCTCCCAAGTATCTATCTCTATAATTAAATTAGAATCTTCCTAAACCTTATTTCCTCCAAGTTTCCCATTTCTCAGTCAAGACTTATTTTCCAATTCGTTTTTGTCCTTTTTGTCCTTTTTTTCTTTTTTCTTCATCATCCCCTTCCAAGAAGCAGCCTCTTTGTGCCTAATTTTTCCTAAATCAGTACCTATTTAAACCTCTCAAACAAATTTCATTTCCCCACTCACATCATCATCGTACTAAAAACTACTTTCTAGTTGAATATATTCTAAGGGTTCTGTTCAAGTTAGTTATCATAAACTAATTTGAGATTGAAGCGTAGTTATGATAATGAATAACAAGAAACAAAAGAGAAGAGAAGATCATAAATCGAAGAAGTCAAATGTCAAAGTTGTGTACATTTCTACTCCGATGAAAGTTAAGACAAGTGCCTCGAGATTTAGGTCACTTGTGCAAGAACTCACGGGGCGAGACTCGGATATAGCAAGAATTATGGAGTCTAATGGGTCGATAACGGAGTATGAAGATATTCATCGTGAACGCGATGATTTTAATGAACTTCCAGTAAAGACTTCATCACCATCACCATCACCATCATCATCGTCGTCTTTGTTGCTAGCAAAATCATCTAATTCATCTCCTATGAGTTCAGAATCTAATAATTATTTTATGGAGCCTAATTTTGATGATTTATTTAACAGCCAAATGGAAGAGCAATTCCTTGCTGTATTGGCTTCATCAAATTATAACTTGCCACCTAGTAGTAGTGATTATTCAGCTGAGATTGATGTCCTTGGAAGCTATGATGCACTACTTTAGATTTATTTTATTTTATTTTTGGATAATTAGGTGAGTAGATAAGATCGACTTAATTAAGAGGTGTATGTATATATGTAGGTATGTATTTTATTTATTTTACTAAGCGTATATTGCTTAGATATTATTGTATCATCAGTATAACTTATAGATATTATTATACTGTGGTAGACATTAGGAGTTGGAGAAATTTGAAAAACCTTTATTATGAAAGCAAAAAAGAGTTTAAGTGATAAATATGGTTGGTAGAAAGATTTTTTAAATATTTTTCAAGTTATTTGTGGGTGTATATAAGTTTTTTTAAAATATGAATTTTATAATCTTAAAAATAAGATAGACAACAAATAAAGATGTGACAGTTCATATAATTTAAACTCGAAATTTTGAAATATTTTGTATAACCGATAAGGATTCAGATTAAATTAACTTTGACTAATTATAGAGTAATTGTTTGTTTTCTTAACATTGTGAAAGAGACTAATTCCAAACTAATAATGAGACTGCGTACTTGCAGCTGTTTGATTTGGGTTATATGACTTAATTAATTTAATCAACATTTTTCTAATTAGTTTCAATTATGGATAGAGCTGTCGTATAAAAAAATATTTTAAGAATAAATAACCAATGAATTAGCGGTTATGACGTGTTTTCGTTGATGATTTACACGATAGGTGATGTGTGCCTTGAATTAATTTCATGCTGATATGCAATTAGAAAATTTAAAATTTAATTAGTTACTTATACCGGCTACGTGATAAGAAACAATACTACTATACTAGTGTATATATTTTTCAGAAGAAATGAAAATAAAGAGTTGTGGTTTTTCAAATTAAAACGACTTATTAAATATAAAATACTCGCCCTCAACTTTATTGAATCATTATTTTTTATACTTTGTGCGACTTTTTGTTCATGAACTGACATATTGTTGTTATTATCCACATTTAAACAAATATACATATTATTATAGTGTATGTTATTTACGAATGACATAGTTCTAATTGACGAGACTCGCAATGGAGTTAATGTTTGGGTGGAGGGTGGAGACAAACATTGAAGTTTAAAAGGTTTGGATTGAACATAACCAAAGTTGAATATCTGGAGTGCAAGTGTAATGATGTGGCGCATGAGGTTAGTGTGGAGGCGAGACTTAATACAAAGGTCATTTTTGAGAGATGAAGTTTCAAATATTTTGGGTCTTTAATCAAGAAAATATTGAGATCGATAAGGAAATCACATATTGTATTATCACGAAGAGGAATGAAATGGAAGCTCTCCTCCGGAGTCTTGTGCGATAAGAATGTACCACCAAAAGTTAAAGATAAGTTTTATAAAGTGATGGACATGCTGATTATGTTCTGTTGTATAGGGCAGAATGACGAACAGTTAAAAACTCGCGTTCAGAAGATGAGAGTTACAAAAACAAGGATGCATGGACATACCAAGAGAGATAAGATTAGAAAGAAAGAAACACTATGGGAGTCACCTCTTTGGGGAACAACATGAGGGAAGTGAGACGGTGATTGTTCGTACTTGTGAAGAGGAGATGTGTAGATGTCCTACTAAAGAGCTGTGAGAGGTTGATAATGGTTGGTTTTAGGAAAGGCAGATATAAGCCGAAAAAAGTATTAAAGAGAAGTGATTAGACAAGACATGGTGCATCTCCAACTGATAAAAGACATGACTTGATAGGAGGATATATATGTTAAAGATTAAGACAAAAGGTTAGTAGATAGCCATGTGTTATCTTGCTTCATTGCGAGACAGGCTTGGTGCTTCATATATGTATTTCATTGTATACCAATATCATTAGTTCTAGCCTCATAGTTTTTAGTCTTTGGATTTCTATTATTGCATGTTGTTTCTTTTCTTTGGTTATCATATTAGTTGTTATTGTTACCATCTCTTTTTTTAAATGCTATGTAATGATTTATCTATTATTTGCTTTGATTGTTTTACTATTAACTACTTTTGACTTATGTTATTCGAGACAAGAATTTTTTGAAAATAAACACTAATTCTCATAAAGAAGAAATAAAATTTGTGTATAATTTATCCTTCTCAAATTCCACATATGGAATTAGATTTAATATGGTATTTGCAAAAGTTGAAACGCAGAGTATCTACTTTTGGAGCAAATTGTTGAACATATTCTTTTTCTGAATGGAACACTGCAATTTTTATACATGTCATTTAAGTAACTTTTAAAAAAGAAAAAGTATTAGTAACAAATATTCTTGAACAATTCAAATCATCATAAGTTTTTTAAAAAGGCAAATTGATTGAAGTAATTAAATACTTTGGATTTATTGGAAAAGTTTTAGAAGTTCTATAAATTTGTGATTATGTGTTATGCGTGCAGATAAGATAATTGAGATGAAAAACATACATGAGACCAATCTATCAATAAAAAAGATATATCAAGATTGGAAAATTTACAAGTTCATCATTGCTACATGGAATTATTATATTTTTTTAATACCAAATACAAAATCTTATTACGAAGATATTTTTTGCCCTTATTGCTTATTTATGAAAAAGTATCATTAAATGTTGAATGATCTAAATTTGTCGTGCACGACTAATTTCTTAATAAAACTTTTTAGATTGCCTTAAAGCATAACTTCTTTTTTAAACGTAACTTTTATTTCACAGGGCAAGACTTTTAGAGATTTTTTGTATTAAAAAATAACTTGTCATTAAACTTATATATGTCTTGAGGTATAAATTCTGCCACTGAACTTATGTCATGTGACATAACTTGTGCCACTAAACTTTTAGCTTAGTGCATATAGCTTGTGCCTCGAGTTTCATTTTTTTTTACTCATATATAACTTGTGTCATTAAACTTATGTTTGCGATATAACTTTAACTAAACTTATGCTTTGCATTTTTTTTTTTGGTATGCGTATTTTCACTGTCATGAATACTTTCGATTATTTTTTATTTATTTATAATTTTGAAGGATAAAAATTAAAAATTAGCTATTTTGAGAAGCAAAAGACAACCCAAAATAGAAGCATTTGTACTTAATGACTTCACATAATCTACCAACTGACAACTCTTCCATTTACCTAATACTCTACACAAAACCAAATTAAGATATTCAAATGAAACACACAAAATATTATTTTACCTAAAACAAGGACAATTAGAAAATTATAATTTTCCATGTCCTAAAGCTAAAAAAAAAACTAAAGTAGATCCATTAAAATTAACAAATCATATGGAAAAAAATACTTTAGCATTATGGAAGAGAGAAGGATTTTTTTTTTATTTGCTCATGTTTGGTAGATGAGAGAAAGTGGACGGAAAAAGCCATTTCTCATTTCTCTGTGTTTGCCCTTCTCTCCCATATGTGAAGTATATCGGGTCATTTCTCTTCTCCGCTCATCGGCTCCTCCGTGAACTGCCGTCGTGCCGACTTCGGAGCGCATTTTTTTTCCGATGAGATTTTCACTGCAAACATCAATTGAGGCCTTCGATTTTCATCACAGCACACGAGAACCGTAGATTTTGACCTCAAAAACCCTAGCAATCAGGTTGGTATTCTTTATTTTTTTGTTCCTTTTATTTTGTGTTCGTGTCCGTGTTTTGGTAGGTGGAAAGCCTAAAGCTAATCTCTGGTTCGTCAATTTTAATCGTTTTGGTGGCATTTTTCTTTTCTGGGATCAATTTTGGTAGTTTTGATCTGGAGAGTGATGTGCTGCTTGCATTTCGGTATGATTTAGTGAATGCTTTCGTAAATATGCAGGTTTTGATGTTGTGAGATTACAGCTAGTTTTTGGCTTGAGAATTTTAGTAAATTGGGTGGTTGTTTTCTAGATGAATTCTGCTTATTCTGATCTGGAGAGTGTGGTTTTATTGTTTTGCTTTGTTATCATGTAATGTTTTAGTGATTTTCCCCCCCAATGTATTCACCAATTTTAAATTATCATGATGCAGGCTTGGTGTTTCTGGTGGACGTGAATTTTAGGCCTTGAATTAGCTATTTTCTGGATCTTGATACACTTAGCACTATAGCTACCCGTTATTGTTCAGTTGTATTCTCTCTCTTTTGCTCAGCCAGTAGAAATATGCAGAAGAGTGGGAATCTTGTTAAAAATAATTCTTTGAAAATTACAACTCAGCAGTCTCTTCGGCGTCTCGGTTTGTGTTCCCAGATTACAGCTGGGCAGCATTCATCTCCGGTTGTTTTCCCTGAAAAACGGAGCAAAGGAAGGAGTCTGACACGTGGAGAACTTAGTCTGAGTAATAATGATCCTAAGAAAGAGAAAAATGAGGAACATAGGATTGACATTGGGGATGAACAGTCTGACCTGCTTGGATATGAAGTATATTCTGGAAAGCTGGTTTCGGACAAAGGAAAGGCACATAAAAATTCGGAGTTAGAAGCCTCAAAGGAGGTTACTAGCCAGGATGCTGTTGAAGCCAAACTTACGAGCAAGGCTATGGTTTGGGGTTCTAGTATGCTGCATCTAGAAGATGTTATTTCGGTAAGGTTCTTTAAGGGATTGTGGGTTTTGTCAGAATTTGTATCACTTCAGTTTGAGTTTTGCTAAGCAGTAGGTTCTGCACGTATCACAGGTATCACACTGTCCTGGACTCCGGCATTTCACCATCCATTCCTATCCTCTGAGAAGAGGTTCCGGTGCTCTTTCTTGTTTTCTAAAAACTCAAAGAAGTCAGAAGGACTTTCGCTTCTTAGCTTTTTCATCCAAGGAAGCACTTCAATGGGTAAATGCATTTGCAGATCAACAGTGTTATGTGAATTTATTGCCTCATCCTCTGGCTTCATCAAATAAGCAGGCTTCTGATTTGGTTACTAATGAATTTCCTCCTGAGTCATATGTACGATGTAAAAATCCTCCTAAAATGCTTGTCATTTTAAACCCAAGGTCTGGCCGTGGTCGTTCAAGTAAAGTATTCCATCGCAAGGTTGAACCTATATTCAAGGTAGGCTCTAGAACTGTAATATCTTGTTGTCTATCTGGCAATTTTCTTTGCTCCTCTAATTGCACGACAATAATTTTTTTGAAAAGGTAAAGCTAAATGCATAATAAATTGTATAGTGGTTTTGGATGTAAATGAAATAAATCGTCTCTCTAATAGCATTTTCTCTTAGCACCAACCACTCTTTCCCCTTGAAAGGGGTGCTTGTTCATTGCGATATGCAGGCTATATGATATGTCTCCCTACATTACTAATGGTCATTATTACTTGCTTTACAGTGTTTATCCAATTACATAGTTGCTCCTTTGCTTGTCCACAAGTCTTTTATGTTTTCTCCCGTCCCCAACTGTCAAAACTTGCAAAATACAACTAGACATAACAACTGCGCCTCATCCCAAGTTAATTGGGGTTGGCAAAACTTACTGGGAAAGACAAATACAGATTTTACGTGTCCAAAAAAACATTAATATATGCAAATGTTTTTGGTTTGATGACCATGGTGTTCAGGCCAACTTTCATGCACCTCAATTAATTTCACGTGATACCTGCCACCTCCCACCAGCAACAGGTACCATGTAACTCTGTCCACTAAGGCTAGAATATATGGGAAGATCACTTATTTGATTTTTGTCTCCGCTGGGTTTGAACTTGAGATCTCATGGCTCTCAACCACTTCATGAACCACTAGCCACAACCTTGGGTGCTATTAATCTATTCAAATATTGTCATCTGAATAACTATTTTTCTTGATAATTGTCATCAAATATTTCTTAACAAATCACATCTTCTCAGTTATGAAGTGCAGAGTCTCAATTTACAAAATCATGTGCCTTTTCCAATTTCAATTTGCTTCTTTTTCCTTTTTTTTATGTGGAATCAACTCGTTTGTGATTGATGCTGTTGTATGTCCAAAAGAGAAGCACCGTTCCAAAAAACTTTTAGATGGTTTTTACTGGATTTATAGGTTTCAAGTCTTTAGTGTTCAAATAACATGTTTTTTTTTTTCCAGAATAAGCACTATAAAATATGCTCTTAAGGAAGAAATTTTCATGTGTAATTTGTCATGGGAGTCAATTTTGGATATTACCAATTGATTTCATAAGGTGCAGATTGAGAAATTTCTGTTTTTGTCACGTATGCCTTCTGTTGTGCATCCTTGAGATTCTCATTTTTCAGAATTTCTTTTTGGCTGTCCTCCGATCCAGCCAAATCATCTCAGACTGGATATCCTTGTTTGTTTTTGTTGACTCAAGTTTTAGCTCTGTTTCAATTGAATTAACAGCTTGCTGGGTTTAAGTTGGAAGTAGTCAAAACCACATCTGCAGGTCATGCCAGGAAACTTGCAAGCACAGTAGACTTCAGCACATGTCCTGATGGTATTTCTTTCAATGCTTTATAACTTTTCTGTTATTCAGTTTTAGATGTCTTAGATTATTTTCATCATTGCTTTTCTTATATTCTCTGATTTGCAAAATGTTCAGGTATTATATGTGTTGGAGGTGATGGAATAGTGAATGAGGTTAGTTATGTCTCTCTTTCTCAAATTTCACAAGTGACAAGTGTTTATGGTTGTATGTCTGCTTATATAGTTCAATGGGTCTCGTTTCTTGCATCAATAAGTCAGTTGCTAAGCAAATAAAAGTTTTTCGAGTAGCACTAAATTGAGAGAGCTGTTGTGGCATAATTTAGCTGTGCATAGAGTTACTTGATTCACTACACTTCTTTCGCTTTAGGATAGAAGCAGCCTTTGTGAAAGTGTAATTTCCTGTACCCTGTAAAACAAACTGTAAGGTCTGCAATTATGGTCATATGCTTTTCTTTTTTTTTGATAAGGATTGTCATATGCTTTTCTATGAAGATAGTGCTGCATTTATTAAGTATGGGGATTGTATGTATCAAGTATCTCAGTTTCACCTGAGCGGCCAATCTTGTTAAAGGCTATGCAAAAAGGTTAAAGAACATGAAAGGCTGATAACCCCTAATTTTTGAAATTCAGCAAAAATAATCACCCTTTGAGGCCTCACCGGTGGAATTTCACTTCTTTTTTGTTTTTTGTTCAAGCAAGTAATAGTAATTGACAAATGGGAGAAGATCCTTTAGACTAGAAGTATAGAGTGATCAAAGCCTATATAAAGGGGTTTCTCTCCATGGAATCTGACCAATCATCTTTAACTTGCTGGAACATCATTTGTGATAAAAAAGATATACACAGTTTGATGAGTCCTAGATTCTTTTTGTTTTTGTATCTTCCTTTAGCTTTCATGCCGAGGAAATAGGTGAAGATAACCCTTTACAATTTAAATAGAAGAACTGACCCTTCAAAGATCTAGTATAAAGGACATAAAACTAAAAACAAATTTGAAAAGGGCTACAAAACCACCTCTTTCCCGCCTCTTGCAATCTCATTTCTACTTTTCTTTTTGTTACAATCAGCTTCTTTTTTTATAATTTCTTGAGCTTCCTAGTCATTACTTGAGCCAAGGGTCTTTTGGAAACAACCACTCTACCTCCACGAGGTGGGGGTAAGGTCTGCGTACACTCTAACCTCCCCAGACTCCACTTGTGGGATTACACTAGGTATGTTGTTGTTGAGCTTCTTAGTCACCCTATATGTAGCTTTTAATTTTGTGTTAAAATAGAATTTTCACATTTTCTGAGCTATGGCCTTAATACAACTATTGCTATTGTTTCTTGACATTGTTGATGATAATAAGGTGACTCTTACTATTGTTTCTTGAAATTTTTTGAAATGCTAACTTACCAAGAAGTGAACTGTACCAATATCTGTTGGTTGATATTTGAAATATGTGCTCAGAGTTAATTAATATTTCTTACTTCGCCTAGAAAAAAATAAGTTAAACTTGCTTAATGTAGTTTTTCTGATTCAGGTTTTAAACGGGTTACTCACTAGAGATAACCAGAAAGAAGCAATTTCGGTACCAATTGGAATCATTCCTGCTGGTTCTGATAATTCTTTGGTCTGGACCGTGCTTGGAGTCAGAGATCCAGTGTCAGCTGCCATAGCAATTGTCAAGGTATGTTTTATCTTTCTTCTATGCGCCTTCATGCTAATTATAGATTTCAACTTGGTGGATAGTTGAAAATATACATTTCCTTTCCTAAAGAAGAGTATTTGAAAGAACTTTGATTTGATTTCTTTGAGCTACAAATATAATATTGTTACCAGTCTCAAAAAAAAAAAGAAAAAAAGAACAGAGAACTTTGATTTAGATGATCTGTTCAGACTCACACAAGCACTATTCAGTAAGCTGATACTGATGGATCATGGTCCTGACTATCAGATAGGACGGTAAATTATATTTATAATGATGTCTCAGAAACATAAATGAATGAGTATAGTGATCACTGAGATCATGCATGATGGAGACTTGTCTAGTGACCTTTTCTTAATAGATACTTCCTGGACCTTGGCTAGTGTCCTACCCTGTGATACCTTTTCTCGTCTTTTGTCTCTTTGCAAAAGCTAGTTATCACAGAAGAGGTATAAGACCGAGTCTCGATGTTTATTGTTGGAGTTCATTTACAGTGATGATGCATAGAAGATGTTATGAACATCAAATGGAAGTACAACTAAGTTTTGCTAGTTAATTTTTTTGACAAGGTAGAGATTTTATTAAATGGTACCAAGATGGTACAGGAAAAGAAACAAAAACAACATAAAACAAAAAGCAGCCTACTACACTCTTCTTCATAGCGTATCCAATAAATCCATATACCGGTTCAAACTATCTATTAAACTACCTTCAAACCAGAAGTACAAAAAAATAGATAAACTTATAAAAAATTATAAGTTAAACACATTAAATAACAACCCCAAAAACGAATATCTGTGCACTTCGCCCTTTGTAGTTTGTAAACATCTATCCTTAATTCTTGAAATGTGAGTTCTCTGGCCTTCAAAGCAAGCTTTGTTCCTCTCCAGCCATATTGTCCATAAGATGCACAAATGGAATAGTTCTCCATATCTGCTTTATCTCTTTTGGTGTTGCCTGTTGTTGCCAACCTTCCAGCGAACCTTTCACTTTCTGAGGCATGACTTTAGTTGAAAGTCCCATACTACTGTTTGTTTTCAGTTGCGAACTTGAGTTGGAAGTGGTGATGGATTTTGTGACCATCTTATGCATCTTGTAATTAAGGTTGAAATTAATATAATTGGAAGTTTAGGTCTTTAGGATGGAAGCAAAAACATCATATAACAGTCAGGTAGTGAGTTATTGAGCACTGCTTTGAATTTGTGTAGCATACAATGGACTACCATTGCCGCTCAGATGGGCTCTTAGTAGGAAGGAGATATATGGATGGGAAGTGGTCCCTCTAGCTCCTATGTGGACAAGCTGGAGGGAAAATTATAGGAAGATTTTGAAGGGGTGGAAAACTCTTATGTACAAATTTGGGAGTCACTGTTCAAATGTATATTTTTGGTGCACCTATGAGAATCCATCTAGCAATAGATGATTGGATGCTATTTGTAGAAAATCACACTTTTGTAGATTTTCTACTTTGTTAATCCTACTTGTTCCATAAAAAATTCCCAAACAATTGAATTATTACTTCATAACTATAGATAACTTTCTCAAAGCTATAAACGGCTTTTATTTGGTCAGGTAGTTTCTTTTAGAAGACTGGTTCTATTCGTCTGCTGTAGATCCATAGTCTTTCCCAGGTTTATCGTTTTGTCTTCTCAGGATTTTAAAATCTTTGATATTTTTTATTCTCTGTGTATTTTCTTTTCTATAATACTTTCTTTTATTTTTTCTGTGGGTTAAGTAGAGAAAGACCCTCCTCTAATGCTATCACTCAGAGGCGTTGATTTCACGAGCGGAACTTGAATAAATCTAATAAAGTTGAAGTTCCAGTATCTTCCATTAAAAAGACGCATGAATAGAAAACCATATCTGAAATATTTTTCAAAATATTTCATTACTGTTGCTAGGTTATCTATTCCTCATATGTAGTGTCGATTTCTTGTTTTCAGGGAGGGCTTACACCTACTGATGTTTTTGCTGTTGAATGGGTTCAAAGTGGTAGAATTCACTTTGGATCTACTGTCACCTACTTTGGCTTTGTAAGCGATGGTAATTTAGTTCATCTTTTTTTTCCCTAGCAGTTATTAATGTTTATGCCTTACAATAACTTTTGTTATTTAGATTAATCACGTCATTTGTACACTTTTGTGGTTGCTACCTACTCAAATGCAGATGGTTGAATAGCGTAAGATAAGGAGTCAGATACATAAGAGGAAATATTTTGGAAAAGTAGGGGACATGTCGCCCCAGAACGTGATTTTTTAAAATTGGTGAACCGTAGAACATGGTAATTGCTAGAACACGTCGTTCCAGCTTCTAACAAGGGTTTCTTTCATGGATCTATATGGCTTATGGTTAGTTCTTGTAGAGCGATGAGTTAGTCGTAAAGACTCATGTGAGTTATATTGGAGCATTTCTTCCATGGTCTTGGACTGCCATGGTTCCTGTGTCCTGGATCTTTGGGATCCACCAGATTTAATGATTCTGAATGCCGGGACCATGGAGGCCTAGGGTATGGGAGTACTTTGTGTTGTATCAGGGTATAGGACAAATTAGTGGTAATAGCTCGTGGATAGCCTGTTGATTGAGTTCAAATGGAAGATTTACGTGTAACTGGGAGGAAAATTGGGTCATGTAACTCTTTTTTTTTTTATTATTTGAGAATAGTGTGATGCTCTTCTCATTTATCTCTTCTGGTTCCTTCAAATAAAATTTGCAGAGGAAAATTTTCATTCCTGAAGCTTTGTTTTTTTTTTCATTGCTGCCTAGTTAATATCAGATTTTACGGGTTACATACCTGATTTACTTACATTGTCAGAAACCTTATGGGGTTCAAGTGACACGAGTTGACTTAGCAACTCTAGAGATAGCATTTGACCCTATTGTAGCAGGGTCTGCTTTGTCATATTCTGCTAACTTGTCTCATCAGTATGCTTATTATTTCTTCCAAGGGAATTGGCATTATCGATTAGAACTAGTAGATTTGTTAGGATCTCTGTAAGTAGCTTCTTACTACTACTCTTTTTTTTTTTGGGGGGGGGGGGGGGCGTCTTTTTGATGGTCTCCAGCATATCCTTAATGCTGAGGAATACAACATTACCAATTTCAAAAAAAAAAAGAAGTTTGATTATCGAATGCAAAATGCTAAAAATGCTAGTGGAGGCTATTGCCGTGAAGCCTTTTAATGCTTGCGACTCAAAATTTATGTTTCTCAGCACATGATTTTTTTCCTTACATAAGATGCATATGCACTTGGGATATCCAGCATGACATTGCTTATGGATGTTAGTCTGCACCAACTTGATGCCTTTATATAACTGCTGCTCAAATTGTGGATGACACCAAGGATTTAAGATTTAGTAATTTTGAGAATATAGAAGGTTGGTCTGGTGATTGAAAAGGTTGGCATGTCGGCACCTGGGCTTTGGTCTAGTGGTGATGTGTGGGTGAGGTGCATGTCACGGGTTTGAAACATGTTGCAAACAAAGCTTGGTGTTTAAGTGGATAAGGTTAAAGAGACAACTCCTTTATCCCCCGAATTTTGAACCATGAGCCACTGGTCTTTGAGGATTTGTCGATTATTAAAAAAAGAAAAAGAAATAAAAGGTTGACACGTCTGTATGAATTCTCTCCTTTCCATTGTTGTTGGCTGTATCACTAGTCTTTCACGTAGATATTTAGTATTTACCATTTAATATTTTTTATCTGAATTGCATATATTTTCTGATAGTTGACTTCAATTATCTATTGTAGTGCTGGAACTATCCGAGAAATACCAGAAGCGGTTTGGTCCGTTACGCTACTTTGTCGCTGGGTTCCTCAAATTCATGTGCTTACCAAAGTACAATTTTGAAGTGGAGTATCTTCCAGCACTGAAAGAAGCAACTGGAGAAGGAAAAGCTTCGGTCATTGATATGTCTGAATTGTATACAGACATTATGAGAAGGTCAAGCAAGGAAGGGCTTCCCAGAGCCTCGAGCTTATCAAGTATTGATTCAATAATGACCCCAAGTAGAATGTCTGGAGCAGACTTGGATACTACATGTAGTAGCACTGAGCCATCAGAATATGTGCGCGCCATTGATGCAAAATCTAAGCGCTTGTCTGCTGGACGGAGTGGCAACACAACTTCTGAACCGGAAGTTATCCATCCTCAGCTTCCACATTCAGTAACCCCGAATTGGCCCAGGACTAGGTCCAAATCAAAAACAGATAAAGGGTGGGCTGGGTTGACTGCTGCAAATGACCCCACTAGATCTTCTTGGGCAAATACAACTACAAATGATAAAGAGGATATCTCATCAACAATATCAGACCCCGGCCCAATTTGGGATACAGAACCAAGATGGGACACAGAACCTCATTGGAATATAGAAAATCCTATTGAATTGCCTGGACCAGCAGAAGATACTGAAGATGTTCAGAAAGATATTGTCCAGAAGGCTGCTGAAGAATGGGTGTCTACCAAAGGTCAATTTCTTGGTGTCCTGGTATGCAATCATTCATGCAAAACTGTTCAAAGCTTAAGTTCGCAGGTTGTGGCCCCAAAAGCAGAACCTGATGACAACACGTTAGATCTGTTGTTGGTCCATGGAAGTGGAAGACTGAAGCTTATAAGGTTCTTCTTGCTTCTGCAAATGGGCCGACACCTTTCCCTCCCGTATGTTGAGTATGTCAAGGTAAAGCAGCAGCCGTATTTTAGATGCTTTTACACATTTTTTCCCACCAAGGCAGAGAGTTTTTTTTAAGAGCATTAATACAGGTTTCCTTGTCTTGGATGGAGGCCATTACTGTATGGATATTTTCAAAATGTCAGTGTACTTTGCAATGATAAACTGCACCGAGAAACATACTGTATCAGTTTTAATGTGGTTTTGTTGGTTGGTGCTCACTGAAATCAAATTAAGCTTCGTTTCTATGAAATGCAGGTTAAGGCAGTAAAGGTTAAGCCTGGGAAGCACTCTAACAGTAGCTGTGGTATTGATGGTGAACTTTTCCCAGTAAATGAGCAAGTGATTTCGTCCTTGCTTCCAGAACAGTGCAGGCTTATTGGTCGCGCCCCAGGTAATTGCAAGTGATTGATGGAGTCCTTGTATATCTTCAATAGGTCTCCCTTCCGGCGACAACATTCAGCTCTTTATTCGTCATTGAGGTCCTTGTAAATTTTGTCAATGTTGCTTTCATTTTTCAAATTATATGTCAGCTTATATCTTAACGTGTACCCTTTGCCGTAACTTGTATTTTTTTGCCTTTTGAGTTGGCTTGTATGAATATTGGCCATGTTCCTTGTAATGGTTTGACAAAGCGTGTAAATTATTGCTTTTCGATTGTTGAGGAAAGAAATTTTTATTTATCCAACAGTTTCCCCTCTCTCCACCTTCATTGCCACATAAACCCTAGCACCAGCTGGAAATGGACAAAAGAAAGGCCCTTAGGAAGGGGTGTGCATCTAGCAATTATGAGTTCTCTTGGCCTTGTTTAATAATATGCTGAGCTTCTTTTATTTTTTTCCTTTTCTTGTGGTCATTTGAGGCCATTTTGGTTGTAGTGGGAAGTTTTGGAAAATAAGTTTGATTATAAAGCTGATGGAATGATCTGTGTACTTGTTCCGGCTTGTCATCCTGGTCGTTATACTTGATGAAGTTTCATTCAAACACCTCAAACTCGATAAAAACAAATATTTAAACACATTTAGAATCAATATGACCTGTTGTAGACTTGGAAGGATGGAAAATGAACTGTTTGATACGAGGACAGGTTGGTATTTCATTCATATATGGCTGCTATGTTAAAGATCTTTGGTTCTTTCTGAAATTTTATGTTTTGTCAAAACTAAAATCAAATAATTTAGGACAGGGGGACAAGATTGATTGGGTTAGGCAGGTCGTTGAAGAATAACACGCAAGAAAAAGAATATTTTGTACTTGTTTTTGTATGTTGGTTGTTGGAAAATTTTCAGTCTGCCAAGGATTAAATTAAGGGGGTACTTGTTGTGATCATTCTACCATAAGGAAAAGTTTATTCCTTTTCTCATTTGTTCTTAACTCCTTAAAGAGTGAATCCACATCGAGATGCCAAATAAGTACTAATACTTGAAGAGTTTCTGTGAAATATAAACTATATTTCATTTCATGAGAAACAATAAGCATTAAGGGTGTGTCTAGTACAAAGTTCTTCAATTTTTGAAAAATATATATTCTTTTTGGGAAAATTATATCCTAATGAAAGTATTAAAAACAAGTTTCACTAGTGATATTTCACAATGATTATGTTATCTTCGTTCTCCAACATACTTCATCTTAGTTCAGCCTCGTAGCCCCTACCCATCGCCCACACCCTTACTTCCCACTCCATTTCTCATAATATTTGTCTAAATTATATACAAATACTTTAAAATAACATTTTTTGCTTTCGTATCAAACTAAAAGAATCACTTATTTTTTTAAAAACATTTTCCATCGTACCAAAACAAATACGTATTGGAATGCATGGTTAGACAAAATAATTTTGCACTACTCTCAACTAGGACAAAGAAACCTGTGTGGGTATAACAATAGTCGGAAGCCAAAATGTTAATAAAGTTACTAGAAATACCGTCATATGTCAAACTTTTTATTAGTCAAAGCACCTCAATTTTTCCACATTATCACATACGATTTATATTGGTCAGGACAATTATAAAAGAAAATGTTATTTTTTTATATTATAGACTTCTATGCAATACTTTAGTGCATTAATAACAAAATTTTAATGATTTATAAATAAAGAATTAAAATCTAAAAGTAATACTTTTAATAAAATAAACATCAACATGGATTGTGATGAGATAGTTGAGTTCCTCCTTAATTTGAATCTGAGATCCTAGTAATGGATTACCTTCTAGTAATTATTCTATATGCTTAAACAAAACTCCTCTGTAAAACAATCATTAAGGCTAATGAAACCTTTAATATTTTAGTTATCAAATTTATAATGGAAGTACTTACACCAAAAGATCCATGTCAAACTGATATACTAGTGTTAGGGGTGCCAAGTTGCCTGTGAAAAACAAAGGTTTTAAGTTTTATATATTAATAGTGTAAATAATGTTTATAGTAGGTTATTATTTTATTTTTAAGTTTAGGCAGTAGGCTGTCTATATAATATTATGATAAGTCCACTTAATATACAAGAATGAGGTCGGAGAATAGTGTGTATACAATCTTTACTCTTACTTTGAAAGATAGAAAAATTATTTTCGATAAAACTTTAGATCAAGTAAAAACATTACAAAATAGTTCGTAAAACTAAAGCAATAGAAGGGCAAGCCCAATTATATGTGTACTGTTCTTTAGCAAGTGAAGATTTATTCCCAGAGAGCTAAGCGTGCATTAGGGAAGTTGTACTTTGCGGTTCAGAATTTGTACGTAGATAAAAATTTCCCGGGCATTAACAGGGGTGATTGAAAAAAAAATAAAAAATAGAAACAAAAATCCGTCAGTAAAGCTTCCGTCTTCTTCCTCAACTCAACTATTAACCCCACCCACCTTCCATTTTCTCTCTCTAAAACCCTTACTCTTTCTCTCTCTACATTCTTGTTTCTCCGTGGATCTGCAAGTACATATCTGTACCTACTTCAATTTTCCCATTAATCAATCTGACTCGGATTCAACAATCTCAATTTCTCTGAGGCGTTTTTATAGTTGTTGATACTTTGTTTGTTTGATTGATTGTAGTATTATGAGAGTACCTTGTTGTTCAGTTTGTCAGAATAGGTATGACGAAGAGGAGCGTTGCCCTTTACTGCTCCAATGCGGTCATGGGTTTTGCAGGGAGTGTCTTTCTAGAATGTTCTCTGCTTCCCCAGATACTAGCTTATCGTGTCCCAGGTGCCGTCATGTATCCCTTGTGGGAAACTCTGTTACTGCCCTTAAGAAGAATTACGCGATCCTAGCGTTAATCCGGGACTCCAGGTATTCGAGCGATGAAGAAGATGAAGAAGAGGAAAACGAGGGGGGTTTTAATGAGAATGCTGAAGATGAGGAGAATGATTCAAGGCGGAGGCATGGTGCCCGTGCAGCTTCGAGCTCGGGGTGTGGGGGTGGGAGGATTGAGGTGGGTTCGCATCAGGAAGTTAAGTTAATTAGGAGGATAGGGGGTGAGTCTATGAGGCCTGGAGTGGAGATGTGGGCAGCAACTGTTTCTGGTGGAAGCAGCGGTAGCCGTGGGAGGTGTCGGCATAAAGTGGCGGTGAAGAAGGTGGGAGTTGGAGAGGAAATGGATGTGGTGTGGGTGCAAGAGAAGTTGGAGAGGTTGAGGAGGGAGTCTATGTGGTGTAGAAATGTGTGTGCTTTCCATGGTGTGACCAAAATGGAAAGAAGCTTGTGCTTGATTATGGATAGGTGTAAAGGGTCAGTACAGACGGAGATGCAGCGGAACGAAGGGCGACTCACACTTGAGCAAATTCTGAGGTAAAAGTTTAAATTTTTTCTTGTGT
Source organism: Solanum appendiculatum (assembly GCA_018342035.1). Classification (NCBI taxonomy): domain Eukaryota; kingdom Viridiplantae; phylum Streptophyta; class Magnoliopsida; order Solanales; family Solanaceae; genus Solanum; species Solanum appendiculatum. Next base: position 783,428 of record JAGDQO010001415.1, read on the forward strand.
GTTGGATTAAGGGTTACTCCAATTTCCATTTGGTCTACCTTTTTGATTTTCTTGTTCCAGATTTTGGAGGTAAAAAACTGGAATTTGAGTTTAATTAGAACTCAAAATTATGGGAAAACTTTAGCATCCTCAATCTATCACACGTGCTTTGTAATGCTCGTCAAGAGCTGAAATGTTGTCACTATCTTGCACTCGATTTTTCACATACTCAAACATTGAGTAAATACATGAATTTGTAGATAAAAGATACCAAGAATGGGAAAAATAGTAGCATCGCCTCAGTGGCGATTATATCGGCTACTTATACCACGTGTTAGTCAGTCAGTGTAATGGCACTTCTCATCTATTGCATTAGGTATGAGATGCACATTCCAAATTATTAATGTCCTGAAAGTATTTGTAAGAGTTCTAGAAAATATATTAAGCAATAGAGACTTAGAGCTCCTATTTTGAACCAAATGATATAAGGTTGACTATATTACATTGGAACCAAAGAATGGAATTTTAAAAACAGCTTCCAATAAACACTCTTTTATTTATATTACTACTACTTCTTTTTTTCCGGAAAAGGTAAGATTTTTTATTAAAAGAAGGTACAAATTACTGAAAAACAACATCAATCACTAACATGCCAACTGCATATCTCATGTCTCTTCGATGAAGTCCATATTTTGCTCCATACTTGCCATAATACTCCTTTTACAAAAAAAATAAACATTTAAAAAATATCTATTCTTAATCCTGGATATATGTTGTCTTTCTCCTCAAAGCAGATCCTATCTCTTTCCAACCATATTGTCCATAAAACACAAAAAAGGATTGTTCTCCAAACATATTGTGTACTTTATCACTTTTTGATGCTGCCATATCTTCAATAAGCTCTTAACATCGGGAGGCATTACCCACTTGACACCAGACATGTTTGAAAAGAGCTCGCAACACTGTCTTGCTACCTTGCAGTGAATCATCGATGCTTGACTGTCTCCGACTCTTCTTCACACATATAGCATCTATTACTAAGAGTAATTCCTCTCTTCTGTAAGTTCCCTGAGTAAGGCAAGCCTTTGCCGCAACCCATCCAAAACAAGAAACTTTAACAGGTATATTTGACTTCCATATTGCTTTCCAAGGTCATTGTGCTACACAATTCCTTTTGTTTCAGTAGTAGACTATCTTCTGATTGTGAACTTTCCATCATTGCATGCTGCCCAGATTAACGAATATTCCTTGTTATCCTCCAAACTGGCATTGTCCAGTGAATCATTGAGGCCCCTCACCGCCAATCATTGTTTGAATAAAAATTTACCACCTTCCCTTTTTTATTTGTGGAACAGCCATACAAAGTTGGAAACTTTTCTCTCAATCTTTCTTTCCCCAGTCAAATATTATACCAAAATTGGTTATAAATCAAGAAGTAAAAGAGAACTAACTTTTAAGTGTACGGCAAACTTACTATTGCACTTGAGATAATTCAATAGTCCAAGGCCTTATTGTTTGCTTGAGATTGTCTTTGCAGGAAAATTCCTGGATAAAAGAAATTTTCAACGCTTAGATAAGAATTACTATTCTAATAACATAGCCACTAAGATGCTGATATAGGTAATAAAGGTGTTGGGTAGCTTTTGCACAACTTGACTATTCACCAAATACTTGCAACCTTCCCTCCACAGAATTGGGTAACTATACTCACCAAGGCTTCAGTAGACAGAAGAAATCATGTGGTATTTTTTTATTCTGGTGGGATTTAACCGTTGTGTCTATCATGGCTTATCCCACTTCATTGACCATCAAGCCACACTAAGATGGTATTTTTTTTTTTTTTTGATGAATGATAAGTTCATTGGTATGGTGGGGAACGAGAACACTGGTACACAAGTTTATATATGAATTGGTGAACCTACAGCAAGAGATTGTTCTCACAAATCATACCCAGTCTTCTATTCTAGCTGGGGCCTTGTGGGTGCACTGAAAGTTTACTTGAAATGAAATTCATCCTAATTTGTACAAGTGTATTCTCCATCCCCGCAAAACTCTCCTATTTACTTTCCATTCCCACATTAGTGTCAAAGGAGATGCATCCAATGCTCATCATTGTTTCCTTTGTCTGAAAGCCTAGCTGGACATAATGTCTTGCATCGTTGCTGGCATCATCCGCTTAATACTGAAGAGATTCATCGCTGTCCACCATAACTGACTTCCTTTCTAACAGTGCATCAACTGGTGATCGACATTCTCCTTAAATGCTGATATGTTGACAGCTCAGTCGTTTTTTCTCGGACTAATGACAGATTTATTGATACTTGATACTACACCATTCATATCACTAGTCACCTTGTTTTTATGCTATCAAAATACAGATCTTGACAGTACACTTGTGTATCAGTTGATACATCGTAATGTAGCTTGATCCTTCAATATGCTGGTGCAACTCTTCTGTTTCACTAAACAAGATCGAACATAACTAGATCAAATGTCAAACTGAAAATTCTGCACCAATATAAGTTACCAGTTTCAAAAAAAAAAAAAAGAACTGTACCAATCTGAAAATTCTTAAATGCGTTATAACCATCTACCTCATGAAACACATGGTTGAAATTTAAATTTCATACCCGGAATGTGACATGGTAAATATTCAGTGAACTTTTTGATAAGGAAAACATCAATTTGGTACATAATAAGTGAATTTCACCTGAAATCTTAGGTTTGATGTTATCAAACAATGCTTCTGTATCATGTGAGGTTCTTCCACTACTTCCCCCTTATTTTTTTCAAGTAATTTAAAGGATGATTAGGCACAAAGAAGTGAGGATTGTGTATAAGAATGTCTTATTTTTTTTTTATGATGAAATAAGAAGGATATCATTAACAAAAAGCATCAAGAAGATGGAAGCATTACAAAGAGATTATCTGCTCCCAGGAAGGCAAAAAAAAGCTATCACAACTATCAACATAGATCTATGGAGCTTATAAATTCTAGGGAAGATTCAACAGTAATTACAGAGGAGTGGTTGACCCAACTAAAAAGACTAATCAAACATCTAGCCTTAAGAGAGGAAATGGGAGTTGGGATGCCATCAAAATACCTTTTGTTTCTCTACCCATAAGCATCACAAAATACAAGCAGGAACCGAAGATCAGTATAAGAATGTCTTATTGTGCTTTGGTTATGGAATGTACACACTTTTTTCAAAATAAATGATGGACAAAGACAACACTAAGATAGAGCTGGGGTTGGAGTTGGGGGGGGGGGTACAAAAGTTTGTCCAGATCCGTCACTATCTAATCCTGTTTTGATGCTAGGAAATTTTACAAAATATCTATATCATATACAATCTTGAAGTTGCACCGTATAACTAAGTGGCATTAGCACCTATACTTGAACCATTTCACAGTGTCAGCCTTTCCTTCAAAGGATCTGTTGTTTCTTTCTCTCCAGATTACTCACAAAATGTTGAGTGGATTAGTGCTCCAGATCTTTCCTCTGTCCAGTTTACTTGTGTTCCAGCATTACAGAAGATCCTTGACTGACTTGTGCATGGTTCAATGAAGTTCAAAAATGTGTAAGAGAAGTCCCACGGCTGTGGCGGTTTAAGGCTGAGCGGTGATAGCTGATCAATGTCCCCACTAGGTTTTCCACATAGGTTTAATCTGGGGAATGTGATAAAGCCTCCTTTGCAGATTAGTCTGAGTGAGACATGCATTGTGGGCAGCTATCCCAGTAAAACATGCAACTTTGTTTGGAGCATCTTCTTCCTTATCTTCTTCCAAGGCCATTGGTTGCCGGTATGAGGGGAAATTATGACTGTCATGGCAAAGTTTTATCGCATGGTGCACACTTAACCTGTGCTTGATTGGCCATCTAGGGGGTTTGTCTTGGTCGTTAGACATCTGAATTAGGGTTGAAGTATGTTTGTCTTGTAAATGCTTGCTATTGTCCTGATGCTCATGGTATCCCTGGCTTCTGTCATGAACAAACCTAGTGGCAGTTATTGTATACTTCTACTTTATACTGCTTGTATACAGGAGACTTTCCTTTTATTAATAAAATTAATATCCTTACAGAAAAACCCGTTGAGGGAAGTTAAGCAATGAGAGTGCTCTTTTTTCTTTTCTTCCATTGATCGGCTGAATTGTTCATTGAATGGAATGGGAAGAACTTTGGAAATGCTGCCAAAATCACGAAGAGAGCAGAATACTATAATGCGCTAAGATCTTATAGATTTACATGTACATAATTAAGATGCAAGAGAGTTAGTCGACTGCACAAACTCTTCAGTCCCTTCCGCATGCACTTCTTTGTTCCAAAAAAGAAGGTTGCGCTGAAATTCAAATGTCACTTTGTGGATATAGGTTAGGTAATATTTAAATCATCTTCCATTTTTTTCTTTTGATATTGGAGAAATTACCTGTGACCTCATTTATGGACCCGACTCTACTTTGTAAGGTATCAGTAGGTTTGAAACTCCGGGATGTATGGACCTGCACTCTACTCATATTCCAACTAAACTACTAGGTTTTGTCCATGGCAAAGTTCGACCCTGCACTTAATCTACACTTCCTATGTTGCTTCTTAACCGTTGAACCGAAGCTCAAGGGTGGTCATCTTCCATTTCTTTGCTTGAATGAAGTACACAAGGGGAAGTGACTGAGAGCTACCATTTTCAACCTGCCCCCCATTGGCCAATTCACATTTCATCGAAGAAGCAACCTGCTTGGATGGAGAATGAACCAAAAAGAGAGTCAAAACCAATTAATTATACCTCAATCCCGTACTAGTTTTGGTTTGGCAATATGAATCTTCCATATCCATTCCCGTTCTTGGAGGGGAAGGAAAAGAAGTGCCAAACTAGCCAAAAGTTTTAGCTCTTCACTGTAATAAGAAAGGGGGTTGACAGTCCCTTATTTATTTTTTGCTCATGTAATGCCAAGTATCTTTTCCCCACTCTTTTTCGCAAATAAGCCCAAGGACAGCTTCTGTTGTATTTATGAAAAGAGAAAAAATATGGACATCTTATAAGTCCTCGTTACAAATAGAATTTGGAGGCATCTCTTCCAACAAAAGGGTTGCCATGGGCCATGACAAAGATTTCCACCCTACATTGTGCAGAATTTGTCATTTTAGTAAGATTTGACATAGAAGAAGTCATCATTGGATCCATTTCAAATGGGAGAATCAGTGAGTGGTTTAAGCTGTTGTAGAACTTGAGGTATTTTCCTAATAATAATTCAGTCTTCTGAGAATGGTGTCCAAGAGTTTACAATTACATGTGTCTTAATGGTGAGTTAAATTGTAACCAAGCCTGTTTGTTAGCTGCATAAAGATCAGGGGGAAGGTTCTCCATAGAAGTGCAAGACTCAGCCAACAAGTTTTTAGAAGCTTTTGTATGAAATAGGGGTGACAAACTCAGTTGGATAAGTTACTAATTTGCAAATCCTTTTTGCACTTCTATCATATGGGAGCTCTGGAAGCTCTTCTGTAGATTCTAAACCAATCATCAGTGTTCTCCCAATTGAATCATGATCATTTTCATCCTCCATAACTGAAAGGGTGAAATGATAAGGAAATGAATTTGGTTGTATATGTTGTAACTATCTAGAATTTTAGCTGGTTGCATCAAATTTTCAAACTTTGAAGCTTATCAAGAGTCTAGCTTACAGATGCTCTAGAGAGTCGGCAAGGGTTCAATTCCACCCTGTACTTCCCTTCTTCATCCCCTTCCAACTCTTCCCCATGCTCCTCATTGGAGTCTAGTTTACAGAATCTAGTCATTTGTCTATGTGTACTCTGAGGATGGTGGTTTTAGCGTTTCATGTATCTGCTAACCTTGATGTATTATCCCATCCTAAATGCAGATATGGAGCAGACATTGCGCGTGGGGTGGCTGAACTTCATGCAGCTGGTATTGTTTGCATGAATATTAAGCCGTCCAATCTTCTTTTAGATGCAAATGGTCATGCTGTGGTATCTGATTATGGGCTTCCTGCAATTTTAAAGAAGCCTGCATGTAGGAAAGCTCGATTGGAGTGTGAGTCCACAATAACTCATTCTTGCATGGATTGTACAATGCTTAGCCCAAACTACACTGCTCCAGAAGCATGGGAGCCTGTAAAGAAATCACTTAATCTTTTCTGGGACGGTGCCATTGGTATATCTCCAGAGTCAGATGCCTGGAGCTTTGGTTGCACATTGGTGGAAATGTGCACTGGTTCTATTCCGTAAGTGACAACTTATATTTCTTTAGCAGCTTCTTATCTTCTCGCTTCTACTACGTTTTAGCGTATACATTCTTCTATTTTGTATGATTTACTTAGAGCACCCTTTGTCATTCTTATGCAGCTGGGCTGGCTTAAGTGCAGAGGAAATTTATCGGTCTGTTATAAAGGCAAGGAGACAACCTCCTCAATATGCAAGTGTAGTGGGTGTTGGAATACCGCCAGAATTGTGGAAGATGATTGGTGAGTGTCTGCAGTTCAAGGTTTCCAAGAGACCAACATTTAGTTCAATGTTAGCCACATTTCTTCGCCACTTGCAAGAGATCCCTCGAAGCCCTCCTGCCAGCCCTGATAAGTAAGAACATTTACCTAAGCTGATATTTTGTAGCAGGATTGTCATATAAACATGATTTAGCTGTTGGAAGGTAGCATTTAATACTTAGTTGTCTTGCTTCTTAAATAAAGGCTGCATCAGTGCTGTGTGTCCCTTATTCTGATTGTTAATTATTAATGTTTTGCAGTTTCTTTCGAGTTTAATCATTGTCCACTCAGATAAGTGTTGATTATTATATGTTAAAAATGCAGTGACTTGCAGTACTTGGGAACGAATGGTGTAGTACCTCCTGCGGCATATCATTCAGAGGTTTCTCTTGATGATCCCAGTCTTCTACATAGACTTGTCTCTGAAGGCAATTTGAATGGCGTTCGGTAAGTCTTTATGTGTTTCTTAAGTAGCAGGATATCCTATTTTGCAAAATTAATCGAGAAACGACCAGAAATTTTGAAAGGAAAAGTTTCATAATGTAAAAGAAAAAAGTAAAAGATATCAGGTCATCAAGATTTTTCAAATTTGGGAAGGGAATTTACAGAGGTTACTTGTGCTTAATCACATATTCCTTCAAGAAGTTTCTGGAACATTATTCCCTGAGTAGTCTTTTTGCAACTTTTGGTAGTTATCTTTTCTATGTACTTCATCTCCTTTTCCTTTCTGCATGCAGAGACTTGCTAGCGAAGACTGTTTCAGGGAAAAGTATTACCTCTTTACACTCCGTACTGGAGGCACAAAATGCTGATGGGCAAACTGCTCTCCACCTTGCTTGTAGACGAGGAAGTGTGGAACTTGTTGAGGCCATTCTGGAATACTCGCAGGCAAATGTGGATGTCCTAGACAAAGATGGTGATCCACCCCTTGTGTTCGCTCTTGCGGCTGGATCACCTGAATGTGTTCGTGCTCTTATCAGGAGGCATGCCAATGTCAGGTCTAGACTTAGAGAGGGCCTTGGTCCATCCGTTGCTCATGTCTGTGCATACCATGGCCAACCAGATTGCATGCGTGTAGGTCTTTTCGTCCTTCTGTGTGTATGTTGAGAAAGATACTAGGCTAAGACTGAAATATGGGGTACAAATGGAAAGTCAGGCTACTAAAGAGATAAGTACTATTTTAGATTAAAAAAGTAAAAGGCTTCCAAGGGGGTGCAGGTTCAAATTCTCATTCGTCCTCTTGTCCTTGCCCTACTTGGCACACCTCCTCTACTCCTTCTGTTATAAAAAAGTGAACAAAACAGAATAAAAGATATTCCATGGTCCAATTTGAAATTCATGCTTGTTCACTGGTGGAACACCCTACTTTGTATTTCAAAAAAAAAAAAGAAAAAAGAAGACAAAGCATGTTTATAGCATGCTGTTTTGTTTTGTCCTTCTTTTGAATAGAATATCTGTTGGTTGTTACTCATCATGTTAGTACCTAATTTTCCTTTTATGTTTCCTTGCAACAGGAATTATTATTGGCTGGGGCTGATCCCAATGCTGTTGATGATGAAGGCGAATCGGTGCTTCATCGAGCAGTTGCGAAGAAATATACGGACTGTGCTAAGATCATACTTGAAAATGGAGGCTGTAAATCGATGAGTATCTTGAACTCCAAAAATTTGACGTAAGTTCAAATGTGATTCCTATTCATTCTTTGAAATGCTTTGTGAAAAAAAAAATCTAGATGGGGGGAACCCTATAGCTAGGAAGGTTGGAAAAGACTAAGATTAAAATAAAAGGTTAGAGAAAAGTGCAAAGTATAAAGTTACCAGTTTCAAGAAAATGGTGTAAAATATATCTTAAATCAAATCACAGGAAAACAGTATGAAAAAGGGAATAATGGTGGTTGTGGGAATTGCAGATGAAAAGTTCAAGTTTCGGAATGTATGTCTCCGGAGGGGTAGAGTATCACTTGCTGAATTCTTCTAAGTTATTTTCCTTTTGGACTCTTATGTCAGTCAGATTTGTTAATTCCTTCAAAGTGAATATGTATATAACAAGGGAAATCATGAAGAAAAGAGCTCAAAGTTTACCAGGAAAGGCAGGAAAAGTGTGGCCTTTCCTTTGCAAAAAAAGATCGTGGTCCACTTGTTTGACTTAATGTCGTTTTAGATGGAAATCAAATCGAATTTGTGGCATCTTTAAGTTAAGAACGGATCTTGAAGTAAATTGTTGGAGCTGATTAATCGTATTTAAACTTTTTAAAGGTCTTTGATGTGACCTCGTTATATGTATTTAGAAGGTGCTTTATAATTGATTCTGTTGAAGTGTCACTATTATGTTTTAACTGTATTTATCTTTATGGGGTTCCTCTCTCCCTTTTCTACATGGTGCATATTTTGTGTCTCCCTTCTACAGGCCACTACACACGTGCATTGCGACATGGAATGCTGCTGTTGTCAAGAGGTGGGTGGAACTTGCATCTATTGAAGATATTGCCGATGCTATTGATATTCCAAGTCCTGTTGGTACTGCACTGTGCATGGCAGCAGCCTTAAAGAAAGATCGTGAAGCAGGTGGGTTGACAATCTTTTTGCAAGGATGAACATAAATATAGTTGTTTTACAAGATATAACAGTTGGTAGTCCTCTTTTTACTTCCTTTTTACTAGCCGTATGTGTTCTTGGTTGTCATTGCAGTAATCATGTTTACTTTTGTAGAGGGGAGAGAACTGGTACGATTAATTTTAGCTGCTGGAGCAGATCCAGCTGCACAAGACACACAACATTTTCGAACTGCTTTGCACACTGCTGCTATGATAAATGATGTTGAGTTGGTCAAGGTATGCTGATTTGTACTTGAATTTGACAAGTACTAATTTGGAAGAAGAAGAAAAACATAAATCTTAGGTTATATATCCAAATCATGCTTCAGCTGGACAGTGACACTCATTTTATCATCAGTTAGGTTACATTTTTCGCTGATCTCATGTTAGTCTTCAGGACACCTCTAATGATTTTTGGTTAGAAAAAAAAGATATTTTGTTAGTTCTATAAGGACCGAAACTTAATATTAGACATGATCTTATAATGCTCCACTTAACCCTTGCTTCCAGCAGAACAGCTTTTTGTTAACAAGTTATGTCAGTAGAGTTCATACAGGATGAAGATCAAGGGGTTCTTAATCTTGTTTTGATAGATTGATGATATATAAAAGAATAGGTGCAGAAGTGATCTGATGTCCTATTTTGTTGGGCCCCCCGTTATTTAAACTATGCATGTCTTAATGTCCTTGTCAGACAGTGCATACTAAATTCTTAGTTCTGCACAGTAGTTAAGTGAGGGTTCTTTTTTATTGAAATATCTTTTATTCACTATAATTTTTTGTTGTCTCACGAACTTCCAAATTTCTTTAGATCATCCTTGATGCAGGAGTTGATGTAAACATCAAGAATGTGAATAATACAATACCTCTTCATGTGGCATTGAATAGAGGTGCAAAATCATGTGTCGAATTGCTTTTGTCTGCTGGGGCAAATTGTAATATGCAGGTCTGTAATTGACACTTTTTGGATCAATCACTAGATACAGATATATTGAACTGTCTTTTGGCTCCTTTTCTCTGGGAACTTTCTGTTTTATCTTTGCGGTGATGGTATTTTTTTTATCACACCTTATAGTATTATATGATATTTTCTTTTGGTCCATTCTACGTCGCTGCTTAATTTGCTTGAAATTAACCTGGAAGTATCAGTTTTGTTGTTCTTGCCATGAGTCCTTGGAGTATAAGCCTATCAGATCCCTGCTTGCCTCCTCAAATAAATAATAACAAAATTAAGAAAAGAGAATGAAAAGAAAGAAAACAGAAAAGAGAAAAATTTGTGGATAAGAATAACACTTCGGCCAGTTATGTACTTTGCACCTGAGAAAGGGAAGGACACCTGAAATTTGTTGGCATAGTCAGGACTAAGGTAAAGGGTATTAGGTGTTCACATATTTTCATACATATTGCTTGAGTTAGGAGTTTAGCTCGAGCATGGCTAGTGTTCTTTCCAACACGTATTAGATGGGCAGATGACATTTTTGGAAACCCAATTTTCTTTTTGTCGACTGCATAACTTTTAACACCAAAAAGAATAGGAGGAATTTTTTTCATGACTTTGAGAATTTCATTAATTTATGACTACATAATTGGTTATGGTCTTAACAGGCTTCCAGCAGCTGTTGACTTCTTGATGATAAACCTTGATGAAGTTATACGTTGCTTTGGTACTATAAGAAAATAAGAGAAGAGAAGAAGACTATGGAATGCGTGAATACAAATTCCGTACTCTTGGTTTCTTTTGTAGTTACTTTGTACAGTATGAAAATTATCTTACCATGGGACAAATTTGACAAATTTAGGTCTTAACATAATAAACTAATCTAGCAGATTCCTTAAAGAGTCCGTTCTTAGGCATCTATTATTAGAGTGTGATTTTACCTTAGGGTTGGAAATAATAGATGATTTGAGTTTCCTATGCATCCTCCTTTGGGGAACAGGATGTGTCGACTGTAAATTGTACTGCAAGATAAATAAAAGCACTTAAGTAATTAGAAGAAGTTTTAAATGTAAAAGACAATCGTAAATCATAATGGTAGCTCTGAAGTTAACTTTGTTATACTTTTGGAGAGAAAGAAAAACTCTACCCGAGCTCAAGTACAGTTTTTTTTTTTGGCCTCTAGGGTAATTTACTGAATATATTTGATATTACATGCTTTGTTAGAATACCACAGCTCCTTGCAATTATAAAAGGACTGGCTTTTGCTCTGTACATGTTTGCACCTGATGGTGCTGTCATCATTAATAACATACATTGCTTGTTGGAACGTTCCTGGACTTTGATAACTGCAAAGTTTGAGACCAGAAAGTTCTTCACTTAGAGTTTGGATGTGCAAATCTTCAGCAGATACACCCTGAACTTGAGAAATTGCTGAGTTTTGTAGTTTGTGGTCATAACTTTATCTCATAAGGTTCCTATTCAAAAAAGAATGACCTCATTGAAAATCTACTTCTGCAAATTGTTTTTGCGAAGCTCGTTCACATATGTAGGCACCTCAATGGAAATTATAATTTCAACCATACTGGTCATGGCTCTGTATTCCATTTGCTCATGACATATTTGTTTGCTCTCAATACTTGTCGATATTTCTTTGTCTAATATTCCACTTTTAGCTAATTTTGTATTTCTCCCTGATGTCAGGATGATGAAGGTGATAATGCTTTCCATGTAGCAGCATTCTCTGCTAATATGATACGTGAAAATCTTGATTGGATTGTAGTTATGCTCAGGTATCCTGATGCTTCTGTTGAAGTTAGGAATCACAGGCAAGTTTCAATTAGCCCGTGCCACTCCTTCGTATGGTTTATGCTATCATGGGGAATGAATTTACACTCTTGTATCTGAGCTTGGCATTAACTTCAGCAATGTCTATTGTTGCAGCGGAAAAACTTTATGCGACTATTTGGAGGCTCTTCCTCGTGAATGGATTTCAGAAGATTTGATAGAGGCACTTAGGGAGAAGGGGGTCCGTCTATCTCCCACAGTGTAAGCATAAAGATTTTTGTTTCTGTTGCTATTTTTGTCATTGTTTTATAATAATTGTAAATTGCTTGTTGATTGGGCATGATGTTTTAAAGATTTGCATGTTCATATCCTATTCAGATATGAAGTAGGGGACTGGGTGAAATTCAAGAGAAGCATCGTGACACCAACTTATGGGTGGCAAGGTGCTAGACATAAGAGTGTTGGTTTTGTTCAAAATGTCCTTGACCAAGACAATCTCATCGTGTCCTTTTGCTCTGGGGAGGGTCGGGAGGCTCAAGTATGCCGGGAGGCTCAAGTATTAGTAGATGAAGTTGTAAAAGTGATTCCACTGGACAGGGGGCAACATGTAAAGCTCAAGCCAGATGTGAAAGAACCAAGGTTTGACATAAAACTGTTATTACGTTGTATTTATAGTAGGGCTTTGTGCTTCTTATGTCCTTTCTGCTCTCTTTCTTGAGCTAGAATATTTTGGCACTAAATGAGAAAGTCCCCGAGAGGGGGATGGAGGGTGGATCATTTATTTCTCTGGAGCAGAACCATGTAGGCCTTTTGAATTGACAATCAAGGCCTCAAATTTGACTGATTTGCTGAACCTTGCTCAAAACTCTTTTCCATGAAGATATTCCCCTAGGAATGGTTCAGTGCATTCCCTCTTAATTCTGTAATCTTACTGTTTAAAGAAGAAAAATTGCATGGGCCTGCTTAACTTTGAGTTACTGTTGTTACTTTATACAGTCCTGCCCTTTTCCCCCTCTTGGTGTTGAGTTTGGCTTTTGTAGTGTGTCATGAATACTTGGCTATGTATGTAGAATGGAGTTTCTTGCTATCATTATGGTCAAATAGGATATGAGTTCCTTATATAGTAATGATTCATGTATTTAATAACCAATTTATTCTTTAATTAGTTATGATGACTCAGATGCAGTACATGGCCATAACTTAGTGGTCCAAGAAACAGATGCCTTGAGTCTTAAAGAGATAAATAATATACTGAATTTATAGCTCATAAGTAGGTCTTTCTAAGTGAAATGAACCGAATATTAATGAAGAAATTCTGGGGTGTAGAAAGAGAAATCTGGCTCTTAAATAGAGTAGCAGAAGTAACAAAAATACATTACAATCGTATGATTACCCAACCTTCCTCTTTCCTAGCTTTTTCCTTGCCAATAGCTGCTTAGTTTTTCTTGAGATGATATATGAATGTCACTTGCGACCAGGTTTAAGCTGAAATGTTTCAAGTTTGGCCTCACTCATTGACTTAAATACTAAGAAGAAAAGAATGAAGAGATTTTGGAGGTAAAAACAGCTTAAATATAGTTTAGAGAAATAAAAAATTGCGTCACTTATAAGATAAATGAAGTTTCCTCTTTCGTAGTTCTGTTTTGCCAATTGCTGCTTAGCTTTTCTGGTGCTGACTCATGAATGTCATTTGCAGCCAGGTGTAAGTTGAAATATTTCAAGCTGACTCAGGAAAACATTAGCATTTTGTAATATCTAGTAATAACATTGCTTTTGCTACAGATTTGGTTGGCGTGACCATGCCCATGACAGCATAGGAACTGTTTTATGTGTTGATGATGATGGGGTGCTTCGTGTTGGGTTTCCTGGAGCATCTAGAGGGTGGAAAGCTGATCCTGCAGAAATGGAACGTGTGGAAGAATTCAAGGTTGGAGATTGGGTTCGCATTCGTCCTACACTTACAACAGCTAAACATGGATTTGGATCTGCAACACCAGGAAGCATTGGTGTAGTGTACTGTATTAGACCAGACAACAGTCTGATGGTGGAACTTAGCTACCTTCCTCATCCATGGCATTGTGAGCCAGAAGAGGTTGAACCTGTTGAACCATTCAGAGTAAGACATATTGTACAGCGGCTGTACTTATGTTGTGTAGTTTATTATTCCCTGTTTCATTATATATGACTCTTCTTTTTAGTTTTTCTTTTTTGCAAAAAGAATGGCACCCTTTATATTTGGGAACTTTTTTTAACTTTAAACTTCACATTTTGTCGTTGATGATATGCTCTTAGTCATATAAATGTCATGGGACGTGCCCCATCATACATCGCTAAATAAAATGAAATTGAGGGAGTACCTATTTCAGAATTTCCATTATCCTGTTCAATTGTTAAACTCTGCATTCTTCACCTTTTCACAGATTGCTGATAGGGTCTGTGTGAAGCGCACTGTTGCAGAGCCAAGATATGCTTGGGGCGGTGAAACACATCATAGTGTCGGAAAAATAATTGATATAGAGGCTGATGGTCTGTTGATCATAGAAATTCCCAATCGGCCCATCCCATGGCAAGCAGATCCTTCTGACATGGAGAAGGTGGAAGATTTCAAGGTAATACATGTAATTGATCAATATTTTGTTCTTTAATAAGGATGCTAGATGCGGGTGTTGGTGATTAGGAAATTCCGTTCTAGTTTGGGGGTTGGGGAGATGAGATCATGAGTATGGAAGAAAATGGATCAAGTTTGTGGGACGTAAAGTAGGTGTAGGTAGTGTTCTCAATAATTTTTCTGTTCTCTGCCATTAACAGGTAGGTGACTGGGCAAGAGTAAAAGCTTCAGTTCCCTCACCAAAATATGGTTGGGAGGACATCACAAGGAATAGCGTAGGTCTAATCCACAGTTTGGAAGAAGATGGTGATGTTGGCATTGCTTTTTGCTTCCGTAGCAAGCCTTTTTCTTGTTCGGTGACAGATGTGGAGAAGGTGCCGCCTTTTGAAGTTGGACAAGAAATTCATGTTCTTCCATCTGTTTCTCAGCCTCGACTTGGATGGTCCAATGAGACACCAGCTACGGTTGGGAAGATTGCGAGAATCGACATGGATGGTGCTCTAAATGTAAGCTTGCACTGCCTGTCTCATTTTAAATTTGTTGGAGAGCATCTATTGACCTTATTAGTAGCATAAAATCTAGTGAACTTTGAATTGACTTCCAATTCATTTAGTTTATAGTTTTAATGAATTGCTGACCTTTGATGCTTTCTAGGTTAGGGTTGCTGGGAGAGGCAGCTTATGGAAGGTTTCTCCTGGAGATGCAGAAAGACTTTCAGGATTTGATGTAGGTGATTGGGTACGTTCGAAACCAAGCCTGGGAACTAGACCCAGTTATGATTGGTACAGCATAGGCAAAGAAAGTTTAGCAGTTGTACATAGTGTTCAAGACACTGGTTATTTAGAGCTTGCATGCTGTTTCCGCAAAGGACGCTTAATGACTCATTACACTGACATTGAAAAGGTTTCTGGATTTCGAATTGGGCAGCATGTTAGGTTTAGGTCTGGGCTGGTAGAACCAAGATGGGGCTGGAGAGGCACTAATCCAGATTCTCGAGGTGTTATTACTGGCGTTAATGCTGATGGAGAAGTTAGGGTTGCGTTTTTTGGTTTGCAATGTCTCTGGAAAGGGGATCCTGCAGATCTCGAGATAGAGCCAACATTTGAAGTCTCAGAGTGGGTCAAGTTGAGAGAGATTGCTAGTGGTTGGAAATCTGTAGGGCCAGGTAGCATTGGAGTTGTGCAAGGAATGAGTTATGAAGGCGATAAGTGGGATGGAAATGTCTTTGTTGCTTTTTGTGGAGAGCAGGACCAGTGGATGGGATATTGCAGCCATCTTGAGAAAGTAAACAAGGTCCTTGTTGGTCAGCGTGTTAGAGTTAGAAACTCTGTGAAGCAGCCAAGATTTGGTTGGTCAGGTCATAGTCATGCAAGTGTTGGAACTATATCAGCAGTTGATGCAGATGGCAAACTAAGAATCTACACACCAGCAGGGTCAAAATCTTGGATGCTTGATCCTTCAGAAGTTGACCTTCTGGAAGAAAAGGAAATCCAAGTTGGCGACTGGGTCAGGGTTAGGGAGAACGTGTCTAACCCAACACACCAGTGGGGAGATGTCTCTCATTCAAGTATTGGGGTAGTGCACCACATAGAAGATGGAGATCTTTGGGTTGCATTCTGCTTTTTGGATAGGCTATGGCTCTGCAAGGCCCTGGAAATGGAAAGAATTAGAGCATTTAAAATTGGGGATAAGGTGAAGATCAGAGATGGGCTGGTGGCACCTCGGTGGGAATGGGGGATGGAGACTCATGCGAGTAGAGGTGAGGTGGTTGGAGTAGATGCTAATGGGAAGCTAAGAATCAAGTTTCAATGGAGAGAAGGGCGTCCATGGATTGGAGACCCTGCTGATATTGTCCTTCATGAGCACGATAATCAATGAAGGGTTTGTCTTTATTATGGTTCCTCCGTTCATTAGATAGCGGGCAGGGCAAGCCAAGTGCTTCTTTAATTTATAGGAGAGGCAGTCCATGTGCTGTCTTTGCTAATGGCGTTATAGGCTGCCCCAGTGCAATTGACAGCCACGAAGATGGATGTAGACTGAGTAGATGTGATGACAGAGAGATGGATAAATGGTTAAAAGGAAGTTGGAGTTGATTTAGTGTCATTGCTGAAGTTCAACCTCAGATGTGTAGTCAACGATGCTGCCTGCGTTGGCGATTTTTCTGCATATGTTTCGTTTTAGCTGCGTTAACAGAAATATGCTTGATTTCTATTCTGTACAAATCACAAGTAATTTTTGAGTTTATAGCTTTGAAACATAGTTCACTTACACTAGACCCGAACATTTCTCTCCTATATCTCTGTCATTTAGAAGATGCTGAGGCCACTGCTCATATTTTTGTAAAATGTTATTTAACCGTTTGAATAGAGAAGCATGTGAATCTATTGTCTTTCCTCTTGTGATGCTGAAATATAATTGGATTTCAAAGAATTTTTCCTTTATATTCTGAGTATTATGAAATATTTGTCCAAACTTGGAAAGCGATAAGGATAAAAAGAAATATTAAACACCTAAATTATAGAGGTAGAAAATATATGTAAACTTTTTCCAAAAATCCAACTTATTTGTCCATCATTTTGAATACAAATTATTTGTTCTACGACTATTGTCGAAGTTTTCATGGCATATAAGATAAATAAATTCAACATCTAACTATAAATTCCTTAAACCAAAGTTCAAGTTTATAATCAAAATGTGACTTCATTAAACTCCGCATCTACCTTAAGAACATCTGGAGTACATAACACTATTTCAATCTAGAGGAATTCTACGCTTTTAAACATCCATTTCTGTTTTAACATCAGAAATTGCAGTTTGTTGCACCACATGTTTTAACTGTCTCAAGTGCAAAATTTCTGTTACAACTTACCAAGCCTGAGAGCTTTAGAAAGAAATTGCTAAAAAATTATATTGAGATCCACCTATTGGTACATCATTACGAACGAATAAAAGTCAGCTTGACAACAACAGCAAAGAGCATGGGATTCCACTAACAAAGAACCTACTGAATTATTCATCATAAATCGTTATTAATGATGTCCCGCATCATTTGTATTGGGATGAGCCCTTCAGTTCTGATAGCATCCTTACTTGAATCTGGACTTATGAAATACAATGTAGGTAGTCCTCGAACCTGAGGAGATTATTTCAGTTGTAACAGATACCTTTGCAAATTCTCGAAAGACAATAGCATTCACTTACGAAATACGTGATGAAAGCAAGTAGGTCTGATAAATGATAAGTATACTCACGAGAGACAGGAGAGAAAACAAAAGTCTCTTAAAAAATGTTAATAGTATTGAAAGAGAAACAAATTTTGATTCAAGGCAGAATGATCGTAAGAGGTTGTACCTGCATATCGCGTGCAAATTCGTATTCATCATCTGTGTCCACTTTCACAATAAGTGCATTGTTTTCATACTCTACAGCAAGCTGTCAGATGAAACCGGAATTACACCACAGAATAATTTGCCAACTTAAATATAACATATTTATCAGCCAAGATAGTATATCCTTAAAGCAAAAGATAGTTGGCTCTGAACTCCGAGCAGACTACTTCGGATGGACCTCAACTTTACTGATTTGGGGGTAAGTTGGAATATATTCCATAATAAATACACCATGATTGTGCCAAAAGTATTTATATTTGGTTGTGGCTCTTTTTTACAACCATCCAATTGACTAGCCCAACTATCCATAAATAAGGTGAGACTCCCTTTATACCAAAAGACAAGAGCATACTTGAAATTAAAAAGACATTCTGATACTTTTTTGCATCATCCTCATTATTGTGAAACAATGTCCTTTTCTTTCAAAGATATCGGCTAAACTTGAATTAGACTGTAGGATCTCCAATCTTGCAATCACGCTAACAGAGGGGGAGCTTACTCCTTATTCCTATCCAAGAGAATAAACTTATAAACGCCTAGAAGTAATAGAATCCTTTAATTACGATTTGTGACATGCAATTTATGTTGGGGAATTTCACAATTTAACAAAATATCAAGGTTAAAGTCAATCTTTTCTCCGAATACAAGAATATTTAAAAGTTGCTAGACACCAGACTATAACTTTGTTATTTATAGCTTCTCAACTTAAAATTTATCAAATTACAAACTTATACTTCTTAAGTTTTTGCAACAAAATAGTTACTCTTTAGCTGATAGTTTTCCTTCACAACATAGCAACACTCACCCATTTAACACAAACCTCTGCTTGTAAAGATCTCTATCAGTCCGCATATTAATACTAAATAATGGATGATTTGTGCGACCATCAATGTGATGGTTCAATAAGCAACTAGGAAAAGTTAAAATCACTAACATCTCATATGCACTTGGGTCTACTTATATCCATCCCTCAATAAACCATGAACACTGAAGAAAAGGTCAACACAAGTTTTTTTACCAAGCAAGTGAGAGCTACAGGAGATTGAGGATAAAACAGACCATGTGACGACCATAATCACCTGAGACTTATCTCTATCTTTTCAATAATTGAATGTAGTACCCAAGAATTGCTCTAATTTGACTTGATATATGTTCAAATACACCATAGCAATGAGCATAAGGTTTACTTAGAGCTCAAAAGGATCAGCCTGCTAGGGATTGGCGAATCGTGATTTATTCCAAGAGCTATAAGGATTAATTTACATTATATTATTCACTTTGATAGCAAAATGTCTACTCCATAATTCAATATTTTAAGCAGCATTCAGAACTCAGGGATAATGAGTCTGACCTACTACCCTTTTCCAGGTTTTCTTCTCATATGTGTCAACAATAATTTTAAGCATTTAAAACAATTTCTAACCATTACTGGAGCAAAAAGATAACCACACACCCACAAAATATGTAAGCTTCACAAACATATCATGTCCTAAACCCAGATAACCAAGAAGTTGCATAGGTTGGCAGACTACTAAAAAGTAATCAAACTATGGTGAAATACTCTAATTTTATAGCCCACCCCAACTAATTTAGTATTGAAGCTAGAAGATGGAATCATTATCAAACTGCATAGTTATGGATTGGAAACTGGGAAATTGACCAATTCAAATAACCAACTTGATTCGAACCACTGTATGAATCCTCAAGAGCATTCATCCAACAATTCCAACTTTGAACTACATTAAACCATCCATAACAGATTAAAGAAATGCTTAAGACATTTTCATGTATAATCCAAACTTACCATTTCAAGTTCTTGAGCCATCAAAATACAAGGACCACACCATGTGGCATAGAAATCAATAATCAGTGGCACATTCCTTTCTCCCTTTATCAGTTCTTGAATCTCTTTGGCAGACAATTTCTTCTGCAATCCCATGTAATCAGGGGAAAATGAATTGGAATTAGCAAACCTTACATAGCGCGCTCATTAGAAACAAAACCACACTTAAAAAAATTTAACAGATCAGTTCCTCTAAAACAGTAGCCTAAGTGTAGTTCCATTTTGCTCTTGTTTAACCACTGTTCCAGTTACAGCAACAAACAAAGCTTATCCACAACATAAATTTCCAAATTCATATGAACTTTACTAAAGATTCCCAGCAGATAAACAAACCCAATAGCCGAAATTCGGTCAAAAAGATTTCTACTACACCGGTGAAAAGTTTTGCTGCAGTAACATATTTTGTTTTTCAATTGTAATTGTAATTTCACCAACACATACTTCCAACTTCCCAAATCGATATGAACTTTCCCAACAGACGAACAAAACCCAATAGCCGAAATTCGGAAAAAACTAAACTAAAATTGAGAAACTAACTGAAATTGAACAACCAACAACAAAGAATCGGAACATACCACAAGATAATCCTCCCTGACATATTTTCCTACAGTTGGGGGTTGGCAAATGGATTTTCTGGACAGTGTTTGGGTTAAAGATAGTGTAGAAGTTGGAGGAGTGTGTGAGAAGAGTGAATAATTGAGGTGATGGGGAAGTTTGGAGGAGAGGTAAGAAGATGAAGTATGGAGTGCCGGAGGGTGAAAGGCGAGACTGGCAGCTTGCATTCTTATAGCTTTATCTGCTCTGCCGGAGTGACACAGAGGGAGAAATACTCTGTTTGGGGTTTAAGGAGCAAAGAGATGGCCAAAATTCCTCCAATAGGGGTTAAGGAGACGAAAAGAAAGAAAAAGATAAGGTTAAATACGAAATGGAAATACAAGAGGAAAATAAAAGGGCATTTTGGACATTTTCAATTTCAAATTTCCGCGTGAAATGTTTAACTCCACACAATCAAATGACATTTTGGTACATTCTATATATGTTTAAATTAATATCACACAATTTAAAAGTCTTTCTTATTTTCTTAAACTCCGTGTCAAGTCAAAATCAGATAAACAAATTGAAACAAAACTATTATTATAAGCTAAACAACCTTTTCTTTATGTTTAACCAAACAATGAAGGGATAATGTGATTAAACCGGATTGTGATGCCTAAGCAAATACTAACTACCATGATATGTGGACAAGAGATGGTTGTTCGGATGGTAAACATCCTTCACCTCCAACTCTGAAGTTGTGGGATTCGACTCACCAAGAGAGGAAAAAGGATAAGAGCTTCTAAGAAAGGGTAGGGAAAAAAAACTACCATGATATTTAAGTTTTTTTTTTTTTAATGTAGATGAATATAAAGTTGTAGGAAAGTTTGAGTAGTTACATTATACATGAGGTGCAACTAGCACATATAGATATAGAATATATATAGAAGAGAGATATACCAAATTATGATAATAGCTGAGACATAATACAGTTGATGGTGGATTAATTTTACTCCTCTTTATCTTTTTCATATATAATTTGATAAAGGAAGAAGTGATATAGTAAAAGTCCTTTAAGATAGAATCAGCAAGAAAATGGAAATGGCAGTTATTACTAATCTAAATAAAATGTCCTCCATAATTAGGTAGTGGCTGGGTCAAGAAGGATATCACCAAATTAAAAGATGATAACAAGGTTATTTCTATTTCCACAGCTAGCTAGAGTAGTATTATTTTCTAGCTCATGATGAACTCCTTCCAATTCTCAATGAAGAGTCAACTGATCCTTTGGTAATACTAGCAAAGAGCTTAGCAATCTCAAGCTGAGTGTTGGCAATGATCTCAGTTCTCTTGAGATCCATTTCTCCTCTTTTGGCCTCAGCTTCTGCTCTCATTCTCTCGATGTCTCTCATCGTCTCCATTCGTGCTTGCTCTGACCTTACCACTACTTCAGCTAGCAAACGTATGCTCTCTCCGATCTCCCACCCTTCCACAGCCCTCTTTCGCTTATTCTTTGATCTCAATTTCGACTTGCTCTTGTTGTCACTGTAGAGTGCTGGCGTGCTGGCGCTGCTATTTGTAGCTGTTGCGTTTTTGTGATCTGGTGCTGCTGCATTGTCTGATAATTTGGCGTCCATTAATATGTCTTCCTGGAGATACAAGTAGCCAACTTTAGTTTCATGCTCCTTATTATACAAGAAAGTGTACAATTTATAAATCTGCAAGTTATAAGTTTCGTTATATTTTTGGTTCTTCACTTGCTAGTTCAATTAGTATCCCCTTCGAGACTCATACTAATTCAAATTCATATCCGGTAAGTCCTAACACTCCCTATCAAAGCCAACTTAATGTATACCTCTAGTTAAGGATAAATTAAATGATCATGTTATTATTATGTAGAGTATGCTTTTTCACTATTAACGTTTGTTCATTACTATATAGTTTTATATGTGAAATATCTATTGTTGTGGTTTTAATAAATAATAGATTTTCTTCATACTGTCGTGTTTTTATATATGGACTTGGTTTTATAGAAAGTATTGAAGCTAACTTAAAAATAATAATTTATATTTGTCATTTATTCAATTTATAGAGTTATTTTGCATTCATATTTGTTATTTTAATCCATATATTTAACTTCAACTAATTTTATAAAAGTATTATTTCATTATCTGATTTTCTCAATGATCGCAAACAATTTTACTAATCGGTTAATTTACACAAATCAATATATAGAATGATGTGCGATATTAATATTCTTAGGTGTCCTTTGTTACATGGGATAAAAATAATAATTCAAGGATAAAATTTAAAATTAACTTTATATCATGTTTAGTTTAAAATATTAACTAATTACAAAACAATTTTATTCAAATGATGGAATTACTATCCTATATGAAAAGTCGTATAAAATAATCTCATAAAATATCCTTATTTATTTTATCTAGCGTACCAGAAGAGAGTATTTCATAGTCCAATCGCTTATGAGTGAGCTCACTAACCAATGCAAAAATATCATTTTAAGCATTAACGCTTAATCTCTTTTGTTATACAATTATTTCAACTACCAATCGATTATATTTTAATTAAAAAAATTAACTCAAGTATATATTGGATTTTCTATTGAATTCACATACAAAACACGTAAAAGAAAATCAGAACAAAAAGGGAAGATCATAATTATTTGAACTTAAGAATTAATTTTCTTTTAATTGAAAATAGTGAAGAAGCAAGTTAGTTAAAATTATTTTAAAAATTGAAACAATCAAATTAAGCAAATATATACACAACTAACCTTTATTCCTCTGTCAAGACCATTAGAACCATGCGAATTCTGATCACCATTCCCAATTGGCAAAGCCGGCGACGGCGGGAGCGGAGGAGGAGGAAGGGCAGCCGGAGGTGGAGGTATTACTATTGGCGGCTGCGGTGGTGGTTCGACGGCGTCAATCACACAATTAGTATTAGGCGGCGCAGCCGGTGGTAGCGGCGGAGGAATTAGCGAAGAGGAAGCAGCGGACGCATTATTTCCGCGTAACAAAAGGTCAAGGCGAGGATAGAGCGGCCACAACGAAGCATCGGCGGCGGTTGCGGATTCCGATCGGTACCTCTTCTTCATAGATTCAATTTTGTTCTTACACTGCGTCTGAGTTTTTGGGGATTTTGTTGAATTGACACGCGCCGACACGTGCTTGGCCACATCCTCCCAATCCTGTCCCTTGAGCTTCGCTCTGTTACGGAGTATCCATTTAGCTTCATAAGCTTCGAGAAGACACGAAACTGCTCCTTCACTCCATTCATCTCTCTTCAGTCTATCACTGTTTCCAGTGGAAACATGGTAATTTTGCGGCGGCTTAATCCTCGGTGAGAATTCATCTTTGTTAGAAATTTCATGATTCTGATTTTGATGATGATTTCCAGCTTCTTTATCCATTAGTATTATCTATCTAATAATCCTCTTTCATTTCCAATGAGTTTTACTTAGCCGCTAGCAATATTTGAGACCTGGAAGAAAGACATAGGGGAAGGGGGGTGGGATTAAGTGGTAGAAAGAAGGAGAGGGGGAAATGATGGAGGTCAAGCCACTAGAATTAAAGGGAGAAAAAGGTGAAACAATAGCTAACTAATTAGAATGGGTTATAGAGACCTTTTTGATTTAGCTAATTGAAACTTATTGCTTATTATAATCATCAAGTTGAAAAATAGACGTTAAAATTGATTATATAAATAAGTAAGTTACACGTTTGGATAGTAATATTGATTATTTAAATAGATAACAATGTTTGGTAAAAAGATGTTGATAAACACTCTTATATAAAAAAATACTAATTTACAAGAAATAAAGATTTTAAAATACTCAACGAAAAAAAAAAGAAGGAAATAATTAACCATTATGTTTTAGAAAAAGTGTTTGAGTAGATTAAAGTCCCACATTAGTTGAGGAATTGACCGATAATTTGCTTATATGAACTTGATAATATTTTTTTTCATAAGCTAGCTTTTGAGGTTGAGTTAGACTCATATATCATATCTTTGCAAGGTATTAGAGTCAAATTTATTCTCATTTGATCTCTCGGTCCATGTTCCAGTCAGGCTTCGACCGGAGGGGGCGGGGGAAGGGGTAGAGTGGGTTACAATCTTGCATTAATGGGGAAATGGATTGATCGTTTACTTATATGATCATGAGTTAGCTTTTGGACCTTATCTTTTCAAAGAGTGTTACAAAAGATATAAAAGGTAAAAGCTCCTAGAGGTATAGAAAAATAAAGTGTGATAAAATTGGAAGAGACTAATCAAATTTGATAAAATTGTAAGAGACTAATCAAACTAAAAGTGTTTATGAGATTCAAAATTATAAATTCGAGGTAATCAACTTATGCCTTAAAACCATAAGTTCGAGGTGATCAACGTATGCCTTGCGACTTATGTCAGCTTATAAGCAATTTTAGTGTTCATCAAACTCGTAGCTAAACCAAAAAAGTATTTATAGACTAATTTTATCAATTTATAAACCTAACCAAATTTCCTCTTTAATCTAGGAGTACAAGCACAATTATTAATATGTGGGTTAGCTCACACTATGACTTCATATTCTGCCACAGGCAGAACCTAATTTTTAAGTGACCCAGAAACAAATAGGCATATTATTTCATCGAATTTCGATTTGTACCTACACAATAAAAATAAAAATAAAGGTTGGAGTGACCTAGTAAGAGGAGAGAAAGTGGTTAGCATAGGGTTTTGAACAACTCTTTGTGGCTTCAAAAGGCTATCAACTTTAGGATTCTTATGCATTAAGGAGAATCGTAGAATTTCATAGTGACATAAGAAAATCTTGTTATTGGATTGTTTAAAGATATTGGACAACTTTCATATCGCAATTCGCAATACCCGAATCAACCTTTCATTCGACACCTGTGACTCTGTTTAAACATTTTTAATGGACGCGGCATTTCTTAATCCTCCTATTTAATTACTTTTAAATACTTTATTATTTCCTAAGAATCTCATTAATCACTATAACTACACTTTACATAGGCGGAAAGAAAAAGATAGATACAATACCATTATACCAATG
This sequence comes from Solanum appendiculatum, assembly GCA_018342035.1. Taxonomy (NCBI): domain Eukaryota; kingdom Viridiplantae; phylum Streptophyta; class Magnoliopsida; order Solanales; family Solanaceae; genus Solanum; species Solanum appendiculatum. The sequence goes on from JAGDQO010001415.1 coordinate 808,667, forward strand.
TGCTTTGTACTTGTATACATATTTAATCCTTCCTCCGTCTCATTTTATATGACACTCTTTAATTTCTTTTTAGTTTGTTCAAAAGAATATCACCTTACTACAATTAGAAACAGTTTTACTTTAAAATTCTCCTGTTACTCTTAATGAAATGATTTATAGTCACACAAATATCTAAGATGCCATTATTTTAAATCACAAGTTTAAAAAATCTTTTTTTAAAAATATCATTACCATGAAATGGAGGGAGTACATAAATTGAATGTGAGGAATATTTGTAACTCCCTCTTGTCGAAAGTCGTGTAGTCAGTGTGTCGCTTTTTGATAAACATCTTACGGTTACAATCATATTATTGATGAGGAAATAGTATTAAGAGATGGAGAATGGAGGAAAAGGGCTAGACATAGTGCCTAACGAAACGATAGGGCAAATGTTGTTAACTTTGTCAAATGAGTTAATGATGGTAATCCAACTTTTCTTCCTACTTTTTGTTAGTGTTATCTTTTTAGTGAGTCTGTATAGTGTTAGTTTTGTGACTTTTGTTTTGTGAAATGAGGTATTGAGCATATATCTTTTGGCTGTTAGCGTTGATATGAAGCCAACCATGACATCCACCTATAAATTGGTGGTCAGTCACGTGGTACTGTCACCCACTTCATTTTATCAACACCATCCCGTGCTATATTTATTTTTAATTAAGATAAAAAAAATTAAAAGTATTTTTCTGAATTTGAGATAATTGGACCAGTAAGATCAAGAGATGTAGTAAAACTGATAGAATCTTTTTATCTCTAACGAGCGGTATTGTGTTTGAACCTTTAGAAATAATTTTTTTTTTTTGATAGGGAGTGTTTCGTTTTTACCGGACTCTATGTGATGTGAGTTTTTTCAAAATAAGATGAGAATGACTTTTGTGGTGAACAAAATGAGGAAAGTGAAATTGAGATGGTTAGGATATGTAAATATGAGATGTACAAATGACCCCGTGAAAAAATGTGAGAGGTTGGCTATGTGGGTTTGAGAAGAGGTAGAGGTAGGCTTTAAAAGTTTGGAGAGAGGTAATTAAACAAAACATAATACACTTGCAGCTTACTGAGAACATGATCATAGAAGGATGTAAAGGTCGAGGATTAGGGTAGAAGGTTAGTTGGTAGTCAAGAATTATATAGTTTCTCTTTTCAGTATTATTATTATTACGTGTCGTTTCCTTCGCTTCGATAACTGTATTATTTGTTGTTACTGTTCACTTTCCTTCATTTTTAGTACGATTCTTCAATACTATATTTCCCTTCCATACTTATTTTTGATATATTTTACTTGAGCTGTATTATTTGTTGTTACTGTTCACTTTCCTTCATTTTTAGTACGATTCTTCAATACTATATTTCCCTTCCATACTTATTTTTGATATATTTTACTTGAGCTGGAGTTCTATCGGAAATAGTTTGTCTATCTTCACAAGATAGGGGTAAAATTGCATACGCATCACTCTTTCCATATCTGTTTGTGGGACTACATCACTATATTGAGTATGTTATTATTATTGTATGTGATATAAATTCAAATTAATCGAATTAGTGTAGGTAAAATACGAAATTATTATACCAAAAAAATATTGGCCCAGTAAAATAACAAGTACCGAATATAACCTGTCGTTCTTTTTCTTTTTAATTTTTTTTTGAAATAAGATATCTCACTTTATAGCATTGGAGTATCAATGAGCACTTGACAAAGCATATTACTATCCACTTAAGAGATGCAAAGATTTATTAACTTTGCGAAAGCATTTGTAACTATTTCAGATACGTGCCGTTTAGATTTAAAATTAACTGTTGAAAAGTATAGTTATTTTCTACCTTCAATATTCTTATGGCAAAGATGAAATATAGTTATATACAGCATAAACCAGACAAAAAAACACTGTAAACTGAACTGCTACAATGATATTAAAAAAGAAAATTGGTATCCAATGCACTAGAAAACTTTTGAAGACTATTATCTAATGAGAGTTTGATATCTCTTTTTCTTTTCTTTTTTTCCTTGTAAGTTTTTTGTATGATGGATTTTCTCTTCTTTTGGCCACTAGAGAATGCGCTATCGTCATTCCAACTTATTAGCTGCTCCTTTTTTAACTTTTAGGCTTTTCCACTCACCTTTTCCCCTATTCTCCACATATATTGCCGACTTTTCACTTACACGTGAGGACTGACAATCAACCCAAAGATATTATGTGGGCGGACCAGATATTTTCTCCATCAAAGGGCTTGCCTTATTATAGTGCTTGTCCGATTAGGTTTATAGTCTGGACAAAAGAGTACAAGATGACTAAAATGGAGTTCTGATAAGGTCAAAGTCCTCCCTTACCTAATAACATCTTAATCTACGATTCTACGAAAAAGAAATAGAATCATCTAGCTGAGTAGGTGATCAAGCACAAGCCAGTGTTTCTGTCTAAAGGCACAAAGCATGGAAAGAGGGAAGAAAAATGTAATGGGACCAAAAACTTACAGAGGACTGTCAAGTAAGGGTTATACTCCTTACACTACAGTTAGTCCTTACGTAGGGTAAAATTAATCAACATTAAAATTTCTATTGTTTAAAAACTGGAGGAAGCTAAGTGGGGGAACTAGTAATCTAGTATAGCAAACAGATTACTAGGATTTTTTCCATCTCATCAGAAAACAGAGACAAATAGACGCAAGTCTTGACGCTTCTGCTGAAATCTGTTTTTAGCATGAGGATTGAGTGATAATAACTTGTAAAATTACTCTAACACAACTCTAAATCCAAGGAAAGAAAAGAGATACCAGCTCGATACTCACTAACCTCTTTCCTTCCTTTTCCTCTACCCAACCCAATATCCTCTAGTTTCACTGCACATCCACGGCAATGGGGTAGGGGAAGAGAAGAAAAAAGGAGACTCAAATAACATGCAGAAGCAGACACGGCTCCCACATTAGATGCACCAAAGAGCATTTCTTCAAGGTTACGAGGTACAAATGCATTTCAAATTGCCTCTCTTGCTGAAAGTCACAACAGAAAATTGTGAATAATCTGCAAAATATGTGTGTATTTTATAGAAAATTAGTCCCAAATATAACAGTACTGAGTCTACATACAACTTAACTCTCCGTACACTTATTGTGTCAAATCAGTTTTGTGTATATATAGAACTATCTCTTGCTATGTATGAGTTAAGACTGTAGAATGAACTGGAAAACCAGATCAGTTACACACACTCTGTCTCTTTCGTAGGGCAAACAAGAAAAGGATTGCAAAGAGGGAACAGTAAGTGAGGTTTAGTTGTCAAAAATGCAGAAACCAACCAAATCTAACCACAATCTATGCAAACGTGATGAATCAGCTCACGTGTCCTTCAATTAATCAGAGTTGGCATATGATCAATCAATTATATGGAGATTGTAGAATGTGCTACAGCCACGTTGCGGGCTGCACAACCTCCACACTAGAAGGCTAATGCTCTGCAGCATCACCCTCACAGGCTTAGCCATTCGTTGCAGCAGCGACAGGCTCCGTGCATGTATGCATCTAACAGGATAGTCCTGCTACAACTACATAGCACCTTTCTCCCAGGATACAAAGGGTTCTTTCTCCTGTGGAGTTATCAGGAAACAACCGGATATAATTTAAGCTTAACAAAGATATAAAAGGAGAAGAAGAAAATAAGTCCATCTCCCTTGTATTTAAAATGAAAGGAAAAGCTTAATTGATATGCTAAGCTAAGTGAAAACATTAATGAGGAGAGAAACGAGGAAATGGAGAAGGGGAAGTCTTTTGGAAATAGTTCATTGCTTTGAGGTAACACTATGTCAAAGTAACAGAGAATAATCAAACTCAACTTCATCAAAATATCTAACTTCATAAAATTGGATTTGTGCCAAGTCCCACATTTATTGTGTGGACATGTTGCAGAGAGAGGAGATAACGTTTTGAATTGTCTGTCCATTCTTATCTGCTCTAACCTACTACTTTTCAAGTTGTGACAAGGTTAGGTTTTGTTCATCTGAAGCACCAAACTGGTTGAAGGGAAAGAATGAAAATCGACAAATTGAACAACTAACTATTTTGAAATAAGCATGACAACATATTTCAAAAGCTATAGAGAAAGGGAAGTTGTTTGGTTTAGACATATAGATATAGAGCCTTTGAATCTAATTGTATTTTGTGTTGTGCATAATAAATCATGAGTTAAACCTATTCAAGTTACACATCGATGAACCAACAAACTACTGCTATAAGTAATGAAGGAATAAGGATAGTGAAATGGCACACATAAGAATAGGCAAACCATCTTGTATGTATAATTATTCAGATCACTTGTCAAAGAATAATGAACTCCATACTCAATTGACTGAACTAATATCTCTGCTCTCTGGGTTTTCACCCACGGGCGATAACTTCATCATCAAACAGGTAATGCAATGGCCCTTTAACAATATACAATTCTGAATAGTCTGTTAATACAAACTACCTAAAAAACACCTAAAATCTGTAAGAAATGTTGCATCCACAAACTCAAAACAGGAAAAGCGAGAATTTTCATATCAAGTGGTTATTCAATTTGTTTTAGTTAGTATTCAATCCAAACTAATTCTTACAACCACATTAACGCATTTTCACACCCCATTCACTGTTATAATGACACAGAGTACAAACATAAAATCTAAACGAAATGGTATCTATACAAGCATAACCAAAAAGATATATTTGACATACTCATAATGAGTGGTTTGATAAGTAGTCCATATGCTCCTCTTGAAACGTACAAGAACTCGCATCAAGTATCTTCAACAACGCCATTGCCTTGCTCCTCCCTTTATCTGTTCCATTTTCTGCCACTTCAATTATGCCATCCACTGCCCCTAAAACTATGCCGCGAATACTATTAACTGTCTCTTCTCCACCACATTGCACCAAATTCAGCACCGCTGAAACCGCGTTCTCTTTAGTTCTACTGCTTGATCCAGTAGAACTATCCAACATATCCACCAATACCCCAACCCCTGAAATCTTCCTAAACGCCTCCCCGCTCTCCTCACAACCAGCAATTTGAGCAATCACCGCAGTAACATCCTCCAATATCCCTGCTCTACCATCATTACACAGCAACGAAAACAACGGAGGTACAGCCCCAAGCTCAATAATATGAGCACGATTCATCGGGTAAAGCGCAATACCAAAAAGAGCTTTGAGCGCATCTTTTACAGTTCTAGAATCCGAACTAGGGTTTTTCATTATATCTATAAGACCAAAAAGGATATCACGCTTGTGCCCAATGATAGACCGATAAGACTCGACCGTCAATAAGCTGAAAATGGTGCCAGCAGCGCACTGAGCGACGGAAGGGGAAGAAGGATTCCGGAGAGCGTGAGAGAGAGCATCAAGGAGTCCCCGCGTCGACATCAACAAGTCTTTGTGAGAAATTGAGAGATTATGCAACGTCGCAGTTGCGTTCTCCTGAGACACTTTATTCGACGAGTACAGCGATTCCGACAAGTACGGAACCGCACCGGCGTCGGCGATCAACGGTCTGCTATCGGAATCGTTCTTTGAAATCAATCTCAGCTCACAAATTGCTTCTGTTCGTGTCTGCTCCGATACGGAACTCAGTTTCGTAACGAGATTCTTCACCGCCCTTCGTTTGACCTCCATTTCCGATGATTTTTTGCTAGGGCAAATTCAGCATTAGTATTCGTTGAACTAATCAGAAATTCGTTTTATATAGTGGATATACGTAGACATCAACAATATAAATACACCATTGTTGACTTTTGTGTTAGAGAGTTTGGTGTGCCGTGGTTTGTGTACAGACATCTTTTCCAAATTAAAACATTTAAAAGATTGAAAATTATTACCACTTGGACTTTTTAAAACCTTTTAATGAAAATTGTGCTTCGTAGAATTGGTAAACTTTGTGATGAAGTAACAAGCAATAGCCAGTGAGGTGAACTCAGGTAAATTGTCACACTCAATATTGTTGTAGTAATATGTCTTTTTAAATTATTTACGAATGTGATATGAAATCATTAATGAGTGATCAAAGGTATTTGCTCGAAATGGTAACCGTCTTTCACTTTCAAACTTAAAGATCATGAATTCAAATAACCAAGAAAGTAAAAAGAAGGAAGCTTGCTCATGTCCAACATTTGATTTTCTCCATGAATAGATAGATTGGTGATTGGGAGTGATTATTAGCCCATGGAACAAGTCGGGGAAGGTGGGTGTCTAGATGAACTAGTGGGTCATGTGGCTGGATATAAGAAATAATATGGAACATTGGGAATTATGGAGAGGGACAAGGAAGATATGGTCATGAAACTTGAAGGGGAAATTATTGGATGGATTAAATATGTGTTATGTATTTATTATACATAGTTATACTTTAAATAGATTACATTTTATAATTATTGTTCTCCTTTGATAAATCTCTCCCAATCTCTCTTGTTTCTCTTTTTTCTCCCTTGGAGGGAACAAAGACGAAATGAGAAGATGAGGTCAGAAATCCTTTTTTCGTTTATTGGGAGACTGAATGAAAAAGGCTTTGACTCGCTCATCCCCCATCCTCTCCCCCTTCCCCCCTCCCCCTTCCCCCTTCCCCCTCTTATCTTTTGTTCTCCTCTAGCTTCTCTCTTCCTTTCTTTCCCCCCTCTCTCTATATTATGTATTTCTTAATACCAGAAGCATAAAATTCATTCAATTGTATTAATTATATTTGATCAAATATAGGAAATGAATTAATATATAGGGGGGAAATATAAATGTATCAACTTTATCAACTGTATTATTCTAGTGGTTATATCAACATGCAATTTTATATTAATCTATATCAGCTTGTATGTATCAAATGCATTAAGTATTTTATGTATTCTTATATCGCAGATGAATACAAGTAAAACAATTGATAGATGGGATAAAGGCAGAGGCAGAGCTAGGTGGGGTTCGTTGGTTCGGACGAATTCACTAGCTTTTTCGTAGATTATGTATTTGTATTAGAAAATTAAATAAATATATATATGTATATTAACTTGTGAACCCCTAACAAAGTTGATTGACAGCTCAGTGGTAAGGAAGGGGCGATGGAAATGTCTTTCATTCTCTTTTTTTTAAAAGGAAGCAACTTAGAACCCCCAAACTCCTAATCCTGGATCCGGCTCTGGTCATAAAAGGTAACTACATATTCCTTATAGGATAGATAATCTTAGCTATAATCCAAGGTAAAAAGTCACTTGATTGGTGGAATAAAGGATAACAATATCGAAATTAAAAAGTATAACAATAATGATAATATACTAGTGAAGTAAAATATGAAAAAAGTAGTGTGTGTATAATTTTACTTCCATCTCATAAAAGTAAAGAGGCTCTTTTGATAGACCCTCGAATTGAAACAAAAAAAGTATAACAATAATGATAATATACTAGTGAAGTAAAATATGAAAAAAATAGTGTGTGTATAATTTTACTTCCATCTCATAAAAGTAAAGAGGCTCTTTTGATAGACCCTCGAATTGAAACAAAACGTATGATCACTTTAAATCCTAAGATTGTTTGTATCACAAAGCTTTTCTCACAAAGTCTGTTAAAACAAATGCAATTTTTATATTAAAATTTTTAAATCCAATTAACTAACCATCTAACTACTAGTAAAAATATTTTCATAAAATAATATCATTATTATTTGGTATGAATTTGTTCACCAATCAAACTAACAGTAGTAAACCTAATCATGATAAATGTCTAGCAGAATTAGAATGAAAGGACCAGTAATCATTTTATTTTTTCCCATTGAAGGTGGGAAAACTAATAAAGAAGAAGTATCTGCAAACAGGGAAAATAAACTTCAACCCGTGAACACATAAAAATCCAAAAAAAAAAAAAAAAACACGAAAATGCACCGACCGACAATATGAAAGTGCCAAACCTCTAATAATTCATTCCCCAAACTGAAAAAAAACATAATAAAAATAAACTAAGGTCCCATCAAATGATGATATTGATTAACTTAATTACGAAAAATCCAAAACCCAATTAAGTAGCATTTGTTTAGCTGCAGGTTTCACGAGCAACGCCGACCCTAGAATTTGGTACGTCAAAGAGGATCCGATGATTCTGCTGCTGCCAGCTGGCAATTACGTTGAGTACAGAGTTCACTGGATCTGCAGGGGAAGCAGCCATTGCTAGGCAAGTGGTGCTGCTTGAGCTACTTTTAATCAGGAAGTTGTCTTGCGGCAGCGTCACGTTCATTCCGGCGAACATAAACGTTATTGTCGGAATTGTTATAGGGACGGTGTAGCAGGTGTCGAATCCTCCAAGTGAAGTCACCGTCGTGTTCCTCCCCATTCTCCTCCTGAATTCATTCCTCACCGCCGTGTAAGCTGGCTCAACTAGTCTGGTAAACACCGTGCCTTACAATCCCAAAAAATAAAAATCAGTACTAATTGATTGATTCAGTATTAATTACAAGTAATTATTCAAAATTTGATTATACCGGAATCGATTATTGTGCCGGCGCCGGTGTTAGAATTGAAAGCGAATGCACTGGGAGGGATATCGACGATTCGTTTTCCGACTTTAACTCCGACTAAATTGACATAGTAAAAGGATGATCTCCTTGGGTTTCTTAGCAATTGGGTGGTTTTGATCCTTTGGGGCTGGCCATTTGGGCCTAATCTAAGTGTGCCAGAAAAGTTGGGGGATTTGTAACTGGGCAAACAATAGGAAAATGTGGACTTGTAGAGACTTTCGGATTGGGATATAAATGATAATAGGCCACGGCCCAAAGCTAATAGACCCTGAGGTGGAGTGTTGCTGCCGGAGATCTTTTTTACACAACCAAAGAGGAATTCGGGTATCGGGTCGGTGGCGAGTGCCAATGTCTCTGATGAGAGGGTTCCACCTACGCTCGAACCGCCGTAGGTTAGGTTGAAGGTGCAAGTGGCTGCGTCACAGCTCCGTCTTGGTACCTGAGTAAATATTTTTATTAGCATCATACCGTTGATTGACTATATGAACTTTCATGATAATAATAATTTTTTAAAAAAGAGTGTTGACCAAATCATGTGACTAAGGTCACGGGCCGGATAACACTGCGGCTGATTGCATTTTTACCGACAATGCCAGGCCAAGGAAGGAAGAAACAACTTTTCAGGCTTCACGCGTCGTATCAAGCGCGTTACCTATTTCACCAATAATGATTAACAGGATCTTAAAAGAGTAATTAGCTTAATCTAATTTGTACCTATTTTTTCGGATTATGTCTTCCCTCAAGTAACATGGCAGCATTTCTAAAATCATATTGTTTTTAATTCTGAATCAATCAATGTTAAACACAGTTTAGACCTATTTTTAAAAAATCAATGTATTTAATGCTGAAACAAAAGTATGAACGGATCTATAGCTAAGCTCTTATTTGACTCAAATACTATCTTTTCACGAGCCACGTCTTAGAAAGATTCATACTACACTGGCGTTACCTCTATCATTAATTTTTTTTAAAATGACTACAATTGGATCATCAAATTTGAAACGGAGAAAGACAAGTTTTTCATCTTATTGATATGAACTTATCCAAAAATAACAATTATGTGGTTGATATTCGATCGAAGAAGAAATGTACCTACAACATTTAAAGTTACAACTTACAACTACTAAATCTACTCATTCTGTTACTACTTTAATATAATTTATGTCTCCCCTTTTTAAGTCTTATTTCAAATAATATGTCATTTTCAACCTGTTTACTCTGTTACAATTTATGTCTTTTCTTTAGTCTCGTTTCAAAAGAAATGTCATTCTCTTATCTCTATGTTAATAACTTTCTAGTTCCAACATACCATGACATACTTAAAATCATAAATTAAATTTTTTTGTTAATTTTTGCAAATTAAAATACAAAGTATAATCATGTATATGTTGCATAAATGTTACTCTTATTGACACTTCTTCTGTTTAATTTGTTATGACAAGAATGTTACATCTCAATACTTTATTAAATAATAATCTTTATATTTTTACTCAAGCTCTTATAGACTATAGTTATCAAAATGTGATCACGTGCAGCTTTATGAATAAAAACACTTTTGATGAGATCTCCACTTTTCATAAACCCAAAAGTCTCTGGTTCTTTCTTTAACTTAGAAATAAGAGGAAGAGGTTAAAATGTACTCCATATGCTTTCAATTTTTCAGGTAATATGTTTAAAAGCATAAAATTAAAGTATATTTTACATATTTTAGTTTAAGACCACAAGATTTAATTTTTTTTTATTTTCTTAAACTCATTTTCAAGTTAAAATCAGTCAAACAAATTAAAACGATGTAGTAAGAGTATAATAATCTTACTTCCTCCATTTCAATTTGTTTATATTACTTTCTTTCTTTAGTATATTTAGAAAGAAAACTACTCTAACTTTCTACGGGACATGTTTAATCGTACTAAATCAAACAAACAAATTAAAACGGTGGAAGAGAAGTACAAAATAATTACCAGGCCACATGAGGCACGTTCACAGCTAACATTGCTGAAAGTGGTAGACTTGTCATAGGAAAAAACATTAGAAGAGCAACCAACACAACCACCACAAGGGAACCAAGAAAAATCATTACTATTATCCAAAGCCACCAACAAAGGTTGAGGTGGTGTCCCAATTTTAGCCTTCACAATATATGTTGGTGTCTGTAAAATTTGTCTACCAGAAGCTATAGGGACAAAAGATCTACCAGCTACAAGGCTAGCCAAGAATTGTAGCCTATTTGTGTCTTTATTTTGCATTTGGAGAACACTATCCACCCATGATAATGAGTGTTCATTTTGTTGTTGTTTAAGAGGAGAACAAGGGCTGTCTACATGAATGACTTGTAGTGTTGATGAGTCTTTGTTGTCTTGGTGAAACTTGGCACAATTGGGGTTGGTTAGTCCCCCTTGTGCTAGGCTCAAAATTAAGAGAAGGGATAGTGAGAGAATATTGACAGAGCCCTCCATTTGGTTTTTTTTTTGGGGGGGGGGGGGGGGGGGATTTGGGTTTTGGTGTGGTTTAAGGGTGTTTACTACCTCTATATATAATGGAGGAGGGGTGTACTTCACTTTTTTGATTGATGTTGAGTATGATCTTCTATGATTTTTAAATTTATTAATTTTTACAATTTTAGTCCTTCTACTTTTTGTTAATGTTACGGTCTCTTGTATATATGCGATGCACAACTTGGCTATTAACACTACAATGCTTTTATTTTGATTTGTTTAGTTTGGCACTCTACCTTTCTCAAATCCACTTTGAGAAATTTCACTAAATTTGTTATTGTTGTAGTCCTTCACAAATTTAATTGATACTATTGATCTTGTATTATGTTAGATTTGTATTTCTTAGAATTAGGAATATAGTTCTAAAATTAAGTTAAATATAACATATATATTAAGGGATCCAAAATGTTTTTTTTAAAAAAGTAATTCAAGGTAAATATTACTAGGACCAAAATTATAAGAGTGTACATAATTGAAAGATCAAAGGTGTAAGTACCCATATCTTTTGGTAAAATATCAAGATGGAGGATTTCTTTTTTAAAAATAAAATAAAGTTGGGGATTTAAATAGGAATTATACCATGAAGCACATACAATTGCATCAGAATAAAAAAAAATTCAATGTTTTTTCCTAATAGAGAGAATACTAAAATCTCCATTTGGTAATTTTGATGACATTTTCCTTTATATTAAGTAGGTGTTTGGCTATTAAAATCAAAAAATAAAATTAGAATTGAAATTGTGTTTAATTATATTTTTTTATTTAAAATTTGAATATATTTTTTCTAAATATCGCTTAGACTTTCATTTTTCTTTCTTTATTTAGAACATGGATGTAAGAGTGAAGTGCAGGGCAGTTTGATACAGACTGTATTCCATTTACTTATCATCCCATGCCCCTCTCCTCTCTGTTCTCCACATAAAAATAAATAAATAAATAAATATTACTATTTACTATTTCTTATTCAATTTTTATTTGATCAATTAAAATTTGTCTTCTATTGATGACCAATGGAATATGAAACTATATAGACATACATTAAGCAACAAGCTTAGTGAGTAAACAGTAGTTAATTTTTTATAACATTCTATCTATAATTTGTCTATTTCCTACAAACATCTAACCAACTTCTTATAGTGCCATGCATAAATTAATAACACTACTTGTTTGTTGGTCAAAATCAGATTTGCTTTTGGGCAAATCCAGTTTTTTTGTCTTAAATATATTGCAATTAGTACTAACTTTCTAACGCCTTGTTATTGGACAATAGAGCGTTTGCTAGAATGTATAATAATATGTATATTACCAATAGTCTAATACATTTTATTATTCTTATAGACCATATCAAATGACCCTTAAGAAAGAAAAAAATATTTTAAACAAAAAACCTTGTTCTCTTAAGGCCAAGTTAGGAATGTTATGATGAGATTAATTATGATGAGATAAGTTATGTTGGTATTAATTATGATGAGATTACTTATGTTGAGATTATTTCTTATTGATGTTTTGTTTGTTGTATTCAAAATAATATGCATTGCATAAATTTTAAGAACAAGTTATTTGTTTATAAAAATCCCCTTCAGGAATGTGAAAAGTAATGTATAAAAAGGGTTTAAAGGGATATCTTTGTCATTTACCTGTGTTATCCCGGGATTACTATACCACCCAAGAGGAGAGATAACTTATCCCAATACTAATTATTAATCTCGGAATAAGTTATTCCGGACTTGCCAACCAAAAAACAAATTAAGTGGCACTATAATTTAATCTCACGACTATTTGGTGTTATCATGGTCATTTGGTTTAAAAGTAAATAGGCAAAAATTAGTAATGCACGGATTGTTTATGTAATAATTAAGTTTTTTTATTTTTTATTTTTGGTTTTCCATCTAGTGTCCAATATCCACATTGGAGTGTGGTTAAATTTGGATTCGTCACATTGGGGTGTAAAGTGCTCTCTAAGAATAATGACTATATACTAAAAGGGACTCGAACCCAAAACCTCTAGTTAAAGATGAAAGAGTACTTATCAATCCACCATAACTCTTATCGTTAATCATGAAGGTATTGTTACGTAGATCATAGAGAGGAATTATTAAATATATTATTAATTGTTAGAACATTTTCTTCATCTATACGTCTCTCTTGCTGCAAGTACAAGTAACTAAATACTAAGAAGAATAAGTTGCATATATAGTAAAGTTCCAAGAACACTACCCCTAAATCCTAATATAATTAATTATCCCTCTAGCTTCTCCATATATATATATTATAATTATATAATATAGTATTATCAAATGCAATTAGTTTTTTTTTGGGTTAATGAAGCATGGAATGATTTATATAATGGAGATGAATGATGATCCACTCCAGGTCAAATGTTTCAACGTTTATTTCCCGTTGAACTGCTGTACAAATTAAATTCAGAGTGCCGTTGTAAGTAAATAGTTTTTTTTTATGCATATATTTATAATATTATAACTATTTATAAGTTTGACTTTCTATAAAGAGAGTGACATTTCATCGTTTTTTTTTTTTGGCTCGTCACTTTCTACTATGCTAATAGTCCAATAAAATTCATGAGAAGTAAATAGACTAATTAAATTTACTCTAAACAAGCAATATCACAAAATAAATTATATACGAGCTACTACATATTATTATAAAAAAACAATTCACTTTATTTGAGAATTTGAAATGAAGTTATATTAAGTTATAATTTTTAAAATAATATTTGATTGTTTGAATTTACTTTTCCTAAGAAAACATATAATATAATTTAAATGAAGTAACTTTTATAAATATAAAAAGAATTAGGTAAAATTTGAACAAGGAAAATATATAATAAAAGTAAAAATAAGATTTCGTGGGTTTTTTCAAAATTTAAATTATATTTAAAATTTTAAAATAAAGTGAACAAAAATTCGAGAAAAAAATAATTCTTATAACCAAATGGATCCCAAAAATCACACTTTATAATCCCCATTTAAATTGATTGTGAATTATATGAGGCCATAGAGTAGTACATTGGGACATAGATTATGGATTTAACCCAAACAACTACGAAAAAGAAAAAGCAAAAGGCAACAATGGAGAGACCCACACAAATAAGCTCTTTTTATTATTCCTTTCGTTTCAATTTATTAAATAGCATTATTTGATTAGACACATATAAAATAAGAATTTTGAAATTTGTAGTCTAAAAGAAAATTTAAACATTTAGATGATTATAAATCATTGCATTAAAGATTAAAAAAGAACTTTAAAATTAAGTTATTTCTAACTATAAAAATCTAACATTCTTTTTGAGACAGAAATTAAATGGAAAAATATGTCGCATAAATTAAGGCAAAGAACATACTATTTTAGATAGTAGTGGAACCAAGTAGTATCAAGGGAATTTAACTGAAATCCCTTTGTTAAAAAATTATACTACTATAGAAGTTGTTGAATCTCCATGACATGAAGAAAAATTCAAATGTAGTAATAATGGGGGTTCAAAAATATTGCTTTAGGTCATATATATATGTTCAAATTACAATAATGACGTCGTAGAATTTTTTTGAATTTCTTATATAAATTTCTGATTCTATCCGTGATTTTGAGACTTGGCATCTATGATCAATATAGTGGAAACATTTTTTGCGTATGATATATCATTTGCAATTAGGATTTAACGTACCATTGGAGAATATTATTAGTATGTAATTTAGTGAACATAGCACATGCATGAGGGAAATAAAGACTCAGTCCTCAGAATGATTGAGATATTCTATCACTAATAGACAAATTAAGAGTAGGGACACTTAGAAAAATAAAAGAAGATTAATTATAGTGATTATTCAAATGTAGTAATTAAGATCTCGATCTGATAGTCTGATACCATACTCTATGTACAAAAAGGAAAAAAAAAGATCACTTAAATCCTAGAGAAGAGGTGTATAAGCATGTGTTTACATCTAATACATAATTGACTTTTAAGAATCAAGAAAATTAAAAACTTAGTCATAATTAAGTGTTAGAAAATGTAACTGCAATTTGCAAATTGTACGTATGTTTTACTTTCATTGATTTGGTGTGAATACTCGATGCAGTTATCAATGCTTAAAGTTTCTAGTTAAGGATATCGATGGTAGCTAGGAAAGATCAATATAATAATGAACCACTAAAATACTAATTGAGATATCTTAGATAATTTTCTAAACTATAGGAAATTAAATGCATTGAATTTTCTATAAATTCTTGAGGTGAGTAATTTCAATTATTTTCCCTTATCTTCAAGTTTACTATACTAAAACTGATTTAGCAATCAACTTAGAGAAGACATGCAAGTTTTCTGAATTTGGTGGAAGTTTCCTTAATGTGAATTCAAAGAGTTAATTAAGGACTCCTTCCCTAAACTTAATTTTTGAAAAAAATAAAATGGAGGAGTTGAGGAATCTTTTAGGCTTCAAGAGACCCCTAGGCTCCCACCCAACGTACCTTACACACTTTTGCGCCTAAGAGGATAGCGCGCTTTAGATTATTGAGGAGTTATTATTGTCTACCTTCTTAATCTAAAGCTTATATCAGGTTTGTAGCATGAGGGGATGTCTAATACTTTTGCCCTTGCAGTGGATTATTGAGGAGCTATTATTGTCTACTTTCCTAATCTAAAGTTTATATAGGGCTTATAGCATGCAGAGGCGGAGCTAGGTGGGAGTTCGTGGGTTCGGATGAACCCACTAGCTTTTTCGTAGATCCTATATTTTATTAGAAAATTAAATAAATATATGTATATTAACTTGTGAACCCCCTAACTAAATTGATTTAGAATCTCCAAACTCCTAACCCGGGTTCGCCTCTGATAGCATGAGGGGACGTTTAATAGTTTTCTTGCAAGATTCATTCATAAATTATTGGATTTACTACCTCTCTTGTTAATAAGTGCAAGCAAGCCTCAAATCTTGAACTTCATTCTTTAGCTCTATTATGGTAAATTATGAGAATCGACACATTGAAAAAACTTAGATATTTTAGAGAAGAAACACATTTATGTATTAGTTAATATTAATTATTACTATGTATTAACTGTTACTTTCTTCGTTTCAAAATAAGTGAATTGTTGAGATAATGCACACCCGTTAAGAAAAAATTTAGTAGATAAAATAAACACCACTTTTCACTTTTGCCTTTCTCAAACTATTTTTCAAAATATAAATAATTTAAAGTAAAATCATAATATGAGCAATTAACTCTCTTAAAATTATCACCTAGAAAATACAAATGAGAGGCAAAAAATAGAAAAAGTTTTCAAAAACTCTCTTCAACTTTGAACAATTCACTTATTTTGCACTTGAAAAAGGACTCAACAATTCATTTATTTTGAAATAGAGTGAATAGTATGTTGCTATTGTATCTTGATTGATTTTTAAAAAAAAAATATTTTTTCAAAAAAAAAACCACGGCAAGTGCTTTTCCTATATAGGGAAAACACGAAGGCTCATTTAGTACCCCACAATGAAAGGAATAATCTCGTAATTTTTGGTCCAAATATTATTCAGACACATTTGATGGCATTTCTCATAATGATAACGCATATAACCATATTTCAACTCGATTCAACAAAAACTAATTTTATAATCATAAAATCAACTCGATCGATCATGAAGGAGATATAGCTATAGACGGCCTATTGAAAGAAGAAGTGTTAAATTATAATTTCCCGATTACCTTAGCTCCAAAAAAACCAAACCAAAAAAGACAAGGAAATGTTGAGTGTCGGTGAGGAACGTTATGGAATATGCTTTACCTTCTTCACCATCTTTTCAACATTGACAATAAATGTGAAACAGAGGGTAGTAATACACAAAAAAAAGCTAAGGTAAAAAAGACAATGCCTTAGGTGTGCAGTTTAGCTCATCGAGATATTTCAACTGCTCAATTTTGTCAGTTACAGAAAATGGCAATGTGTAAAACAAGTGTTGCCATGTGACTCTACTTCTTATTTTGACAGAGAGAACAACTGCAACGTTCATGACTAAACTTGTTGTTTTATTCGTCAATTCATTAGGTGCAGTAATTTATTCACAGAACAAAGGGTAAAATGCTGAAAATCATTCATTATACTCCAACGATGTTATAGGCGGATCCAAAATTTTGATTCAAGATGTACTAGTTGTTGGGTATATAGTAAGAATTAATGGGAAATGAAGGGAAGATGAAAAGAGGAATTTGAAAAAGGTTCTCTTATGCTTTAGTAAGAAAAGAGCATTTCTCCCTCATCGGTGGTGGAAAGAAAAGTTAAAGTGTTTAAATAGAGAAACACTTCTACTAGTTGTTAAAAGGGATGGAAAGAGGGACCCTCTCACACTGTCGTCGTCGAAAGGTTATAACCTTTCAGGAACAACCATGACTGTTCTGGAAGGTTGCAAACTTTCATGAACGGTCGTGTGGTTTCTGAAAGGTTGCAACCTTTCGGAAACAGTGCTTCTTGGCTATAAATACCCTGTGATTTCTCAGATTTTAATTACGAAAATTTCTGAACTCCTTCTTCTTCTTCTGCACAATTATAACATTATTCGTGTACTTTGTTGCCGTTGACTGGTTCGCTGATACCAACGTTTTGGGTATCAATACTCTGGTGAATAAGTCGTTCTACCCTGGGAGGATCTATTCCAGTTCAAACCTCGGATACTAGAGGGGAATAATTTCCTTAAGGGGACACTGTGCATTCAGTGGGCTCGATTTCTTTCTGTAGTTTTTCATAAAACCATTACAGATACTGGTACTGGTATGCTTTTACAGTCTTTAATTTCTATTGATGTTATTAAATTCAGTTGCTAGCTATATGATATAAACTTTGGAATTTTACTGTTTCTGCAAAGTTTTGTTGTCATTAGTACTGTAGGAGGATACAGATTGGTTAACACTAGCATCACTCATTTGATTTATTGTGTTCAAAATCATTTTTTATGCTTATTAGTGAATTTGTTATTACTAATAGAGGTCCACTAATATATATAGAGTTCAAGTCAAAGTTACTGAGTTCATCCGAATGTGGACATAATTGCCCTCTACATCTTTCCTCCAAGAATGTGATTTAATGATTAATGAAATTGGTTGCTCAAATTCAAATACTTATTGAGGCAAAAATAATAGTAGGTGATTACTTTTACCGACAAAAATTATATAAGTACATATGAGACTGGAACAGTAAAAGGGAAAAAAACAACCAGTAAACCATAAAGGAGAAAGGGAACACGTACGGAAAGTAAAAGAAGTGAAATTGAGAAGTGAGTAACAAAACAGTTAAAAGGGTCATTTGATAAAGTGTATTAAGAAGAAATAATGCTTGCGTAATATCTTATTTGGTACACTTTTTTAGTCTGTGTATTGAAGTGTGTATTATTAATACATGAAAATTTATGGTATTAGTAAAATAAAAGGTTTTAATGAACGTATTAGCATTTTTAAAGACATAATTGCCCCTTAAAATTATTTTTTAAAAACTTTTTTTCCACCATAGTTGTGGAGGATATCTTTATAAAACTATGCAATGGATGTTATTTTTAATACACCAAATGAAATAATGTATAAAAAATATTTTCTGTATAATTAATGCAAATATAACTAATACAAACATTAATAATATATTTTGTTTAACATTATTTTTATACACATTGATCTGCCAAACAATCATGGTTTTCTTAATGGATGTGGCAGTTCAAAGTGTGACGAGTAAAAGTGAACGGATGGAGTATTTCCTGTCATATAGGGTCACTATTGGTGTCTCCATTTTCCAATCATGAATAAAGAAAAAAGAAGAAGAAATGAAAAGACCATTTTCTTTATGAATTATGAATGAATAGCACGCAATATGTTTCTGGTGAGTTGGCATCTTTTTTTTCAAACATTGTGCTCTACCTGTTCACTTTTCTCCCCACTTCTTTAATGGCCACCACCTTTCTAATTTCTTTAAGTTCACGAGAATGCCGACACACTCACACTACCTTTTTCATTAAAAAAAACTAATATACTATACTAAGCTAGTGCTATAAAGACTTTAGGGTTTCATCGACGATTACTCAAATTTTATTTTATTGCACTAGTCTCACTAAATTATTATGTATCTATAACACTATAACTATAAATGCATTATGTATACATTATTTTATTTGTGGGTTCCGCTCAGAGGCGAAGCTAGGATTAAGAATTTGGGGTTCTAAATTTAGGATAGAAGAGAAAAATATTGCAAAGCCTCATTTCTTTAGGGATTCAAACCCACAACACTAGTGCGAGAAGCATTTTCATCGCCCTTTTTTACCACTGAATTGTCAATCAATTTTATTAGGGGTTCATAAGTTAATAGACATATATATTTATTTAATTTTCTAATACAAATACAGACTATGCGAAAAAGCTAATGGATTTGTCTGAACCCACAAACCCCCACCTAGCTCCGCCTCTGATTCTGCTTTAGGGATGAAGACGAGTTGACTCCACAGAATGAAAAATGCCTCGAATATTCTTTTAACAACTACCTAGCTTATAAAAAAAAAGAAAAAAGAAATACAATATGCTAGAAGCACTTTCTTATTCCTAGTTTATATTTATAATAAGAAAGAAAGATTTACTATACTTTGCCTATGCAAAAATCACTCAATTTTGCCTACGTATCATATATAGAGTCATTATGAGCTAGGAAACAAAGGATACATTTTCTCTAATACTTTGTCAAAGTTGAGCACCCTTTTGAATATAACTACAATTGTTAAGTGTTTAAATTTCTATGAAATTTTAGTAAAATTAAGTGACTTTTTAATTACAACAAGTTATTTAATGATCTTATACAATATCTAAATAAAGTTGAATGATTATTTTTTTAAAAAAATAATTAATAACTTGAATTAAATAAAAATAAATAAAAAATTGAGATGATACAATTAGACATTAATATTAAGGTCAATCATTCGTCCTTTATTATAAGAATCAAGACTCTCTATATATATATTCTAGTTCGATGAACTATGACATTGATATATCATTGATAAATTAATGAATAATTGTTTTAAATCTATTGATGGAGACTTTCACTTAATGTGTTCACCTAAAACGAATGTTCTGAACTAACATATTTAATACCTTCACATTTTAAGCGGATAATTGAAAAAGATTTTCTTATACTTTCAACTTAAATTTTGAAAAGTCATTAAAAGCACAAAGCATTTTTTTAGTTTATTCAAATATTACAAATTTTTTAAAGTTATTTTGATTTTAAAACATCTAAAATAAGTTAACTCAAATAGATTCTATGAGTAAAAACTAGTTACAAAGAAGATCTTTACGAATTTTTTTTTACTTGACATAGAAATAAAAATGACGATTTTGTATCTAATTAACTTTAATATTTAAAAGTAAAGTATTTTATTTTATCAAGAAGAAGAAGTGTAGGTGGATATCTAAATGAAATAATTTAGCAAAGTAATATTTTTGACAACCCACTACAACACAACTTTATGTCTTCATCACTAAGAGCCCGTTTGGATTGACTTAAAATAAGTAACTTTTAAAAAATTACTTTAAAGTCATTTTAAAAATAAGTAGTTATGTGTTTTTGATGTGTTTGACAAAAAAGTGTTGAAAGTCACTTTTTTCATCAAAATGTTTGAAATACCCTTAAAGTTGTTAACATTATAAAAGAATTAAGGGTAAAAAAGTAATATACTTGATCAAAGTAGAATGATTTATAAATTAAAAAAAATAAATAGGGGGCACCCTACTTTTAACTTTTAACTTATTTTAAGTTATTATTTAATTGTCAAACACTCTAATAAATCAAAAACTAATTTAAAAGTTAGTTTGACTAATTTATAATCCCATCCAAACGGACTCTAAGATATTTTTTTTTGGATGAAGAACCATTTCAAACTCATGGGACTAAAAGATTCTTCTTTAATATGGCTGCCTAACCTTGGCATGTAAGGACAGCCCAAAAGTTCTCAATATGTTAGTCTGCATGTATACTAATTAATGTTTGAGTTTGTGTTACATACATACTTATACTAAAATACACCTTAATAAACAATACAGTATATAATATAAAAAAGTGAATCAAATAAGATATTATTAATATGCAAAGCTAATACATGTGTTATTTTTACTAATACATTCTACCAAACGATTCCTTCGTGAAAAAGAATTTAACATTTTACATTATTAGATCATTCAAATAATACTCGTAACCTGTCTGTTAGCTATCTTAAAATGTGTTTTGTAATTTGAAATTTTATATATATTACTCCCTCTACCTCAATTTATGTGACACATTTCGTTTTTCGTGACTCAAACAATTTAAGTTTGACCGAGAATTTGCTCATGGAATCTTCAAATTTTTTAAAATAAAATTTATATATTTGTAAACTAAATGAAAAATATTATAAATCACAATAATTGATAATTCAAAATATTTAAAAGATATTTGAAAAATTTACGATCAAAGATAGGCTTGTTTAAATTTCAAAATCTGAAATGTATTACACAAATTGGGACAGAGAAAATACGTATTACAACAAAATACAAATAGAGACAGTCGATCATTTTTGTTATTGTATTTAGAATGTTAAAAGTTGCTTCAAAAGAAAAAGGCCCAAAAATTCTTGGGGCCTAACCGCAGATGGGAGAGGGTCACGGTGGAAATGACTCTTCCTTCTAGTTTGTACCAACTTTTAATTTGTTAATTTGTTGGTAAGAGTTTGATTCGCTGCCTCTTCCTACATTTCTCCTCTCCCAAATTTTCTATTATTTTTTTATTTTAAAAAAGGTGTATGATCATTTTCTAGTTTATTAAATTTAAAAACATTTCAAAACAATTTCATTCTAACCTTTCATTAATGAAATATTTGTATAGCTATTTAATGTTATGATATGTTTAATATCACAATTTTCAATAGAATAGGGAGAAATGTATTTTTTTAAAGCCCTTTACAAAAAAAAATAGTTTTAAATCACATCTCCAAAAAGAAAAGAATCATAACCACAAATACATAAATATTATGACATATTTTAATTTTTTTAATATTACATAAAATGAAATGAAGAATTACCAAACCACTTCATATACACACACTAAGGAATTACCAAAATCATTGGTGAACTAAAAATTCACCAAATATCTTACTTGACATATTTAAATCACAAAATTCAAAAAATATTTTAGTATATTATATCATTTTTAAAGGTTTTTTTTTTATATACTCCTAGTCAAGTAGACTAAGTCAAACTAAGACGTGAAAATGGATAATCTAACGGCCTATATTCAATTGGGTTTTCATATCAGCTATGGAGGGGAGAGCTCGAAACTCATTTCAATGGTGAATTAATTAAGAGGTTTCAGTTCGTTAGGATCATTCATTGTATTGATTAATTGGTTATCAATCTTGAATTTCTAACAAAATCTCTCCAATTTCTTTCTAAATTGTCAATCATCTCTAGTTTAATTTTACTAAATTTTTTTGTTGTTTGCTGTAATGCAACCAATTGAAGCGATATCTTCTGACCCTTTTCATAATTTCGCGAACCTCCTTTCGAAATGCATTCGGACGAATGATCTCAAGCTGGGGAGACTCATACACTCGCGGCTGATCAAGACTGCATTAAATTTGAACACATTCCTCGCCAATCGATTGATTGACATGTATTCTAAATGTAGCTCTGTAGAATATGCGCAACAGGCATTTAATGAAGTGTTAAACAAGAATGCACAGTCTTGGAATACAATACTCTCGGCTTATTGTAAAAAAGGTCTTTTTGGGGAAACCTTCCAGATGCTCGATGTAATGCCTGAACCAAATGTTGTGAGCTATAACTCGATTATATCTGGCTTAACTCATCATGGGTTTCCAGGAAAAGCTATGGGCTTTTTCAAAAGAACGCTAACACGATATGGGGATGAGTTCTTGATTGACGAGTTTACAGTTGTTGGTGTGGTAAATGCTTGTGCGTGTTTGGGTGTGTTGAGGTTATTGCGTGAATTGCATGGATTAGCTATTGTGATTGGTGTGAGGTTTAATGTGGTGGTTTGTAATGCACTGATTGATGCTTATGGAAAATGTGGCAAACCCGAGTACTCAAATTCTATTTTCTGTCAAATGCAAGAGACTGATGTATTCTCCTGGACTTCTATGTTGGTTGCTTATATACGTGCATCTAGATTGGAAGATGGGTGCTCACTTTTTGATAGGATGCCGGTCAGAAATGTGGTGGCTTGGACTGCTTTGATCATGGGGTTTGCTCAGAATGGAGAAGGAGAGAAGGCTTTGTGTATTTTTAAGGAAATGCTGGAAGAAGGTATTGTACCCAGTGCATCCACTTACGTTAGTGTTCTAAGTGCTTGTGCAGACATACCTATTATAGAAAAAGGGAAGCAGGTTCATGGACACATTTTTAGATATACGTCTTTAATTGATTTGCATAATGTGTTTGTAGTTAATGCTTTAATTGACATGTATTGTAAATGTGGTGACATGATATCTGCTATGTCATTGTTTGAGAGGTTAGATGGGAAGGATCGAGTTACTTGGAACTCAATAATAATTGGGTTCGCTCAAAATGGGAACGGAGAGATGTCATTGTTCATGTTAGACAAAATGATTGAAGCAGGTACAAAACCAAATCATGTAACTTTTCTTGGGGTTTTATCTGCCTGTAGCCACTGTGGTTTATTATCTGAAGGATTCCACTATCTTCATTCAATGGAGAGGGAATACGGTATAGCGCCCCAATTAGATCACTATGGCATCTTGATTGATTTACTTGGACGGAAGAATAGGCTTCGGGAAGCTGCAGAATTAATCAAGGGAGCTCCTTGGGGAACAAACAATATTGGAATGTGGGGTGCACTTTTGGGTGCTTGCCGGGTACATGGGAACTTGAAACTTGCGAGAACGGCAGCAGAAGCACTATTTGACCTGGAGCCTGATAATGCTGCCAGGTATATTATGTTATCCAACATCTATGCAGCAGCAGGAAGGTGGGACGATTCCGGCAGTCTGCGAAGGTACATGGATAACAGAGGATTGGTTAAAGAAGCAGCTTATAGTTGGATTGAGATAAAAAATATCAGACATAAGTTTGTCGCTAAAGACAAGTCCCACAGTCGGTCAGAAGAAATAAAAGAATTGCTAATTAAACTCATAGATCCAATGAAGGATGTTGGATACGTATTTCAAACTGAAAGCTCATACTTTCTTGACGATGATGCATTTTCTTGATATGATTGGAAGAGGTTGTAACCATGTACAGAGCTTTCTAATTTTAACAATTAAATATGAGCTCTGGTGCAAACCTGTCCTGCTGAAATTTTGGGAAAGAAAAAAGTGACAGAATTCGATATCATCACTTATCTTAAAGGTAAGAAACATGACCATCAGATGCTAGGGACTATAATACAGTCCTTGCTGCTCGAAGTTTCAGAGATATTGATGTTATGAGCAGCAGATGGATCCATCATTAACGTGCAGGTATCCACCTATTTGGTGCACAGGTAATGTTTCTGTGCCTCGATTTACTGTTTTTCATTTTGGTGATAAATATGTGATTGTTCTTTCACATGGACCTGTTAGCTATCACAACCATTCATTTTTTAATGAACCACTGGCTTCAGGTTGTTTATATGAAGATCCCATTTCCAGCATCCAAATGTTTCTCAAGGGTAAAGTGGTATTGGACTATTGGTGACATGCCTATTACTTCTCCTAAATCACTAGCTAGTTAAATTTTTTAATGTTGTTATTTCCTAAATATGACAATTCCTATTGGTATCACGATTTACTGATTTTGTCTCTGCTGTTGCTATTGATCGCAGGTTATATCTGCATTCTTTGACTTAAGCGCAAAACTAGTCTGCTTAAAGTTCACTACAGCAGTATTAAGAAGCTGGGATAGGCCAACTGCCAAATATAAAATCAAGGCCAAGAATATTCAGAAGGTATGACATGACACAAGACAGCTCTGAGGTATACTGCTATCTCTATTTGAATTTTTACTATGACAGTTTCTGAAACTCTGGTTGGTGTACCACTTGTACCTTATTAAAATTCAGCTTTGCTGATCCTGATCCAGATCCATCTTGTCTCTAGCCTTTTCATTTAATTTTGACAGGGAATATCTGTTGTGTTGGTTCACTTGCTTTTATAACACTTGTAGTAACTTACCTTCGAGACATGAAATTGACAAGCTCTCTTTAATAATCATTCTTCAAATGTGAAAGATAATGGACTGATAAGTTCTCTTTAAGAGAGGCAAATTTGGTTCTTAGAGATTTGATATGAGGATTCTGTAATAGATAAGGGACAATTTGTTTGAAGCTTAAGCAATTTAAAACTACTAGTTTACTTCTAGACACTCCAGTGGTTTAGGAATTTGGTTTAATTTGAAATGGTAGCTTTACTCAGAAACTTTCTGAGTATTAATATATTCTTCACAAGACACTCCAGTGGTTTAGGAATTTGGTTTGCTTTGAAATGGTAGCTTGTGAAAAAGTTTGAGTATTCAAGTCAAAATCCGAAGAACAATCAGTGAAGTAGCTCACGAATATTATAAATCATGTGGAAGCCTTTATACTATCTATGTTGGATATTGTATATTTCTAACATAACCCCGCTCCAGGTTAAATAAGTATTCATTTTTCTTTTTCTTTTATTGATTTCTTTATTTTTTTTGCTTCTCATCTGCTTGATTTTACTGTGTATGTTGCTGTTGTTGCTCATCTGCTTGATTCTGAGGAACCTGCAGTTGCTCAGCAAGCTGAAGGTTGTCTTGGAGAGAGTAAAGCAAGAAGCTCAATGTGCATAATTGAAAGAGAGAGCCCCGGAGCAATGGAATAGGCAGAGACAATACACAATTGGCTAGAATTGGAAGCAAACAGTTGTGAGAACGGACTTAACGGGTGAAGGAACGAGCTAAGAAAAGTTTGGCTATGACTTACAAACGAGAGAATAAGCTTGCAAAAGCTTAGCTCTGATACCATATGAAAAAAATTGAGCGTCCTCATCAAAATTTAAGGCTATAGGTGGAGTAGCTCGCGAGTAAAATCAATCCATTTGGTTAACCTTTATACATCTTGGTGTGATGTTTTAATCTTCACACATTCTATTTTTTTCAACTCGTTCCGATGTATATTAACTTTCTCAATCCCCAGATTACAAACTTGTTGAAGACCATTTAGTATGAAATACGAATGACCCCTCTAGCTGATTAGATTTAGTTAAAAAATTTAACATCTGTCATGATGACATATTCTTTGATGGCATGTTTGGTGCGTTGATACCCTTTGGAAAAAAATCTCCAATACTATATGAAAATTTGAAAACAACAACAATAGTATAATGAAAACAGCAAGCAGCCATGACTTTTTTTTACTTTGGACTTGGACAAACAAAGTGGCCGGTGACAACCTCTAGATTTGTTAAATGCGGTTCTCTATAATTGAAATTTTAGTATCACTTATTAAAAATTAAACTAATCATTATTTTGTACTACATTCTTTATCAAATACTCCATTACAACACTATTCTGATAAAGACTCGTTATCATGGTTTGTTTAATATATTAAAATGTATTGGAATCTCTCTATTAACTAATTGACAGCTAAACCAAAAAGATATAATGATTATTAGAAGACAAAATGAAAAGAAAAAAAGATAAAACGTTTTTTAATTTCTTAAATTTAAATTTCGTGATAAGTTAAAATTAGACGAACCAATTAAAACGGAGTGAGAATATATTTGTACCTGCACCAAAAAAGTGTATATTCAAATGACGGGACAAAAGGTTCGTCATCGCGTCCGTCAGGTCCGGCTTTCCAAATTTCAGTATATATATATTTGTGCTGAAAAGAAACAACAAGATAGAAAAATAAAAAGAAAAAAATAAAAATACACAGGGAATGCAAGCAGCGGCGATGGCGGCTCAACCAGTAATCAAGGTAGCTGGGCTTTGCGGTTCCCTCCGTAAAGGTTCCTACAATCGCGGTCTTCTCAATGCCGGTATGGTTTTTTTTTAAAAAAATTGTTGTTTGAGCTTATGCATTTGGTGCTTTTAATTGCAACTCATGTTGTGTGATTGTTGGGCTTAGCGATGGAGATATGCAAGGATTCTATTAAGGGAATGGAGATCGAGTACGTCGACATATCGCCATTGCCGTTTCTGAATACGGATCTTGAGGTGAACGGAACTTATCCTCCTGCTGTAGAGGCTTTTCGTAAGAAAATTGAAGAAGCTGATTGTTTCCTTTTTGCTTCTCCAGAGTACAACTACTCCATCACAGGTATCCAACCTTTTTACCCCTTTTTGTTTTCATTTTCTCTAATTGATGCTCCAATTAGCTAACTTGAAGTTAATTAGACTTAAAATGATTTTTCATTTTGAAAGTTTTACTGTTGTTAGTCAAAATTTGGGCAAAAATTAGAATAGGTTGCAAGGTTCCTCAAATCAAGAACATGTTTAATTCCTTAATCTGTTTTTCTTATGGAAACTATGAATTGGCAATTTGGCATTTCCAATTTATGTTTCGATTGGTCTGAGATTTGATTACTTTAGTGCTATTTCGACTTCTATGCACGGAGAATTTGAAAACTTGTCATCCTGCGTGATAATTTATGATGCTTATCTATGCACAGAGCTTGTTATATTGAAAAAGGAACAAAGGGGAAAAGAAAATTAAGTAAATGTCGAAATCTAGCAAAGGGAAAATAATTGGTGTTCTAGATTGATGCGATTCTAAATGGTTTTGGTGTGAATTCAGGCCCATGGTAACTATTGCTAATTAAAGACACATACTTATTTGGTCCAACTTTAGCTTTTGTTTTATGGAGGTTGAACCAGGAAGATGCTTCAAATGGAAATGGTTCTTATGTAAAAAATGATAGCATACATAAGCTGTACTTGAAACTGTTATTGCTAAAGAAAAAGCTCCGCGTTAGCACAAAATGATAATATGAAAAATATTTGTCATCTGTGATATTTATCTCAATATTCAGGCTATTTGTAGGATGAGCTTCTTTAGAAGATCAATGAGATCAAAATTAAGAACTTGATAGGATACCCTTTATTTAAAAAAAGAACTTGATAGGGATACCTAAATGAATTTGTCTGTATAACAATGTATAATGAATATGGTAACTAGCTGGAACTTAACGTCGAACATCTGTGGACTTCTGAAATACTCCCTAAGAACTGTTCAAGTTAAGGTGCAGGAGAGATGTCTTCCCAGCTCGTCTTTCAGGTTGATAAGATGAATAGTTGGTATATCTTCTCTTATGTTGTTTTGTGGGTTAACTTGGTTCATTCAAATGAATGAGTGAACTTTAAATGTGTTGTACCATCGGGAGTCTTATTATCTGTTAATACAATGGGTGTGACCACTAGAGTTGAGGTAATCATAGTCTGTACATCTTAAATACAAACAGAGAATTTGGTCCCCTAGTTTAAATCCAAACCATTTTAATCTGAAAGTATCGTAGATTAGGCTCTGGATATGCAAGTAGCTATAGGTTGCAACTTGCTAGACTAGTGTTGATGGATTTTTCTTCTTGGTACTGATGACTATCATTTTCCTGCTCCTTCGGTAGGACCCCTGAAGAATGCGATTGATTGGGCATCTCGACCTCCAAATGTTTGGGCTGATAAAGCAGCAGCAATGGTGAGTGCTGGAGGTGGGTTTGGTGGAGGACGATCACAATATCACCTCCGACAGATAGGAGTCTTCCTTGATCTTCATTTCATTAACAAACCTGAATTTTTCCTGAATGCATTCCAGCAACCATCAAAGTTTGACAGTGATGGTGTGCTGACAGATGAAGAAACTAAGCAGAGACTCAGAGCAGTTCTTTTGGCTTTACAGGCACTTGCCTTGAAACTCAAAGGCAAGTGTGAATAGTTTCTACCAGTAAATGTGGATGGTGAAAATTGTTTTCAGTCAACATTTCAGCTCACAGGGGAAAAAATATGTACTTATAGACTTTTGAAATATCTTTTTCAGTTGATTGATCGCGTTAGAAGGATTTAAAGTGTATTGAAAGTTTCATGGTGATTGATGTAATGGCTCCTACGTCTCTCTCTGTCTTTCGTTTTCTGTTCTACCAGCAAAACATTTGTTTTTCAAAATATTAATAACAACTGTACTTCGAATAGACTAGAGGCCCAACTTGTGTTCACAGTTCACACCAAAGTTTAGCTCACCCCTTCATACTTTTCATGCAAAATCAACCCCACATTAAATTCTTTTAACGTCTATAAAGAAAACAATAAATATATGACATTATTTGCTAAATTACCTTTAGGTAGACTGATTTTTCTTTTTAATTATTGTGCATACTTTTAAAATATTAAGGATATAGTTGAAAATAATTGTCGACTTTAGTTTTGAATTTCCAAAGTAACAATTATTTTGGAACAATTTTTATAAGCTAAAACGACAATTAGAATGGAACATACGGGAGTATAATTTTTGTATTAATAAGCATGAGATGACGTGCAAGTAGGGGTGTCAAATGGGCGGGTGGGGTTGAAATGGAGATATTAGAATGGATTGAAATAGAAATTGAGTTGGGTTCTGATCCGTCAAGTTTACTTTGGGCTCAAATGGGCTAAAAAACGGGTTGGTTTTGACCCGTCCAATTTGACCTGCTTAATCTCAATAATTTTAACATACTGATATTTAGTTTTTATAACCAGATTTTGAATTTCAACTCAAGAATTTCTTTTTTAAAAGGTTACAAATGGTAAGATAAATCCTAAAAGATATTAAATATGTAATAATTCATATTTTCAATATAGGAACATACACTACATTAATGCAAATAAAGAATTTTAAAACGGATTGAAATTGGAGATTGAATTAGGTTCAATTGAGGATTCTCTTAAAATGGGTTAAGACTTGAATGGTTTGAGATTGAACCCAACTCAAATTATCTTGAGCTCATCCCTTAAAATTCTGAACGGGTTGGGCAGGTTACCTATAGTTGGACTTATTTTTAACACCTCTACGTGCAAGGCACGATAATGCTTGTGATTAACGAGTACTCTCTCTCTCTTTATTACTTAACTGTTGTTGTCCATTGAATTGATACAATTCTTTAAGCAAATTTTTATATTCTTCGAAACTCTAAATTTGAATACTTCTACTTTACATAGTCATTTAATACTAAGTGTAGACACATTATTTTTTACCGAACTTACGGCTTTACACCAATTTTTTAAAATATATTTTTAGTAGATTTATTTTAAAAGATTTGAAAACAACAAAATAGAATCACATTTTAAGGTAAGTTTTAATTTCAATTGTTTAAAAAAAGAAATGAAAAGTTACAAAAAATATATGTTTTCTTTTAATTTTATCTTTAATAAATAAGTTAGTATTTCTTAATTATAATTTATTATTACCTGCTTAATTTTTGTTAGTTTTAAATATAATTAAATAATATTAGTTTTTATGTTTGTGTCTTAATAATTTAAATGAATTCTTTGTCTGATCGTGTTTAAAAAAGTGTTAGGTTATTTTTATGCTATATTATGTGTGTTGCCTTGATCTTTTGGGTGCTAACAAAAATAATAATGAGACAATTTCAACCGGTTTACTAACTACTGTATGCATGTCTAAGATGAAATATTATTATCGTTATTATTTTAAATAATGAGATATAGACAATATTATTTCAAAATAACAAAAGATGGATAAATTTCGATTGAACTATTGTAGTTCAACACCATTTGATTCACGCTTAAAAATTGACAAACTAAATTTTGTAGGCAAATTTAGATACGTTAAAAAAAATTGGTTTCAATTAAGAATGTGGTTACACATCTTTTTTGAAACACTTAAAATAAATTCAAGGATGTGGTGACACACCTTGGCTAAATCATATTAATAATTAACTTTATTTAATTTAAATTTAGAGATGTAAAAAATAAAATTATTAGGTGCGACGTGAAGAAGACAGATATGTCTCTAAATGTCAAGACCAAGAATGCGGCTACGCATTTAGGTTGAGACTAATAAAGTTCAACAATAAGATATGCGAGCAAACCATAACCTATAATAATATATCCAAAAATAATTCAAAAATAAGTATAAATCAATAAAAGCGACCATGGTAGAACTATGAGACTCGAGGGATGCCTAATATCTTCCCCTCGGTCAACAGAACTCTTTACGCGAATTTCTAGTTCGCAGACCATAAATAAAGAGTCATTTCCTTTTGATTAGGGATAAAAAAAGGTGACTTGGAACACCATAACTCAATTCCAAGTGGTATTGATTAAGGGATTATTTTATTTTTCAGAGTCACCACTTGGAATTTAGTTATGGTGTTCCAAGTCACCTTTTTTTTATCCCTAATCAAAAGAAAATGACTCTTTATTTATGGTGCGAACTAGAAATTCGGGTAAGGAATTATGTTGACCGGGGGAAGGTATTAGGCATCGCTCGAGTCCCGTGGTTCTAACACGGTCGCTTTTATTAACTTATACTTAACTTCAAGTATTTTTTGGATAAATTATATTGCAGGCCATGATTTGCTCATATTTTTATTTGTTGAGCTTTTATTCGTCTCAACCTAGATGCGTAACTGCATTCTTGGTCTTGACATTTAGAGACATAATTGTCTCTTTGCATTGCACTTAATAATTTTTTTCTATAAGTCTCTACTTTAAATTAATAAAAATTAATTATATTTTTGGACATGGTGCGTCACCGCATCCTTGAGTTCCTTTTAATGTCTCAAAAAAGATGTGTAACCACATTCTTAATTGAAACAAATTATTTTAACGGATCATATATCCTAATATTTACCTATTGCTAAGAGTTTAAGCGTAATATTAATTAGTGATTAAATTGTTTTTTTTTGCTATTCATATTCATGAACACTATTTAAATGATAAAAGTCTAAAATTTTAAACAAATAAAAAGTTATTTCATATTTAAATTCGATATAGATGTATTTACATTTGAAGTATACTTACAAGTTATGACAAAAGGCATAAAAAAGTGTAATTCTTCATCTCTTAATTTTTCTAAAATAAATATTTTTAATATTAGATTAATTTGACTAAACAAACTATTAGAATAATTCTTTCCGGCAGTGGGTTAATTTTGGTTGGATTCAAGAGGTACTTAATTGATAATGGCATACGGTACAAGATAAAAGATAACGTAGAATAAAATAAATAAGAAATGTTTCAATACTATTGTGTCAAAATTGAACACACATAAAATTTAAGTAACTTCATAACATTGGAATCAAGTATTATATAATCATGAAAATCAAATTATACAATAAAAATTAAATGGTACCTCTTGCGAAAATCAATTAACGAAAAAAAAACAATCTCAATAAAAAATCACGAACTCAAAACTATGAAAGCAAACCTCGAACTTAATTTTTTTTTCAAATGTGCGTGTAAGTGAAGTTGTGACTCGGGGAGTGTTTTTTTTTTTTTTGGTTTGCATGAGTCTGCCGAATTTTTTTATTGGCTGATCTTTTGTGTGCGTTTTTTTTCCAAGTGTGCAGATGGGTTTTTGTATGTGTGGGTGAGTGGGTGTTTCTTTTTCTAAGTGTGCCTTTTTCTTTTTTTTCTGTACGTATGTGTTGTGTGTGTTTTCTTTTTTCTTTTGTGTATTGCTGATGGTTGTGTATATATTGTGTAGTGTTGGTAGTAATATATGGTGGAATGTGAGGAAGTGGCGGCATGTGAGTGGGTTAGTGGGGTGAAGAAGTGGGGTAGTGTAGGTGTGGGGCAAGGGTTCGTTTAGGTTTTTTTTTTTTTTTAATAATTAATATAATATAATATAATATGATATGATATAATATTATTTAATTATATTTTAAACTAACAAAAATTAAGTAGCTAATAATAAATCATAATTAAGAAATACTAGCTTATTTATTAAATTAAAATTAAAAGAAAACATATATTTTTTATAGTTTTCAAATCTTTTAAAATAAACTTATTAAAATACGATGAGATCAAAATATCTAATTTATATATAAAAGCAATATTTATGCACTAAAAATGGTCTAAGACCTTACGTTCGGTCAAATATTACGTGTCTATAGTTTGCCCCTCTTTGACTGGAAACATGAAGAATTTTCAGACAAAGAAGTAGATAACGTGACAAGTTTTGACCGGACATGTATTTGAAGGAAAAATATGTGACCGAGTCTTGATTTTGGACATCCTACATATCCCGGGTTATAAGGGAATCAGGTCACGTGTAGTTCAAAGAGATGAAGTGATGAGTTGGAAGTTAAGTGAGGTTCCATCGAGGCTTCGGTCTGCGGCTCCTATTATTACATAAAAATGAAAGACAAAAAATTAAAAGAAAATGCAAGTACAAGATCCTATCTATGTAGCTTCTCTTGGATCTTGACGTGGGTCTTCATGCTTCTCAAGTTGTGAGATGTTGATTTTCAGCTCGAGTGAGTTCGAAGGTAACTGCCTTTCTCCAGGAAAGCTCTTTGTACTTGGATTTGGATATTGACCTTGTTCCTAGGGGGAGCTCCTGCTACTTCAATTGAAAATGAGCTTGAAAGTTGACTCTTTTCCGGATAAGACCTTGAGCTTAAAATGTGGATTGACCTTATTTACAAGCGGATCCCTGAAATTAAAATAAACAAAAAAGTAATAGCAAAAATTTTTGCCTCAGTTTATAGTAAAGAAAAATTTGTGAGAAAAATAAAAGATAGTGCTTAGCTTTAAATCGAGACTCTGAATGACTCGAGCTTTGTTGCGATGCAATCTTCAGATGGCTTCTGAATGTTTAAATCAACTCCCTTTCACATGATGATCCGGTTAAATTAAATTACGCTAGTCTAAGTCCCATTGTCCAGGAGGGTCCTGCTATACTAAGTCCCATTGTCCAGGAGGGCCCTGCTATACTAAATCCCATTATGTAGGAGGGTCCTGCTAAACTAAATCCCATTATGTAGGAGGGTCCTGCTAATCCCATTGTCCAGGAGGGTCCTGCTAAACTAAATCTCATTATGTAGGAGGGTCATGCTAATCCCATTGTCCAAGAGGGTCCTGCTAAACTAAATCCCATGATGTAGGAGGGTCCTTCTAATCCCATTGTCCAGGAGGGTCCTGCTAGTCCCATTATCCAGGAGGATCCTGCTAGTGTCCCATTATCCAGGAGGGCCCTGCTATACTACGTCCCATTATTCAGGAGGGTCCTGCTAGTCCCATTATCCAGGAGGGTCCTGCTAGTGTCCCATTATCCAGGAAGGCCCTTGCTATACTACGTCACATTATTCAGGAGGGTCCTGCTAGTCCTATTATCTAGGAGGGTCCTGTTAGTGTCCCATTATCCAGGAGAGCCCTTACTATACTACGTCCCATTATTCAGGAGGGTCCTGCTAGTCCCATTATCTAGAAGGGTCATGCTAGTGTCCCATTATTCAGGAGGGTCCGGCTAGTCCCATTATCTAGGAGGGTCCTGTTAGTGTCCCATTATCCAGGAGGGCCCTTGCTATACTACGTCCCATTATTCAGGAGGGTCCTGCTAGTCCCATTATCCAAGAGGATCCTGCTAGTGTACCATTATCCAGGAGGGCCCTACTATGCTACGTCCCATTATTCAGGAGGGTCCTGCTAGTCCCATTATCCAAGAGGGTCCTGCTAGTGTACCATTATCCAGGAGGGCCCTACTATTCTACGTCCCATTATTCATGAGGGTCCTGCTAGTCCCATTATCCAGGAGGGTCCTGCTAGTGTCCCATTATCCAGGAGGGCCCTGCTATACTACTTTCCATTATCCAAGAGGGTCCTGCTAGTCCCATTATTCAGGAGGGTCCTGCTAGTGTCAATCTCATTATGTAGGAAGATCTTGCTAAACAGAATCATCGAATGGAATCACCACAACATTATTTTTTGCCCTAGTTTGCACCAGAAAATATTTTTTTACAAGTTATTAGCATGAATAAGAAATATTTGTACCAAAAGAAAAATGCAATTAGGGTGTTTGTTCCCTTGAAATGAAAGATGACAGGGTGTTTGTTCCCTAAAATGCCTTTAGGGTGTTTGTTCCCTAAGGTCAAAATGCAACTAGGGTGTTTGTTCCCTAATAATGAAAGATAATAGGGTGTTTGTTCCCTAAAAATGAAAGATAATAGGGTGCTTGTTCCCTAAAATGCCTCTAGGATGTTTGTCCCTAAGGTCAAAATGCAACTAGGGTGTTTGTTCCCTAGAAATGAAAGATGATACCTGTAGGGTGTTTGTTCCCTAAAATCAAAATGCAACTAGAATGTTTATTCCCTAGAAATGAAGTGATTTTTTATGAAAATATGCCCAGTTTTTGAAACTCTTTTTAATTTATCATTATTTTTTAGTTTTTTTTTTTTCTTAAAAAAAAAAAACTGGTCTAATTTTGATCTTTTAAGGATATAAAATTTTATTTTGTGAGAACGAGCCCCATTGTAAGATTGCCTACGTATCCTGCGTAGCAAGAATCAGGTCAAACGTAGTTCATATATATAGATTAAAGTTTGTTTTTTTTCTTGTGCTTTTTTATTTTACAAAAGACTTCTTTTAAAATATGTTTGATGATGAAGAGAGAAAAAAATCAATTTATGATTGAGAATGTCTTGACTTTAGTTGGTGCCAACAATTAGTGTTATGCATATGAATCACCTTCAACTACTTTAAGACAAATTTGAGATCAACTTTGAGTAATCCCTATAGTTTCAAATAGTACCTCAAACATATTTAACTATTGACAAAACTTGTTCATCTTGCATCAATTAAGGAATTAGAATTATTCGTATGCTCATGTTTCAAGTGCCCTTACAACAAATAAAGTCTTTATTCACATATTATAGAAAAATTTGGATAGTGGGACATTTTGAAAGTCACTCACACTCAGAAAGAAATTCAATGCATGAAATTGAGATACCATATGCTTGGCCCTCATGTAAATATCCACTAATGTGAGAACACAAAAAATGGGATCAAATAGGACTTGTCATTGGCTTGTAATACAAGACTTAGGGAAATGTAAAATATTCATCTGGGATAAAGTGACTATTTTCTATGCTCTCAAATGTTTTTATTTTCGCATTTGACCTTTGTTTTCTCGGAAGCTTCTCCTCATTTATTTTCTTCTTCTCGTTTTCCCTCCTTTTCGTTGGAGGTTTTTTTTCATTTTTCCTTTATAGCTTTTCTTTGTCTGTTTATTTTTTTTTGGACTTTCACATATTTGACCTTTTCACTTTGTTACCCAACATAGATCTTTGGCACCGTGTAGATAATTGATAGTGCGCTCAAGGAGGTAGGATCAAGGGATAGTGCATTTCTGCACTCCAAATTATATATGTTAAGATGTGGTTATTCAAATAAAAAGGTTTCATGCTCAAAATGGAGTTCTATGGATAACATATCATTTGGTAGCTTGAAAGGAACAATCGGATCAAACAAAGCCTATAATCCTTTTCCAAGTTAAATGTTGCTCAAAATTTCGCCACAACCAACATGCGGGCCAAGTTCTAGATCAACAAAGTCATGCCGCTGAATTTTGATATCTAAAGTTCACCACACAATGCAAATGAAATAATGAGGTTGAATTTGTT
Organism: Solanum appendiculatum; assembly: GCA_018342035.1. Classification (NCBI taxonomy): domain Eukaryota; kingdom Viridiplantae; phylum Streptophyta; class Magnoliopsida; order Solanales; family Solanaceae; genus Solanum; species Solanum appendiculatum. Next base: position 845,303 of record JAGDQO010001415.1, read on the forward strand.
TTAACCCTTAACTTTAAGCAAGATGCTTTCTCTAAATGTTACATAAATACATCAAGAGGTACCAAAAGAAATCTATGGGTCACAACAAAGTTTGTATGTCTTACCAAATGGTTTAACACTTTTCTTCTTTCTTGTGCACACTCTTAAGTATGTTGGTACCAACCAAGTCAAGAAGATTTTTTAAAAGAAAAATAAAATAAATAAATAAAAATCTTTTTAAAGAAATATCGTACCCTAACAAATTTTTTATCTCTTTTTTAAAAAAATAAAAATAAATAAGGAAGAGACACATTTTTATTTGAACTTTGAATAAAATAAATTCTTTTGCCCCAATTTTTGTGATGAGAACTTTCTTGATTTTTCTTTGGTTGGAACGAACCTCAAAATAAAGCTGCATACGTATCTTGTCAAAGTAAGAATCAGGTCAAACGTAATTCAAAAAGATCATAAACAAACTTCATTTTTTTTGTTATAAGAAATAAACATTTTCTTTTCTTTTCTTTGTTGAACAAGGAATAATTGTTTTTTTTTACATTTTAATAAGGGATAAATTTTAATTTTTTTTTTGAAACTTTTTAGTAAAGATCACCGAACCCGAGAGAGCTTGCCTACATAACTCATTGAGGTGAGAATCAGGTGTGCGTAGTTTGTCCAGATTGGACATAAAAAAAACTTTGAGATATTGAAATCTGACTTGACAAATGTAATTTTTTTTCAAAGTATTATGAAAGCTAAATATTTTGATTTTTTTTTGCGAACTAAACAAAAGAAACTAAAACAAAACTTTATTTGTAATTTTAATTAAGAAGTGAAAAATCTTTTTTTTTTGAAATTTCTATTTAATATACATAAGAAATTCTAAAACAAGAAATCTTTTTTATACTTTCTCTATCTATTTTTTATGTATAAAATTGGAGGTCAACTTTTTTTTTCATCTCACTAATCACTATAAAATTGGTCAATATTCAAAGACCTGCCAAATAATATTATAAAAAGCACATAAAATGCACATGTTGGTCAAAAGAGGGACTTCTGTCCTAGATGGACCCAACTCTTATTTCAAGTCTCACTAAATCAAATGCAAATGATGCAAATAAGTGAAGCCTACTAGGGATACGCATGTCTGTGTTTCCATTCTACTAGGTTTACACTTGATGGAGATAGGTGTCTAAACTGGCTTACCAGAGTGAACAACTCGAGCCAGGGAGGGGCAACTTATCGGTAGCAGTGCTATTCTGATTTCATTGCTTGTCCAACCCCGCATAACATGTGTGACTAAAAATCCTTCACTGGGTGTTAAGACACTCCATCTTTATCTCAAAAGAAAGTAGTATGCATAGCTGCATTCCTGTGACAGTGTGTGAAGTGTTATTAGAGACTTAGAGTGGTTGCGCAATAGAAGACAATTTAATACAGTTCAACAATATAAAAGTAATAAATGAGCAGCAATAGCACATTAGGCCATCACATACAATATATCCAAAAACTAAAATGATCAAATCAAGTAAAAGTCAATATAACAAAACTCGAATTCTGATTATTTCCCAGCGGAGTCGTCAGAGATGTCACACTCCTTTTTTGGCACGCGGAAGGGTTTTTTCAATTTAAGTGACGGTATTGAATAGAGATTACTTTAATATTTCAGAGTCGCCACTTAGAATTGAGTTATGGTGTTCCAAGTCACCTTTTCTTTTTAATTCCTAACCAAAAGGAAATGACTCTTTATTTGGTCTGCGAACTAGAAATTCAGGTAAGGAATTCTGTTGACCGAGGGGAAGGTATTAGGCATCCCTCGAGTCCCGTGGTTCTAGCACGGTCGCTTTTATTGACTCATACTTATCTTAAATTATTTTTTGGATATATTATTAGAGGCCATGACTTGTTCGCTTTTTTTTATTTGTTGTACTTTTATTTGGTCTACACCTGGATGCGTAACCACATTCTTGGTCTTGACATTTAGAGACATAACTGTCTTTTTTGCATTGCACCTAATAATTTTGTCTATAAGTCTCTACTTTAAATTAATAAAAGTTAATTATATTTTTTGACAAGGTGCGTCACCGCATCCTTGAATTTATTTTAATGTCTCAAAAAAAATGTGTAACCACATTCTTAATTGAAACAGGCTTTTGAAATATATCATAATATTTACCTATTACTAGAAAGTTTAAGCGTATTACTAAAGATTAAATTATTTTTTTACTATTTATATTCATGAACACTGTTTAAGTAATAAAAGTCTAAAATCAAATAAAAAGTTTTTTTTTCATATTCAAATTCGATATAGATGCATTTACATTTTAAGTATACTTACAAGTTATGACAAAAGGCATTAAGAATAAAAATATAAAAAATGTGTAACTCTCCATCTCTTAATTTTTCTAAAAGTAAACATTTTTAATTTTATATAAAGTTGACTAAACAAACTATTAGAATACTACTTTCAGGCATTTGGTTAATCTTGATTGAATATAAAAGGTACTTAATTGATAGTAGCATACAGTACAAGATGGGAGATAACATAGAATAAGCAAAAAGGAAATGTTTCAATATTATCGTGTCAAAATTAAACACACATAAAATTTGAGCAACTTCATAACATTGGACTCAAGTTTTGCATAATCATGACATAAAACTAAACACAAAAAAATTAAATGTTACCTCTTGTGAGAATTATTTCACTAGAAGAAAACAATTCCAATAAGGAACCACGAAAGCAAACCTCAAACTCAACCTTTGATTTTTTTTTATTTTTTCTCAGTTGTGCGTGTGTTGCTTTTCTCTTTTTTTCGTATGTTGATGATTGTGTAGTGCGAGTTTGGAAGGAATTAAAAAAAAAGGTTTTGATGTTTTGATCTTTTTTTTGTCTTTCTGTACGTATGTGTTGTAGTGTGTTTGCTTGTGTGCGTGAGTCTTCTCTCTTTTTTGGCTGATCGTCGTTTTTTTAGGATCGTTGCTGATGTTGGTTTGTTGTTTATGTATAGGGGTATCTGTTGGTGACTTGGTGTATTGTAGTGTAGAAAGTGGGATGGGAAATGGGTGAGTGGGGGGTGGAGTAGTATAGTGTAGTAATGTGTAGGTGGGTTGGGATAGTGGGGTAGTTTAGGTTTTAATAATTAATATAAGAGCAACTTTCACAAATAGCCACTCAAAATATTTTAATTATGCTTCATAGCTATAGTTTGATAATTACAATTCATAGCTACGTGTTATAAGCAGGAGGGTGGCGAGCGAGACTGGGAGAGAGGGCAGAGAGGCAAATTGTATATGTATATTTGTCAAAATAATGTATAAATGTAACTGATATACATATGTATTTGTATATCTGGTGAGCGAGACTGGGAGAGGGAGGAGAGAGGCGAGCGAGACTGAGAGAGAGTGGAGAGAGGCGAGTGAGAGAGGGCAGAGAGTGGAGAGAGACGAATTGTATATGTATATATGTCGAATTATACATATGTATCTATGTCAAAATAATTGTATATATGTATATGTATCAAGTATTGTATTTGTATATCTACATATAATTTGAATTCGTATACAAATGAATCGAGTTAAAACATTTGTATTATATATTCAATCTCTCTCGCTTTATACATACACAAATTATACATTTGTGTTTGTATAAAGCGAGAGAGAGAACTGGGCAAGGCAAGATCCAATCTCTCTCGCTTTATACAAACACAAATTATACATTTGTGTTTGTATAAAGTGAGAGAGAGAGAAAGACAAAAGAGAACTGGGCAGGGGAAGATTTATATATGTATAATTATAAGTGTATAGGGCGGAGAGATATGTATATGTATTTGTATGCCCCGTCTCTCTCGCTTTATATACAAACACAAATTATACATTGTATTTGTATAAAGTGAGAGAGAGATTGGCAGAAGAGAAGCGAGAGAGAGAGACTGGGCAGGGAGAGGAGAATGGCGAGCGAGAATTCAAGAGAGATGAGAGAGAGGCGCGAGAGAGAGAGGCGAGAAAGAGAATGAAATTATACCTTAAAGTTAGTTTCGAATTGTAATTAATGTAAACTATAGCTATGGTAGATAATTAAGTAGTATAAGTTTGCTTAGCTACGTAATATAATATAATAATAAAAATATTATTTAATTATTTTTTAAACTAACAAAAATTAAGTAGCTAATAATAAATTATAATTAAGAAATACTAGCTTATTTATTAAAGCTAAAATTAAAAGAAAACATATATTTTTTGTAACTTTTCATTTCTTTTTTTCAAACAATTGAAATTAAAACTTACCTTAAAATGTGATTCTATTTTTGTTGTTTTCAAATCTTTTAAAATAAATCTACTAAAAATATATTTTAAAAAATTGGTGTAAAATCTTAAGTTTGGTCAAAAATTACGTGTCTACACTAAGGGTAATATGGGGAAAAAATCTCTCTTAATTTGCTAAAATGAATAAATAAAAAAGAAAAATATATTTTTAATATAAGTGCCAAGTATAATAAAACGAAGGAAGTACTATGAATTTTGAATAGCCGCTCAACTGACATTGAACTTAATTTTAGGCTTAATATATTGACAATTTCTTAAAATTTTCAACAAATTTTATGTAGATATTCAAATAACGATTTATTTTATTTAAGCACCTAAACATATGATTTAAATGAGGCTAATGTATATAGTTATTTACGAGATGACATATTATGTGGTTTATTTATCTACATAATGAATGAATTATTTGAGAACACGTACAAAAGTTTTTTCAAAAACTCAAATAAGAAATATCTAATAAAAATACTAGATCACATTTCAAATCCTCACGTATAAGTCGTAATTCGTGTTAATTTTAACCTGTCATGACTCAAGATATACGCTAATCATTGCATGTCATTTAATCAGACATGTTTACTTTAAGTAGTGGTCAAAGGACAATGATATTTACCTTATATATGTTGTATGGGTTGTAAATTTATTTTTGATCCTTTATATATACTGCAACACATAAAAAGTCTTCCATGTTTCGAAACGAGGACATTTTTAGTCCTAATTAAGCTAAACATAAAACCTATAACTAACATTAAAAAAGGAATATTTGTATGGTATTTTGTATGATAGAAGAGACAGAGTAGAAAAACAGTCAACATCCACTAAGCTTAGTAGAATCATATCTTACGTAAAAAAAAGATTTGATAATATAAAAACAGCAATATAGAATAATAAACGCAGCAGCCATGACCTTTCTTTGTTTGGACAAAACAAGTGGGTGGAGATGATAACTTTTTTTTTCATTAATCCAAACCCTGAAAATGTTGAACAACAATTATAATAGTAATAATAACTATGCCTCAATTTCAAATAAATTGGAGTCGAAAATTGTTGACCGGAGACAATTTTCACCGGTAGAAGCTATTCAGGCTTGCCTTCGAGTCTCAAAGCAAATGCCTGTAAAGCCAAAAGGACTGCTCTGAGTCTCTGTTTGGTTTCTTCATCTATCAGCACTCCGTTGCTGTCAAACTTTGGTGGTGACTCAAATGCAAACACGAAAAGTTCAGGCTTGTTAATGAAATGAAGATCAATGTAGATTCCAATTTGTCGAAGATGATAATGCGATCGTCCTCCACCAAAGTTACCTCCAGCACTCACAATTGCTGCTGATTTATCAGCCCAAACGTTAGGAGGTCGAGATGCCCAATCAATTGCATTTTTCAACGGTGCTTGAAAAAAAAACAGAGTAAACAGTTAACTATGTTCAAATTCTGTATTCATAAATTCAAAATTCTAGCTCGGACTCTGAGAAATTGGCGTACCTGTGACGGAGTAATTGTACTCGGGAGAAGCAAAGAGGAAACAATCAGCTTCTTCAATTTTCTTACGAAAAACCTCTACATCGTGTGGATAAGTTCCGTTCACCTCAAGGTCCTCATTTGTAAACGGCAAGGACGATATATCGATGTACTCAATCTCCATTCCCTTTATAGAATCCTTGCATATCTCCATCGCTAAGCTCAATTACATACCATCAATCACACAACATGAGTACACTAAAACAATTTTTTTTACAAAGAAAAACAGAGGAGGAAAAATAAAAGTGTACCGGCATTGAGGAGACCGCGATTATAAGAGGCTTCACGGAGGGAACCGCAGAGCGCTGCTACCTTGATTACTGCTTCAGTCGCCATCGACACTTTGGTTTATTTTATTTTTTCTTTCTTTTTTTTTGAGTCTTCTTCTCTTGTAATAATTACTATTTTTTTTGCATCACAAATTTATATACACGAATTAGGAAGACCTGACGGATGCGATGACGAACAGTGAGGATTTTTCCTGTCTTCTTATGAATACTATTCATTTCTATTCATCTTGTCTTCATCTATCCTATTTTGGTAGGTGGAAAGAGTTATACATTGATTAATTAGTAAGGTAAGAATTAGTTATGAGGATATTTGTAGTATTATTTTATATGATGATTAGTTATTTTATTTTTTATCATGCCTAAAATAATATATAAATTTTCTCTTTACTTATATATGTATTAATTTTATATGTCTCTAAATAACAAATCAAATATAATACTAATTTTATATATGAATGATTTACTCTTAATTAGCTATCAAACATAATATTAAGAATTTAATATTCGCATAACTCATGTCTACATGCATTGGCTATCAAACGATTCCTTAGTTTTCCGTTTAGCCCTCTGCTCTTTTAAATTGAAATCAGGAGGACTTTAATATTGTCATGCTCTTTCATTATCCTAAGCAGAAAATATTTGACAAAATTAGATATTAGTCGAATACGTAAACAATAGAGGTGACAGATGTCTATCTTTTTTTTCTTTCTTAAATCATAAATATAACAATTTCCCAATCTAGAGAGTCCCCTATACTTATAGGTGGTCAATATTTATTTTAAAATGTGTTTGATTATAATTTTTTTTTTAAAAAAAAAAAAAGCATGCAACGTGAGTTATATCATCGTAAAAATATTAAAACAACTAATTGTATCAACCAAATATACTTGTTAATTTTTCACATTACATAGAACCTTCATTTATAACGTTTATTATCATTATCATGACTCATAATTTGATATATATTAAGTTTGGCATGAATTATTATTTTTAATACGAAACTAGATAATGCATTATCCTAAAATCATAACACGATAATTTAATAAGAATTTATATCGTCAAATTAAGTCATGGACATAACTGATCACACCTAAAAGCTAGTTCATAGGAGGACAATTGTCTGAACTTTCTAAGGAGCCCATAATTCTCATCCAATACCAATGTAAGATTCATTCCATTTATCCCCATTCACATCCAAACCATGACATTTTTTATCCAGGATATTTTTGTCTATCATAATTCATCAAATTACAATGAGTTACGAATATCTATCAATAGATACAAAAAAAAATTAACAACAGCAGTAATTAGTTATTTTTAAATATAATTTTTTCACATAGATAGGGATTTTCTATAAAATATAAACTTTGGGGCAAGTTTTAAAACGGGTCACTAATCAATACGTGCCGGCAACAAAAAAGAATTTCAATAAAATATTTGTATTTATATGTAATGTATTGATATTGTACAAATAATATATATTGTATATATATATATGATGTATAACTATATATCAAAAACGCATATACATACAAATACATGCTTTATACAATATCTCTATATTACATCAGTTCGTCTTCATCAACAAGCTAATATTTCCCCCTCAATTTCTACCAACTTAAATCATGACACATTAAATTTCTTTAGCCTGAATGGGCCAAATAAGCAAAAGGAGGCAAAGCTCCTTTGCAACCAAGAACAAGTAGGACTAATAGGCCTGCTGGAAACCAAATTAAAAAGGAACAGACTGGATCAGGTAGCTGAGAGCATGTTTGGAGGATGGCAATACCTACATAACTTTGCCTATCACTATAATGGGAGAATTCTTGTTAGTTGGAGGCCGGATTACTATAATGTAATACCAGTAGATATGACTACCCAAGTAGTAACCTGTGAGGTAGAGTATATACCACAGAAAATGGTGTTTATGGTATCATTTGTGTATGCGTTCAACACAATAGAGGAGAGGAAGGATCTATGGATTTCTTTACAGGCGATAAACAGATCACACAAAAACCATGGTTAATAATTGGAGATTTTAATTCCATACTCCAGGCAGAGGATAGGCTAGGAGGCAATCCTGTTTCACATGCAGAGGTGGTAGATTTTGCAAGAATTGCCTTATCAAGGCAATCAATATACTTGGAGCGATAAAGGAAGTGATGGAAGAATTTATTCTAAAATAGACTGGGCTCTAATTAATGATGAATGGCTGACCAATATACCCATAGGTAAGATCACTTTCTTGCCTGAAGGTATAAGTGATCATTGTCCAATTAAGGTAAACCTGATAGAGGAGAGTACATGGAAGAAAAACTCTTTTTGTATTGCAATGCATGGGAGCAAGCACCACAGTTCAAGAACCTGGTGAAAGCTGGGTAGGAAGTGCCTATTCAAGGGTGCAAAATGTTGCAGGTAGTGAAGAAATTGAAACTACTGAAAAGAAGTCTGAGGAAACTGAATTCCCAATTCAATGACATAATTAAGGGGGTAGACAAGATTCAGGAATTGGAAAGAGAAAGATATGCCCAATTTAAACATACCTAGCAGAGTTGTACTTGCAGCAACAAAGTAAAATGACATGGTTGAAGTTAGGGGATGACAGCAGAAGATATTTTTTCTCAGTGATAAAGCATAGAAGACTAAAATTGGCAACTACTCAATTGAAGGATGAGAAAGGACAATGGCAGATCGGCTCAGAAAGCATAGCCCAGATCTTTGTGAACTACTAAAAGAAATTACTAGGAGAGAAACCAACATCTAGAGTCAAAGCACAAGAGGTTGTACTGCACAATGGGCCTGTCCTTGGAATACACCATCAAATGCAGTTAATTGAGCCATTCACTAAAGATGATGTCAAACAGGCCATGTTCAATATAGACAAAACAAAAAGACCAGGGCCTGATGGTTATGGAAGTGGTTTCTTCAAAAAGAGATGGGGGACAATAGGTGGAGACATAACAGATGCAGTTTTGGAGTTCTTTCAGAATGGGTAACTACTGAGACAAGTAAATGCCACTAACATTGCACTCATTCCAAAAGTGGAGGTACCAGAGCAGGTAAGTCAGTTTAGGCCAATTGCATATTGTAATGTCATTTACAAATGCATCTCAAAACTGATTTGCACAAGACTAAAGGGAGCTATAAGCCACTTAGTAGCAGACAATCAAGCAGCATTTGTGCAAGGAAGATAAATGATCCACAATATCTTGATTTGTCATGATTGGCTGAGACATTATAACAGGAAGACCACTCCTAGATATTTAATGAAGATTGACCTCGGAGAGGCATATGATACGTTGAGTTGGGAATTCCTAGAGGAAGCTCTGTAAGGATATGGATTTCCAGTGAAATTCATAAGTTGGATCATGATATGTGTATCAACTCCAAAGTACATTGTCAAGATCAATGGGGAAGGCTATGGATACTTTGAAGGAAAAAGAGGTTTGAGACAAGGAGATCCTATCTCTCCTCTACTTTTTGTATTAGCTATGGAGTACCTCTCAAGGCTACTTAAAAGCATGTCCCATCTGCCAGATTTTCAATTCCATCCTATGTGTAAAAATCTCAGATTGAATCACCTGGTTTTTGCAGATGACTTAATGATCTTTTGTAAAGGAGATACCAAATCTACAGCTAGAGTTATGGAATCTTTATTACATTTCAGTGCTACCACTGGGCTTATGGCCAATATGGACAAGTCTGCTTATTTTTAGTAGGTGTGACTAAGCATGTGCATATTACTGGTTTTACACGATGAACTTTTCCCATTAGATATTTGGGACTCCCACTCACTTCAAAGCGGTGGGGTAAGCTGGAATGTCATCAGCTAGTTGACAAGATAACAAGTAGGATTAAGCATACTTATGCAAATCAACTCTCCTATGCTGGAAGACTTCAAGTGATACTGGCAGTCTTATTTTCAATTCATAGTTTTTGGGGCTCAGTGTTTATCCTTCCTCAAAGTGTAGTAAAAGAGGTGGACAAGAAATGCAGAGAATACTTGTGGGGTGGAAATGAGGAGAAAAGGAAAGTGTCATTGGTATCCTGGGAAAAAGTTTGTTTTCCAAAAAGGCAGGGGGGACTGAATATCAAAGGACGTGGTACATGGAATGTGGCTTCTGTAGGAAAGCTTCTATGGCAATTGGCTATGAGGAAGGAATCACTATGGGTGAGATGGGTGCATGGGATATGCATAAAGGCAGACACAATTTGGACCCATAGGGCACCAGTTGATAGTAGTTGGTATTGGAGGAAAATAAACTCCCTGAAGAATAAGACGCAACACTGGTACACACAAGGGCACTTGAACCTTACACCTAATGGGAAATATTCAATCACAAGTGGATACCAAGCCTTGATAGGTAGCCAAGACAATCTAGAGATAGCTGAACTAGTCTGGAATTCTGTATCATTTCCTAGGCAGAGGATCATCATGTGGTTAGCAATGCAAAACAGACTAGTCACCAAGGAAAGACAGCTGGGTATGGGAATATATGTAGAAGACAATAGATGTTGCATGTGTCAACATGGAATGCTAGAGACACATAAACACCTATTTGTAGACTGTGAATATGTTGCCAAGGTGAGAGCTGACCTATTACGATGGGCCAACATCTCTATGCCTGTACGAGAGCTGAAACCTACATTGGAGTTGATTAAACTGAAGCATTGGAAGAAATTTAAGAAGGAAGTGGTGGCTGCTATATGGGGAGCAATGGTGTACCGCATATGGAAAGCAAGAAACTGGAAGCAATTCAAAGGAGTATATATACTTCATACAGACACAGTGGGGGGAATAACTCGGGAAATAGTAGAGAGGATAGAAATGTATAAGAATACAAAAAGAGCACATAGATGTACGTTTTTTTTGGCAGGAATTATGTAATTAGACAGAGATGTCGGGGCCACACCTCACTATACCTTCAAAGGTAATGAGGTCTGGATGCTCTTAGATTGTAAGTGGTTTTGTTTGTTAATGGTAATATTCACATTGGTTGCCAAAAAAAAATTTCTTTAGTTTATGTACCATATCAATAATTATATAATTTTAGGTTTTGTGTTCAATCCAACATTGTCACATGATTTACATAAGGAAAAGGGGAGTAATCTTCCATAGAAATGAAATATTAGAATCAAAAGGAATAAGGAGAAATGAAGTAGCGGCAGAGGAACTTCAACAAGATGGGCCGAATGCATTTCTCTTTGCAATTCGGCAGAAATAATTCGTTCTCCTCACAATTTGGGCCTAGCCCATTATCAACAATTTTTGAATTTGTTAAAGGATAAATAAGTGGGGGACTTTTGAAATCATTATTTAATTTGTGTTTGCTTTTTTTTTTTTTGGGTGTTGTAAATTTATCTCCTTTGGTAACACCTTCAAACGTATGCAATTGTAATTGAAAATTTAATTCAATTTTAAATATTTTTGGTCTGAAATGTAGCTTTTGTGAATGTCAAACATCAGACATTTTTGCCTGAAGTTTTGTATGATTTGCTAATATCAACTTTAAACATTTTTTATTGAAGTTATGGACTTGACAAGACCAAACTTTGAATATCTTTTACTAAAAATTTTCCTGATTTACCAAGACTACCTACCTTTAAGCGTTTTTTACTAAAATTATAACTTCAACAAAATCAAATTTCAAACATTTTTTTAAAATAGCCAACTTTTTCATTACTCATCCGAATCAAAATTATAAAACAAGGTAACATCCAGAGTCAGCTTTAATCTCAAAAAATACAGCCAAGACTAATAGCCTAATTGACAATGTAATAACACCTAGAAGCTGACGACATTACAATAGCCAAGATTAAACTAAAGCTTTAACATCGGGTGGTGCGTGAACATTACATGAGTAAGCAATATTTCTTATGATCCTATTCACGTTAGTCATGATATTATGATATTATGTCAGTATATAAATATATTTGTGATGATATAATTGAGGACTGAATCAAATCTCAATATAATCCTATGACAATGTATAAATATTGAAATAGTATCATAAAAAATTGAGAAGTGTCTTATTAAAAGAATGAAGCAATCTTTCATGATATCACACTAGTATATAAAAGTTGAAATATATAGTTATTACATCTAAATAAGAAATAAAAAAGTGTACAATTAAAACTTCTTTATTTTGGTTGAAAAAATTTATATTGACTAAAAATTACTGAACTCAAAGCTTCTTTATTCTTTTTAGGGAAAATGGTATGATATACTCCTCAACTTTGCCATTTAGAGCTAATATACCCCTCGTTATAAAAGTGGCTCATATATACCCCTAATGTTATACAAATGGCTCACATATACCCTTTTCCTCTAACGGAAGTGAAAAAAATAATTTTTAAATTAATTTTTTTAACTTTTTTAAAAAAAAATTAAAAAGCTAATACATGCGGGGTATATTAGATCCGTCTCACACGTTCATTTCTTTTGGCTATTTTTATTCATCAACTAATTTAAATTTATTACTTTTTTATGGTCACGTTTATTTTTTTCACTTATTCTCTTGTAAAATTTATTTTAGATGCCCCATATATTTTTTTTACGTATATAAAATCTAAATTACAATATAGTCGTAAAAAAATTAAAATTTTAACTTTTTAATCTTCTTCCACTCACACTTCTTTCTTTTTATTTCTCTTATTTTTATACTAAAGAATGGAAAAAAATAAAAATAAAAATTTAAAAACTCAAATAAAAGTAACCAAAGGAGTCAAAAAATAATTTATGTGTGAAAAAAATTAAATATATGATTTTTTTAAAAATTAAAATTTAAAAAATAAATTTAAAATTATTTTATTTACTTTTGTAATGGTAGGGGTATGTATGAGCTACTTTTGTAACGGTAGGGATATATATGAGCTATTTTGTAACGGTAGGGGTATATGTGGGCCACTTTTGTAACGAGATGTATATTAACTGTAAATGACAAAGTTGAAGGGTATATCAGGCCCTTTTCCTTTTTTTGATTGTTGATTTTGGCCTGAAAAAAGAATACATAGTTAAAAACTTAAAATAAATATTACTATTGCATCTAACAAAAAAATACACAATCGATGTTTTACTATTTTTAACAAGACAAATTTTATTTAACTAAAGCTACGGATTTCAAAGCTTATTTTTTAAACTTTTATATACCTACATATGTTGCTTTTACAGAATTTGTTTTGCTCTGTTGATATTTTTTCTTTAAAGATTGTCACTAGGGTGAAAAAAAACCGAACCGATCGATAAATTAAACCGGAAAAAGTATTATTGGTTTATTGCTATTGGGTTAATGGTTTTATAAAAAATAATTATCGGGTTATCGGTTCGTTATTAGTTTTTTATATTGGATTATTGGGTAAATCGATAACCCATTAAGACTAGGAATTTCTACTTTTATCTATACGTAAATATTAATCTCAATACCTTACTAGTTACTGTCTTTGTCCTTAGCCTTCAATTCACACTTCATTGTGACTTTGAGTTCGACACTTCACATTATACAAAATGTCAAAACCTAAAGTAAGAACCATATTCCTCTCAATTTCTCTTTGTGTTACACTTGTATAGCTCTTTTCATGTTGTTATTATTATTTCTATTTTATGAGCATTTATAAAGTTACACTATAGTCTTGTCGCGTCAAATTTATTAAAGAAGTCATATATTTATTTTATAAGCATTTTCTTATTGGTTAAACCGAAAACCGAACCGTTAAGGACCAAAACTGATAAACCAAAAACCGATAAAAAATATCTTATTGGTTTAACATATTTAAAAATCGAAAATCGATAAATCGAACTGATACTACGTAAAATCGAACCGAACCGATCGACACCTACTCAAATCTTCCTTCATTTTCCTTTGTTTTGATATCATTTTTTTTGTTACAAAAGCACCGATGTGGAATTGGTCGATCGGCTTGATATCCATCAATACACATGAGAATAGCAGCCTAACAAAAAGACCTTTTACTTTGTTTGCTTCAAATTTTTTCGACACAAATCACAATTAAGCAATGGTGTAACGAATTCGAATTCTCAACACAGATGCTCAAGTATTCTATAATTACTAATAATCTAATTACAACAATAACACTTAAACTATTAAATTTGGAAAAAGCGCAACTTACAAATTTTATCAAAATTATTTTTTTATTGTAAACTTTGTTGGATTATATTTTCTTCGTTCATTTTGACTTTCCACACTCTTTAAGAAATATTAATTAATATGAATAATTTATCACAATATTCATATTAATTGATGTTTAGTCTTATATTTTGAGAAATGATTTGGAAAATAACTATTGAATATTGAAGGTAAAACATTGAAAAGTATATTTTTATTTTAATATAGTAAAAATGATATATAAAAAAAAGTATACTTTTAGTAGAATGAATAAGTAAAAGTGAACTGAGGACGAGAGTTGAGACAAGGTGGTGTTTGACAAAGGTGGAAATCCACCTACCGACGAGACATCCTCAATAAATAGGGGAACACCTTATTGAGACAAAATTGAGCAAGACATAGAGACACAATTGTAAGTTGAAGTGAAGTTGCTATTCGAAATTATGCAGATTCGTATTGCCTCTCGACAATGCCAGCCCCAATGCTTCTTTTCATCACATGTCACTATCTTTCTTCAATTGTATCTTAATAGAGGCGGAGCCAGTATTAGGAGTTTGAGGGTTCTAAATTTCCTTACCATTGAGCTGTCAATTAGTTTTGTTAGGGATTCACAAGTTATTACTTAATTTCCTAGTACAAATATAGGATATACGAAAAAATTAATGGGTTCATCCGAACCCACGAACCCCCACCTAGCTCCGCCCCTGTCTTTTAACGTAATTAGACATGAGTAGTTTTCCTCCCCAAATGGGAAATTAATTTCATTTGATGCTTCTAGAAACAATCATATAACACCTTATAGGGGGAAAAAAGAGGAAGAAACTATAATACCCTAATTTAGGATAAGAAATTTCATATTGACAAAACACATTAAAAATATTGAGTATATAAGTAACCAGACCTTATATATTGTGACACATTTTAAAATCATGCCACAAAATAAATTTGAATTATTTCTTACTTTTTTTGACATTGTGCTATTTATTCGTGAGAGAATAAATAAATTCGTTCATTGGTCCTGCCTGTTTGCCATTGATTGATCAATTAAGCTCCACGTCAAAGAGCGTATTCCCACAAGTTTAGCTATAAAAATAACTTATTACTACTGATTATTAATCACAAAATACAACATTAATATTAAAAACTATTCTTCCTGTCCCAAATTAAGCGTCATCTTAGCAAAATAAATTTATCCCAAAATAAGTGTTATCTTAGGAATTTAATATGTTTTTTCAACAATACCTTTATACTTCAATAATAGTGTTCAATTTTCAAATGACATTTTTTAAATAAGGACAATTTAGTAAATTGCCCATTATATTTTTAATAGTAATATTTACTAAAGTAATCTTCTTCTTCTTTTTTTTTTTTGAAAGAGGGAGTAATTACGAATTCTTGATTTTGACTTGTCACCCCCACACCACTTGCCAATAATATGCAATTTCTGCATTTTGATTACTGCTATTAGTTAGCCTAAGCTTGAGGTTCTATAAGACGTCTTATAATCTTTAAATTAGCGAAATCTAGGATACAATGCAAGGAGAAGAAGATATTATATTGTTGATACTAGTTTAGTAGATAATATATTTTAATTATGTAGCAATACAAATACTTTAGATCCTGCATTTTTACAAGTTTGTTTTTGTCATGTTAGAGATTTTGTACTAGCACGAAATGTTTAGTATAGTAAAATCTAACTTATTTGTTTGAGAGTGAAATATAATATTCTCTCTATCCCACTTAGATTATACACTTTTTGTTTATATTCGTCCCCCAAAGTCTAAATAATATTATTTTTTTACCCTTGATAAAATAATATATAGTCACAAAAAATATGGTCAGAAGTGATTTAGACCACTCAATGTGTTTGCTAAGAAACTCGTATTTTTGATAGTTTAGGTGTAAAACTCAAAAAATTGAGATACTTTAAATACATTTTTTATTCTTCATTCTTTCTTGAACTTTATGCCTAGTCGAACGATACCAAATTTGGGATCGAGAAAGTAATGATTAGTATTATTGTGCGTGTTTTGAAGCTAAGGTTATACTATTATTTTATTTTTTGGTTATAATATAAATACAATCAACATTAGTATATGTTATTATTGTTAATTAGGTGGGTCTTGGTGAAGGCATTTACAGCAAATGAAAACTTTGAAGGGAGTCAACTGTAATTTGTATAATTTATTTTGGAGAAGGGTAGATGGAGTAAAATAAATTGTTGTCTTAATCATCAATTAATCCTTAATAAGTGACCTGTCTCCTCAAAAGGACAATGGTTGGGTCCTGACCATTATAGGATCATAAAGGCCCGCACGTTGGAGGGACCAATTACGAAACATTTCAAATTAAGATTAGGGAAAAGGGTTCAAAATATATCCGAATTTTAATTAAAATTGCTGTAACAATTCCAAATTTTGGGCAGGACCTATTACCCATGCACTATTAAATAATGTATTTTAAAGATATATAGGTGCTCACGTGGACATAATAAATATTACATCATTATAAATGGTAACTTGTCCAGCTGAACACTTATATATCTTTAAAATACACTATTAAATAGTACAGGGGGTAATAGGTCCTGCCCAAAGTTTGAGATTGTTACAGCAATTTCGATCAAAATTCGGATATATTTCAGACATTTTCCCCTTAAGATTATGCTAATTATATTCTTGTTTAGTTCTCCTTACATCGTAATTAGTACGACCAGCAGGGCTGAATTTATAAGCTAAACTAATGGGCATGTAAAATGGTGGTTTCTAAGTAAAATAAGATATTTCATAAATATATATTTTTATAATTAGTACTCTCTCAGTTCATTTTTACTTGTCAACTATATTATTTTGGGATGTCCAATAATACTTGTCCAGTTTATAAAAATAATGAATAATTTACCTATATTGTATCTATTTTACCCTTGTTATTAAATACAATTCATTTTTCAATGTTTAGATGACGTGTACTCCTTCCGTCCCATATTAGTTGATCATTATATTAAATATAGTTGTCCCATATTAGTTGATCACCTTACTAAATCAAGTAAATATTAATTAACTTTTTTCAATATTATCCTTACAATTAATACTTTTTGAAAGTGTTCACGTTTGTTTGTAAAATTCCAAGAGGTTTTTTAAGAGGTCAATTAGTAAAATCATCTTCTTATTTATGATTTCTTAAGGACCATGTAAAATGGAAAATGATCAACTAATATGAGATGGAAGGAGTATTTAATAAGGGTGATTTGGTTTAGTTACTCACATCATTTACTACTTCTTAATTCATGTGTCATGTCAATAGTGAACAACTATTATTGTACAGATGGAGTATAATATTATATGTTGACATTTTATAAGAACACTAAATGATGCAGAGTACTATAGGAATCAGTTTTCACTAAATACATCTTCTTCTTTTTTTAATAATACACCCATATTTTAAATTGCTAATTTGAGAAGCATCGATTGTCGGTAATGAGTTATCACTAATAATTTTGCACGAACTAATTTTTTTTTAATACACTATAAAGTTTGAGTAACTACCAACTAACTTTTTCAATTATGATTCATCAAAGATTAATGACCAATAGCAACAAATGATCTAAAAGATGAGATGAAAGCATTATTTCAACAATTCAACTCTCATCTATGATAATATATATAATATCTAATCAATCTAAGGTGCAAGTTTGTTGGTTAGTTTATAATTTAATTTTAAGTTTATGAATTTTGAATTAATAAAAGGCACTTCCTACACTTTGAATAATTAATTATTTATTTATATATATATTATATATTAAGTGGTATCTATAATACAAATGTATTAAGGTTTAGACTAAAATTTACGAGGTTCTACTGAATTGATAAGTAAAATTATAGCTTCACCCCTGAGTTTGATCATTGTCAACTTTTATTTTATTGTATCAAAGTGACTAATTATTTTTTATAACAAAAAAAATCACTTAATTTTGCCTTAATATCACCAAAAATCACTTATATTGTTATATAATTGTTTTAGACTAGTGGCGATGAACACAACCTGCTTTGCATTTCTTCAGAACGAAAGGAAGAACTTCACTTTAATTAAATCCAATAGATTATTAAATGAGATTAGGGTAGGAGACGATATTATTAGTATTATTATATTATACTAATAAATAAAGTATAGTATATTCCCTGTAAAACGTGGGGAAGGGATGACAAAACTGCTTCACCACTCACTCTTCATTACAAAAAATAAAAAATAAAAAATAGACTTCTGTTGTTATCTACTAGTAATATACTATATGCATGCTTTCATTCTTAAAGTCGAATATAATACTAACATATATATGAATTGACGTAGGTTGAATTAGATTCTTAATCTTAATCAATTAAATTTCTTGATATTTTCTGTTAACCTCCTCATATATAGCATCTAATTGTTGCAACCTACGTTTCAAATAATTAATAAGAGTTTCGGGTTCAAATACCTGAAACGTAGATTTAATTTGATTCTTGTGAAGATATGAGTTTAAAAAACAATCTTTAAACATATTTAACATGCACTAGGATTTGAAAATATTTATCGTAGATGAAGGTCTATCGAAAGTAACAGATAAATATAAGATGTGTGTACACTGTCCACGCTCTCATCCTCATATTAACATGCACTAGCAGGCAATAGCGTTTAGGTTTCCTTTGGGCGTAAATATTATTTCAAATGCAAAAAAAAGAAGAAGTTATTTTGTATATGCAAATACTAAATCTTAATATTTGAATTTCCAAGTAAAATATTAATTTAAAGTAAGTGAATGATCTTCACTCACGGATCTTTACAAAAAAATATTTTTCCAGAATGAAAGTTTATGTTTAAACAAAACTTATTATCTTGTCCAAAACTCCTACTCAAATGTTGTCCAAATAGTTGCAGAAATACTTAGAAATTACAGAAAACGATTAACCAAAACACCTTTTCAAAATTATGGTAAAAAGGTCGACAAGATAATTAGTTGTTTTGGTTACCGGGATTTGATATAATATTTGGTCCTAATTACGATATAAAATTTAAAAAATTACATTTATTTAATATATTCTTCCTTTATTTTAATTTGTTTGCCTTATACTGACTTGACACAGAGTTTAAACAAATAAAGAAGAGTTCTGAATCTCGTAATTTAAATTAAAAATATGTCAAATTTATCAAAATATAGCTCACATTGAAGTCCCGATTAAATTTGGATCACACACTGTAGGGCCTATTAGGAATAGGAATAACGCTCTCAACAGAATTTCCTCCCTACTCAAGACTCGAACTCGAAACCTTTGATTAAGGGTGAACCAGTTCCACTGTGCACCAAAGGCCAGGTTGATTGCACCAAAATCTTAATATTATTTATTCCGTATTATATGTGGGGTCCCAAAGCCCTAATTAAGACCAGAAAATAATTTGGGCAACACATAATGCCCAACATGTCTTTCATCCATCCAATTGTCAGGTTTTTTAGTGGATTTAGGAGCCAATTTCGGAGACAAAGAATACCTTGCTGTTCAACCTTTAGTTGACAAGTTGAAAATTCACATCCAATCACAAAAATACAAAATTAATTATTATTTTTTTAATTTTTTAAAAGTAAAAGAACTAGGAGAGATATTAATTTTCTTTTTTTTTTTCTTCCTTTTAATTTAAACACATAAAAAAGAAAAAAGAAAAGAACTTTAACTAAATAAAAAACCAGTCATTGATTTGTTCTGCTCTTTTGCTATTCCATCAACCTAACAACTTCTGTTTCCAAAGTATTCTCAAAACACTAAATTCCTGAAAAGCTGAAAAAAGGAACAAAAAGACAATCCAGTTCAGCAAAATCAATCTAAGAAACATACAGAAAAAATTGTTCTTTTTTTTTTTTCATGTTAATTTGCAAACCAAACCTCTTTTATTACAGCTTCCCCACCAATTTGGTATATAAGAAACCAAAGAAAATCCAGACCCTTTTCAAGAAATGAGCCAAAAACACGATATAACAATAAAGATTGGATTTTTTTGTGTTTTTTGATCTTGGGTAGTTATAGAAATGATTGTTGATGTTCATGTGAAGCTTACATTGGTGATTCAAATGAAGATTGATTTGGGGTAAAGGAGGAAGGGAAGGGGTTATTGGTGAATTCAAAAGGGAAAGGAGAATAAAAAAAAGGGATTATTGTTGAGAGATGAACAAAGAATTTAGTGGCATTTTGAAGGCCTGTAGGGAGTTCACAGTAAAGAAAGCAACTGCAAAGAAAAGAGCCAAAAACATCATTTTTGCAACAATGTCAGTGGCACATGTTGATGATGATCTTGATGCCCCTGGTGAGGTTTATTATGCAGAGAAAATATTGAACAATGGGGATATATATACGGGGAAATGGAGCGATAATTGTCCCAATGGCCAGGGGAAGTATTTATGGTCAGATGGTTGTATGTATGTTGGTGATTGGGTTAAAGGGAAGACAATGGGGAAAGGAAAGTTCAGTTGGCCTTCTGGTGCAACATATGAAGGCAAGTTCAAGAATGGTTATATGGATGGTGAAGGGACTTATACAGGGTGCTCGAATGATACGTATAGAGGTTCTTGGGTGATCAATATGAAACATGGTAAAGGAACAAGGGATTATGTGAATGGAGATCATTATGAAGGAGATTGGCGTCGTGGGCAGCCAGATGGACAAGGGAGATATCAATGGATCAATGGGAATCAATATATTGGACAATGGAGAAATGGAAAGATGAATGGTAATGGTACAATGATTTGGGCTAGTGGGAATAGGTATGATGGTTCTTGGGAAGATGGATTTCCTAAAGGGAATGGCACGTTTCGATGGGCAGATGGGAGTTTTTATGTTGGTATTTGGAGTAAGGATTCTAGGGAGCAGAGTGGGACTTATTATCCTTCAGGTTCACGAACAGGTACTTTCGATTGGGATCCTCAGGATGTGTATTCAAATGATCTACTAGGATGTCAGATTAGTCCAGGAGAAAGAATATCAGCGTACCCTTCACAAAAGATGGTTACTTGGCCATGTGAAGGGGAATTTCTGCAGAAGCTGCCAATAGCAAAGACTCCAAAAGCAAATAGGCCAAAACGAAATTCTGTGGATGGGAGGTTGAGCAATGGAGATGGCTACAGTTGGGGGTCAGAAGCTGATGCAGGTTCAAATAGTGTATATTCAGAACAACCAAGAGAGTCAAGTGAAGAATCGAGAAGCATTCGAACTGATGATTCAGATAATTCAAGAGGATTTCAACCACATTGCATCAAAATTCAACCGAACAAGAAGCCAGGAACAACAATATCGAAAGGGCATAAAAACTATGAGCTCATGCTTAATTTGCAGCTGGGAATAAGGTATTCATTTGAATTGAATAAAACTATTTTCTTGTCTACAGTTGTTGATTTTATTGATAACCACTGTTGTTCTTGTCTTTTTCTTGTGGCTCTTAATCCTATCTTCATTGTATTTGGGAAAATAAATAAGGAATAAAAGATCAAGTTGGTTAAATCTCTATTGATGGTTTTGGACCAATTCCTTTTTGGGATCTTTACCTTATACTATTATTTTTGGTAGCAAGGATTCTTTACTGGATGCACAAATATAGCTTTTAAAGTATCTAAGGAGGACAACTTGCAGTGCTTTTAGATCTTTATATCCTTTTCAATATCTTGCTGCTTGTAGCTCATTTATGGTGCCATCTCAGACATTCTGTAGGAAGGCCTGCTCCAGCTACCTCACTTGATCTTAGAGCTACAGCTTTTGACACGAAAGAGAAGGTATGGACAAAGTTCCCTACTGAAGGATCCAAGCATACTCCTCCACACCAGTCGTGTGAGTTCAAATGGAAGGATTACTGCCCGTTAGTTTTCAGGTTGAGTTGATACACTTTACTTTGAAATAAATGGACTATTTTGAATTATGCCCCATTAACATATCCTAATTCAAATGCATAACTGAAGAGAAGTTTGAATACTGCTCAGCTTAATGTGTTGTTGCAGGTACATTGTGCAAACGTTGCAGTTCCATTGCATTGCACATGCACCGTCAAGTGACACATCAGAATAGCTTTGAGAATATTTCAACATTATAACATCAGTTGAACTTAGTCTGAAAATATAACTATGTTTTCAGGACCCTTAGGAAACTGTTTAAAGTGGATCCAGCTGATTACATGATATCTATATGTGGAAATGATGCACTTCGAGAGCTCTCATCCCCCGGAAAAAGTGGAAGCTTTTTTTACTTGACCAACGATGACAAGTACATGATCAAGACCTTAAAGAAGGCAGAAGTAAAAGTAAGTTAAATTTCTGCTTGTCTATTGTTAGAATGAAAACCTTTTGCAGTCTGAATCTTTTTCTCCTTTCACCTTTATACTGAATACTTATGTAGAATGCTCATTGTCATTGATAAGCCTCTGTACTGATGCCTAGTTTTTAGTAATCAAATTTCATTTCAGTATCTTTGTGAATTTTCTAAACATAGTTGCCATCAAACTACAGTCTAGAACCAGACATTGATGTCTTTCAAGTAATCAATTTAGCCAATAAACTTTTGTGTAGCATGGTGGAATCATATCACATATTTCTCAGTTTACTTGAACATTTATATCATTCACACAACTGCAGGTTCTTTTAGGAATGCTTCCAGCTTATTACAATCATGTTCGAGCATTTGAGAACACTCTAGTTACTAAATTTTTTGGCCTTCATTGTGTGAAATTGACTGGAGCTGCCCAGAAGAAGGTATATGAGACAACTAGAAACTATGTGTTTTGACGAGTTCATGCTTTTGTTGCATCGAGTTTGTCTGTCCTTTTTTTTTAATCGAGTTTGTCCTTAATAACAACTGATAAGCAGGTTCGCTTTGTCATAATGGGGAACTTGTTCTGTACTGAGTATGCCATTCACAGACGTTTTGACTTGAAAGGTTCTTCCCATGGCCGCGTCACTGAGAAATCTGAATCTCAAATTGACTCCACTACTACCCTCAAGGACCTGGATCTCAATTTTATATTCAGGCTGCAGAAAGTTTGGTTCCAAGAGTTCTGCAGGTGTTTTTTTACCCCGCTTTCTCTGTTATTTAAAAGCATGATTTTTTTCTACAATGGTGACAGAACATACCGTAAATCCTTCCAGTAGAACATACCGTAAATCCTTCCAGTAGAGCTTTATGCTTGATGTTCCAACATTAAAAAGCTCTCCATAGTCATAGACATGTAGCCATTGTAGCCTAAGCCAGTGTAAAACTGCCCTCCAAATTTTACCTTCAGTTTTGCTTCTTTTACAAAGTATGCTGAACTTACTATTCCACAGGCAAGTGGACCGCGACTGTGACTTCCTTGAACAGGAGAGAATCATGGACTACAGTCTTTTGGTTGGAGTTCACTTTCGAGAAGTTTCTGGTTCCGGTGAACCAGTCACAACTGAGACGCGTAATTCTGGAGTTCGGACTCCTACTGGTATACATCTCTTTCCAAATTCTTTTCTTCTTGGAATGCTATATGAAGGGGGTTTTCATTTCTTCTTTTGTTTCAGCTAATGCAGACCAGAGTGGTGATGTATCGACTCCTCGAATTTCCAGAGCTGACATGGATCTTCTCTTTGATCCTTCGGGGTAAACTACACTCATGAGGATATCATCTGTCATTTTTTTCTGCTAACTTGAATGGATTTTGACTGGAAAACCTATTTTTCTCCCTTGGGTGTTGGCAGGTGGGCTTCCATTAGATTGGGTATCAACATGCCAGCAAAGGCAGAATTAACAGTGAGAAGAAGCGATTTCGAGACACAGCTAGTGGGAGAGCCTACAGGGCAGTATTATGATGTCATCGTATTCTTTGGTATAATCGATATACTACAGAACTATGACATAAGCAAGAAGCTGGAACATGCATATAAAGCATTCCAATATGATCCAACCTCAATCTCCGCAGTTGATCCCAAGCAGTACTCAAAACGTTTTCGGGACTTCATATTAAAAGTTTTTGCAGAAGACACCTGAGATTTCAGAAAATCACGACACGGGGTTTTTCACTCCCAGCTAGTAGGCCTTCCACGGTATTCGCTGAGGTAACCATGCTAACCACACAACAGTGATGAGAACTATATGGTCATGAAAGCTCGGACACTTGCTCCTGGAACGAGGGGTTCTGGCTATGTGCCCCATCAAGACAAGCAGCCATGGAAAAGAAGGGCACTGAACTTTCCTTTTCCTTTATTTTATATAGTTACATGCATATAATCCATAACTCAGAAAGGCATAGATTAGTTTTGTGAGTAAATGTCCAGCCATGTAATTTTTAAACCTGCCTGACCCAATTGTACATGAAAATAGAAGGGTGAAGCTGAGGTAGGGTGGATTTTTCTTGCTAACCAATTTTTTGATCTAGAGTGACAGTCTCTGGAAAATCTACTTATGGAATAAACATGTATAGCGCGTCAAAGAGGAAATTGGAAGTCTTTAATTTGGGCAAAACTCTATACTTCTACAATAGTCTAACCACCCAATCTTCATCCATCAGGTCAGGGCTTCATGCTAGCATACTTGTGTGTGAGCATGCTGGTTTAACAAATTTCTCTAGGAAAACATGAGAACAAGTCAAAGGAAGAGACCCTGCTGGTCTGGTCCGATATAAGCTCTCCACCACTGCCTGGCTGACCCGAACATCTGAAAGGCAGTGTAGTCAACTCCATGTGACTCTACTTAAGAGTAATGGAGGATGACAATTTTGGATAACAATATATAGTAGTAGTTCAAAGGAAGTTAGGCACGAGCCTTTTCCCACTTTCTTGATTGCAATTGTAAGATCAAGATCAAAAACACTCTCTTTATCTCGAGGGCATATAAAGATTACCAATTCAGGGGAAAGATCCATGTTGTTAACTACAAATGGATGCACAAATGAATCTTATTTTAAGTGCTCAACAAATGAATGATAAGAGTAAGAGCAATCCATTGAATGAGTTTTACAAATTAGTCTGACCAACTCAACTTACTTGGATGTCAATAAAGTCTTCAGAAAATGAATATAACAGATTATCTGTTGCAAGATTTTGAATAGAAAATGGTAGTCTTAACTGAGGAGAAATTGGTCGACTTCCAAGTTTGAAACGGTATTATATTGGTTTATAAAATACTGATTCAAGGAACATGTGTGCACGCCATATATCTATGGATCAGTAGTGGGAGAGTTGGTTTCATTTAACTTTCATACTATCAAAATTTGATATGATGGGAAACCTTGTCTCTAAAATAAAAAAAGTTGACTAAACATTGCCAAAGAGAAAATTTAAAAATCAAAATATGAGTACAAAGTTTGCAAGTCTTGAAGTGGAGGACCACTAAAGGTTGTGGTGGGTATAGTCATATAGAGATCTTGACTTCAAACCTTAAAAAAAAGTTTTATCTCCAAAGTAAATTTTTCTAACACAAAGCTGGATTAATCGAACCTTAAAGCAATCTGTCACAAACTTCTTTAAGAGAAAGAGTCTTGAAGTGGGGAAGGTTTTCCTTCCTCCAAATTTTGAAAACTTTTTTCAACTAAATAAATACATTAAGAGAAAAAAATTTCAATAATTATAAAAACTGCAATTCAAACAAAAATCAAATACGTATCTCAAATCCTGTTGTGAATTTTCCTATACTCTTTATAATAATTGAATAATGGAAATTATAGTGATTTGATGCAAAGTTTTGATTGATTGCAAGTCTTTAATTGCTCGCATGTGCTCCAGTTAATAGTACTGCCGACGTGCTCGATCTCTAAAGAAATAGGAACAAAAACATTTGTTTGTCATCTTAATTTTCTAAAATTTTTACAGCTATATATGAATCCTAAAAATTGCCACAGCCTAATAAAAAAGAAAGAAAATAAAAGAGAGCTGTCAAAGCAATTAGAGATAAGTGACATGACCCCTTAAAGGAAAGTTACGATTCTGTATACTCCATTTATTCACAGAACTCGAAACAATTAAAGAAGAGCTAACTAGAGTTTCTGATTGATTTTGTCAGTAAAAACATATTATGCCATGAAGCATTTTATTATTCCATTTGGTTAATTGGAATCGTTAATCATATTTTTATGGTTTACAGGACTATAGCATTCTCCTATACACATGACACTGAATTTTGTGTTACATTTAACCTATTCTTTGATACATTACTTACAATATCATTACAGAGGATCTGTCGTATTTTAGATCCTTCTGAGGGGCCATACTTAAAATACACCTGAACCTGCTTACCGAATGAAGTGTTACAAGCATTACCAGGGCTCAGAGTTGTTGCGCAGGAAACTTTTGTTATCTGTGGGGAGAGACCAACCTTCCTCCATCAAGATAAGATTAAGACGAATCATTAATTTCTCCAGAGCTTCTTCCTCCTCCACATTATCAATCAAATCAAGCGACTCCTTCTGCATTATGCAATTTTGCAAAGTTAGTCAATGATAAAAATGAAGACAAACAACGAAAGAGTCACCTAAGCAGAGGAAAATTACCTGCCCATCCTGGTATACTGTGAGGTACTGGAGCGCTTCCTTATAAAATCCACAATGGTAGAGTAGAGTGCCATAATCCCTCAATTCCTTTGGATCAGTTTGCAAGAGGATAAGACGTTCACATGCTGACAAGAGAATAA
The DNA here is from genome assembly GCA_018342035.1 of Solanum appendiculatum. Lineage (NCBI taxonomy): Eukaryota > Viridiplantae > Streptophyta > Magnoliopsida > Solanales > Solanaceae > Solanum > Solanum appendiculatum. The sequence continues at coordinate 872,176 of JAGDQO010001415.1, forward strand.
TGATCGTAACAGGCAAAGATAGACCAGACTAATTGTAAAGATATGACAGCAAGACAACTTAGTAATAAAAAGGCACTGGGATATCAGAAGAAAAACACGAACTTCAAACTGAATTGATATAGCCATATTGGGATGCATTTTTATCACTTTGAAGGAGGAATCTAGACATCCCCAGCTCTATAGATTAGTTTGAAAGAACATATTAACCATTAAAAAAAAAAAGGCTGGATTTGGTTTCCGGTCAGCTCACCATAATTTCTTATCAGCAGAAATCTTAAAATGGAAGTGAAACATAGAAGTTCAGGAAGAAGTAATCGTCTTCCAGCCTATTTTTGGGCCATAATGGCTTCCTAAGATACACTGTCGAAGGCTGTCTTTTCCATTGATGAAAGTTCCATTGATGAAAGTTCATCTGTATTTCTCCTCAAAAACTTCTGATGTTTCTTATCTAACATAGTCATTGAATTTTATAGGTCAGGTGGGATCGAAATACAAATGAGCTGAATTCCCTAAGGAATATCACTCATTAAACAGAACCAAAGTTTCTTGCTTTTTCAGTAAGTTTTTAAACAAGATGGTTCTCCACGCTCATGGTATGCATCCTTTCATCTGTATTTCTCCTCAAAAACTTCTGATGTTTCTTATCTAACATAGTCATTGAATTTTATAGGTCAGGTGGGATCAAAATACAAATGAGCTGAATTCCCTAAAGAATATCACTCACTAAACAGAACCAAAGTTTCTTGCTTTTTCAGTAAGTTTTTAAACAAGATGGGTCCCCGCGCTCATGGTATGCATCCTTTCAGAGCAGTATAAGGCCAAAATAATCACCATCAGGGATTAGGATGAAGCCTGCTCCACTGGAGTCATGAAGAAGAAATCTGACAGTAGGCATCTGACTTAAATATACCTTCAATATGCAATGTGGAATTTGACAGATGAGCATGCACTGTGAAGGGAGGTGATAGCGGAAAAATATGGAATCATGGAAAAGGCTGGAGGAGTGATCCTGACAGCTGAAAACTTGAGCAAAAGAAGAATTAGTTATGTTAGTTGGTGTTTTATGTGCAAAATTCAGGCAAAGACGTGAACAACCTCCTTCGGTGTTGCCGACTAGCTATGCACTTCTGGTGGGAGGGAGGTCTTGAGATGGTTCAGAACACAATGAACAATGTTAGGTACTGATCTTTCTTTTTTCAGATTCATTTACCTTTTTGGGCATGCAAGCTCTTCTTCTACTTCTGGTAGGGGCTCAAAACCCTAGACCCCTTTCCCTTTAGCTTATTCTTTATGGAAAACTGAAGTTCCTCAAAGAAGATTTTCACATCCGCCTCAATTTCTAAGAACAAGGAACTCATCACATGAATGACTTTAGACTTGCAGGTTCAAATATAAAAGAATGGTTCTCTCAGCTATTGTTTGAAAGCGCAGTGATATTGACGAAAATTATGTGCATATACTTTTCTTTGCTCATTTACTTAGGATTGCAGAAGATATTGTTTGGAGTATCATATGAAGCAATTGTATGCTTCCTTGTTAAACTAATGTGCTTCTCAGAAGTCACTTGAAAAGGCTGATGACATGCTCATGTCACCGCCAATAAACGGCGGAAATGCCAGAATACATGTCACACCCAAGGCCAGAACAAACCCTGGTAACAGAGTGAAGGAGGAGAAATGCAGGCATATTTTTACAACATCATGCTCTTTTGACTATAATGTGGTCTGTTTAGTTCAAAGGAAATGCATGACTACTTCAGCAAAAATGTTTGCTTCACTTGGCATGGCATGGTCCTAGAACAATGTTATTTTTTGGAGTGACATACTGGTAGATTTGCAACACATTTGGAAGGCTATGGTAATAGGCTATCCAGTTTAATTTGCTAGTACTTCCTATCTGCTTCAGGTGCAGCCTAATCTCCAAACAATAGATTTTATTTTGAGACATAACAAAGATTAGCATACCTTCTCATGATATTGTACAGCCACATATGACACATAAAGTACATTTGAACCTACTCCTAGCTATTGTATCCCTATTCTCATCAGATAGAAATCAATACTGCAAAAAAAAACTATGAAATTCCAATAGTAACTATTTACAGAACATACTAAGCTGCCTTATTTTTAGCAACAAACATGTTCTTGAAAAACTCACCTCTCGTATCTACAGAATCCAAACAATCACTGCTATAGAAACTTACAAAGATAATATGAACGGCTAGATTTATTGGAGAGTCATCAGTTTGGTATGGAGGAAAACATTTTCAATTTTCACATGTACAGTTGGCCAAAATTTTTGGAAAACAATTTCTCTAGGAAAACAAGTTCCTTAAAAATGAGGAAAATGACTTCCCTAATGGAAGTAGGCAAAACAAGCTCTACAAGTGGCATTCCACATTGATTGTATCCTCCTCACCCTCCAACACACCGCATCTTCAACTCCAGCCTCACCACCCCACACCCCCACTTCCCATAGTGTTTATCTAGATTATACACAAATATTTTTAGGATAATATTTTTTCCTTACATACTGAACACAAGAAAATAAGTAAGAAACCGACTTATTTTCCTAGAAAACACTTTCCATGGAAAACATTTTCCTGTGTACCGAACACACCCCAAATGTACAATTATTACTTATCAAAATTGAGAAGTGCAATGGTTAGGCCTTAATGGGGCCAATAATAATTCTTAAAAATATAACACTACTTTTTAATGGGAAAGAGGGGAAAACTTGAATGCACATACCAGAGAGTGCACGTCTCATGTCCCCAAAACGAACACTGGTCCAAACACCACGCTCTAGCCGATGCAGAGCAGCTTTGACAGATGCAAGCTCGAATGCACTGCATGGAGAATGACATAAGAAGGATGGATTGCAAAATAAAAAATGATATAAAAAGAGGGGCAAACAAGTGTAGTCTTATAGTATAAGAAGGGAATTTAGGGATGGATTATGCAACAGGCAACAGCTGAAACACCTTTCATCGGAATCGTTGGTACTTTCTGAACAGTTGGCAGCTCGTGCTGCTCTCAGGAAAGGACTCTTACTATGATCAAGCTGAAATGGCCAGAAAGCATCCTTCAAATCTTTCAGCATCTGTATACAGACATGGAGCAACTATAAGAAGAATTAAACAAATTGAAGCACATCCGATTTTAAGTCTATCGGAAATAGCTTCTCTGCCTCACCTCTAAGGTAGAGGGAAGGTTTGCGTACACTCTACCCTCCCCAGACCTCACTCCATGGGAATACACTGGGTATGGTTGTTGTTGTTGTTGTTGACAACTAGATGGAGAGCTTTTCAAAATATGACAGCAAGAAAATGTAACTACATTGAAGGCACATTTGAAAATGAAGATTAGCTATATCGTCCGAAAGTAGCTTTAGCAGGTTTCTCTTCAGAATATCCTCTCAGTTCTGGAAACGGAACGACCAGTAGCAGTATACCTCTTTCGTAAGTAAATTAACTGTCCCAAACGAGCCCCAGAAAAAGGTGCCAGCGGCATAAAAGCAAAGCAACCAAAAGATCACTCAGCTAATAAGGGTATGATAAAGTAAAAGCGATATCTACCTCTTTCAATCAGTTACAAAATCAGGTCAAATAACTATATAATAAAGTCGTTGAATTTATATGTGGAACGATTAGCCCTCTCTAATGAAAAATATTGACTGAAGTGAATTAGAAAACCACAAACAGCTTTGAAACTTCTCCTCTTTCTCATATAAAAGGAAACAAAATTCTTTGGATACATTCGAACTCACATTTAATAAATGATAAGTCAATGAAAGAAAATCAAATGGAAGTACATTCAATCACACTCTTCAGGGAAATTTACCTCCTCTAGCAGTGATTGTGTAGTCATGACATGTGATTGATCAGATTCTTTAGTTTTTTGTTTGCAATAGCCTCGAGGAGCGCTCGAAGAATCACGAGGGAAGAAAACCTCAATATCAAAACCTAAAAAGCCCCACAAGCGCAGCATCTTCAATATCTCTGAGTATAAAAGGGAAAGTAGTGAAGCAGAACCACAGCGATGTGTTAAAACCTGAAGTAAAGCAAAAATTGTTGGTTTAACATGAAGGCTACAGTTTGTATACACAATAAATAGAAGAGGGAAAGGAGCACACTGAGTGAAGATAAAGAGCACGTGGCTCTGATTGATTTGTCGCACCAATCCTTCGGAAACCCTGTGAATTGAACCCTATCAGAATTTTGAAAGATAATGTCAATCAACAGAGGAAGTAAGACCAACCATAAACTTCAATCAACCAAACAATATCTCCTACCGACAAATTAAGGAAAAACATGCAAGCAAGAAGATACAATATCTAGTTGAAATATTCAACAGGGTTTCCGATAACAGAATTGAAAAACAATCAAGTTCATGTTTTCCTCATAATATTGCGCCATAATCAGATTAAACAATACTTGTGCCATAGTCATGAAAAAAATGGAACTTCTTTAGTGTGTAAACATTTTGCAGTCTTATAGAGTTGAATGGCATAGACAGGTTATTTGTATCTGATCCCCATAGGATTCTTGTGCAAGACTTTTTCAAGTAAAATGCAAAAAATCAAAGTTCCCCAATTCTTGAGGAAAATTGCATCCTCCCTTTGCCTAGCTGTAACTTTTTCCCCTATGTATGTCTTCTAGTTTGGGGTATATATGTCCCCTTCCCATTGACTGAAAGCAAATTGTGAGAAAAGAAGGTAATTCCCCAAGAGAGTCATCTTTCAATATTTGAAGTATTCACAAATGGTCCACCCTTCCAGCTTTATATAATAATGGGAAAGGGTGAAAGGTGAACATAGTATTAAACTCAACCAGATAAAGTTTAGACAAAGGTCACAATTGATATGTGCAATTTAAATTGAATATTGCTCGCAACTCCAACTAACTTCTTACTCCTCACCTCTCTTATAAGAAACATCCAACTGACGAATCGGGTCTTGAATCACTGCTGTAAATGACAAGTTCACTTAACTTAGTAATAATGGTCATTCATGGAAGAATGGCACACAATTTTGAAGTAGAAATTTTCCACAAGATTGGAAAACATCTATCAAGTGTCATGCTTCTTACCCTAAAAAAACTCTATAGATATCCCACTTGATGGTACCGTTCAATGATGCAATAACAGATCTCCCTCTCTTAAAAACACCTAAATGGAGCATGTAAGCTTCTTTCTTCACATCAAAAATACAATATAAGACAGCGAATCAGTTTATAACTGATCAATAAGCGTTCATTTCCGAACAGACACAGGGAGCTTAACAAATAACTAAAACAGATTAACTCGATTCAAAGCAAAAAGACAGAAATCAAATAAACTTAATTACCTTGTTAACGTACAAATACTTTTCCAAACAGTGAATGAAGTGTTCCGGAGAGGATGTAAAAGAAGAGCTATAACGCGAGCAATATCCCATTGATAGATGATCCAATCTCTCCAAAAAATCATCAACAGGAAGCGGCACAGAGGAGTGCGAAACGAGGGAATCATCCTCTGCTGCTATATGAAGAGCGGCTTTTCCCAAATCAACCCCTCTATTTATGCAAATACTCGTTTCTCTCTCAATATTTGATAATTTCCGAATTTGTGAGCAGAATCCTTCTCTCGCTATCTGATAATCATCACATATTCACATGAGACTAACTAAATCAAACAAAATCTGAATCCAAAATAAAAATACATACACGGGCATGGGTAGTATTGACACCAGACGCATCAAGAGCATCATGAAGAACAAATTTGAGATCATTTCTCGAGGATCCCGGGTCGGCGCCGGAGTCGGGACCTCGAGGTGTAAATTGAGAATTACTGCAATATATCGTGAAGCCAGCAAGGGAGGAGGGGCTAGTGTTGGAAGATGAGAAATTGAAGAATCTTCCACAAGGATAGGCATAGGCTCCACAAAACCATTGACAAGACAAACTACTCATAGCTTCCCACTTTCTCTGTTACGAAGAAATTCTTCTTCTTCTTCTACAACTAGAATGAATTTTTCATATCCTCTTTTTAGAGAAAATGATGTCCAGGTAGGAGAAATATCCGCTACATGGCGGCCTCATGCTTTTCTCGTGGAACATTAAAAACAATTTATTTTTTTTGGGCTTCTTAAATTTATTAAAATATATTCATATTTTAAATTTAACATATTGAAAAGATTATTCCATTCAGTTTCGAAAAAATTTTAAGTTTTTTCATTAATTAAAAAAACCATCCCAACTATTCGGGACAGTTATAAACTTAAATAAAAATCCACAATTTTATTGACAGTAAAATTGATATAATATATCAATTCAATACAGTTAAGTTCGGTCGGTTCAGTCAACTTTTCACCCCCAATTATGTTGGTCTTTTATGTATAACAATCCTTATAGTTGCTCCATGAAAGATTATCATACTTATATTAATTGAAAGGGTTCTTCAATCATTCAGAAAAATAAAGAATTGAGGGGTTCACTAGATTATTTTTTTCTCCATTTCTGAGAGCTGGGAAAGATAAATGCTAGTCATATTCTTTCGTCCCTCCCATATCAACTAACCAAAGGAAAATAAGCAAACAATTGAAACTCAAATGAGGAAGAAGACACTGAAATGGAAATAGTAATAAAATAGAGAAAAAGATGGAAGTTATCAATCATCATCAATGCCAATAGCAGGGGATTACAAAGGTTCTTCTGGGCTAAAGCCTCCGTTACCAAACAGCCTTGAAAGGGACTTTGTTGAAAATTCTATAAGTTCAGGACTAAACTATATACACAAGAACCTTTCTAACTGCCAATTTGTCAAGTTCATTGTTATACCATCAGTTAACATAAGGCGGCCAAGTTAACTGTACAACTATCCAAACTAAGGAGAAGATCAACCAACTGATGGTGCTGGAGAAGCAATCTTAGGCACACGAGGTGGAGGCGGCTTCTTGAAGTACTTGTCAATGAAAGCCTCAGCCTTATCAGGATATTTTGATCTGACGAAGTTCTCCAGACATTTCCGGGTGGAGAAATCTTGCTTGGCACCATCAGTAGAGATGACGTAGAAGCATCTAGTATCCTGGAAGTTTGTATGTTTGCTAACCTGTTTACACAGGTTAAATCTTAGGTCATAGAAACTGAAACATAAAAGTTATGAAATGCTCAAAGTAACTTTGGCACATGTAAGATAAAAGCGCAACTAAGATCATGCTAGCAACAAGATTAAAAATAAAGTTTCCATAGATGCAGAAGATAATGTGATTAAACACTTCCACTGAAATTTCAATGGAATAAACTGTTGCATTAGAAGCAAATAACATAGCAGGGGAGCACTGGGCAAGTAGGGACCAGTGCTTTGACCTGGAGAGTAAAAGGAAGAAGCAAAAGAAGTAACCATCCAAATCTGAACGCAATGACGACAATCATTTTCTTTAGCGAATGAGACCAGTCCTCCAGAAAAAAAAATTCGTACTGGGAGGAGGAACTTGGGCTAGACTAGATCCACGAAGAACATAATGTGTACTAGTGGGCACACATACATGCAATAGTTCTTTAAAAGAATACAACAGAATAATAACCTAAGATGCAAAATATGCTCATTGACTTTGCATATGAGACCTAATGGTTTGAAGTTCCTAAATTATGATGATTTCCTTTTTCACCGGTTTGGATGGGAAAACTCAGAAGATCTCCAGAATAATAACCTAAGATGCAAAATATGCTCATTGACTTTGCATATGAGACCTAATGGTTTGAAGTTCCTAAATTATGATGATTTCCTTTTTCACCGGTTTGGATGGGAAAACTCAGAAGATCTCTAACAAACCGCCTGTAGCTCAGTGGATGGAGCGTCTGTTTCCTGAGCAGAAGGCATAGATTCGACCCCTACCTGTGATACACCTTATTATTTTTATGCTCAAGATGTGGAAAGGAGTCGGAGAACAACATTCTCATCTTTTTTTGCATAGTGAAATCAGTCATCACCTGTGCAAGCTTTTTCTAAACATGAAAGGAATCAAATGGACAACGCCAAGACCAACTAGGGAGCTGTTGGAATAGTCTGGGCAGCATCATGTCAAAGAAGAAGACATGGAAAATAATTCCTGTTTGCATACGGTGGACCATATGGAAGGAAAAAAATTCAAAATGTACTGAGGATAACTACAGTTCTGTTCAGAAGATTAAAATGTTATGCTGCTTCTTTTTCTTTTTATGGGTTTGTACGTACGGCATCTAGCACTGCCTTTGTACTAATGATATATACACAAAAATCATTGTCTTCCTCAAAAACTCAGAAGATATCTATGTGATAAGTAAGAAATTTCGGTTTCGTTTAGGACTTACTTGCAACTCCCACCAACCCCAAAATCATAAAAAGTACCCCATCCATTTCAAGAGGAAAGAATTTAGGTGAAAATGTTAGAAATTAGAATTAGGTGAGATAACTGTGAAAGACAAAAAAGTTGGATGAAAACGAGAGAAAGTGGGTTCCAATGTATTTTTTGCTAGAGTGTTATCTGTTGATTTATATTTATGAGATTGGGCATTACTTAGAGAACGACTATAGAAGAAGGAAGGTGGACATTCACTTGAAGACTAAATAAAACAAGTTCAGCATCCAAGTCTGCCTTTTCTACATCCCCTAAATTGTTTGCTTTACTAGTTCTCTGAACATAGCTTTTTATGAACTACTTGGTTCCTTCCACACACTGACTGTTAAAACTTTGACGGCTAAAAGTTGTATAGATTGATGAAATGATTTACTTCCATGAATTTGAATCCTTGAAGAGAAGTTTTCCAATAATGAAAAGTGGGATGACTCAAATTGGATAAGTAGAACATAACAGAATAACAAAAGTTACTCAAGCAAGTACTGACTAACCAAAAGCTCAAGTCTAATGGCAATCAGGAAAAAACTTAATTCTAAAGGCATAGCTAACACAAAGTTCTCGGTCTCTTCAGACCAATTGGTACAACTTCCAGCACTGAAAGCAGCAAATTCTGAAAACATGAGCAAATATACTGACTTTGCATTATTCACTTCGCTGAAAAACATACTATCAGATCACAAATGCTGATGAGCTGACAACCACTGGTATCAATACTAATGTACAACTTGAAGAAAGCTGTACAGAAAACAATTATATCATATGCTCACACAATCCCTTTCCTGACATATTTGACTCCACACTTTGCTGTACAGTTAAAGAACTTTAACAAGTGAAGAAAATTGCTCAAAACCTTGGTACTAACAATCTGAGTAGAATATGGTCTAGGGTAAGAAAATATCTTTAAGGCACTATAAAATGCTGTAGATTTTTAAAAAAAAATAAAGGATCACTTACCGTGATATAATCAAGACCAGCTCCCATCTTGACAGCTTTATCCGGATGGTAATTGAGAACCGTGTCGATAATATATGACTGGTCATCAGTAGATAAGGGGTCACCATCATTATTCCTTCATAAAGAAAATGCAACCAGAAAATGTTATCGCCGTTGGAAGAAAAAAGACCATCTAACCAGAACAGAGATGAGCGGAAGGAAAAGGAGTACTATTAGTTTTTCATTATGGATAGGCAGGGCAAACAATGGACATCAATTTTTGTGAAAACTTGAATATGTGCCTAGTCTATTTGTAATGCTACATCTATTTCGGCATTAACAAAAGTTCCATACAAGAGGTCTAATTTCTATCTGATTTGCCCCACTTTTGGATGGAAAGGAAATTGATCTTTTTTCTTTATTCGTGACTTTAACCTTTCCTATCTCACTAGATGACTAGAACTAATTCCCATTCAAACGAACTTTTGCTCATACCACCACATCTCTTTTCCTTACTCTCTTCCAATCCAAAACATCTGTCAACCTCTTTTTTTTCTGTAATCCCAAAACTTGACCGTAATGAGGGAAGCTGTGATCCCTTGTTTTTCACTAACACTAAGGAGACTAACCCAGAAAATATAATGCAGGCAAAACATTTGCAGACAGAAAAAGAATTGTTCAAATACTTCAGTCTGAAACAAATCTATAGATGCTGAGTACTTTCTTTGATTTTGTTCTCTTTTTTGGGGGGTTAAGAGCAGTAAGTGCTGAGTACTTAATATGTAGACCACAAACAAATTATAACTCATGTAGAAGACAGTTTTCAGCAGAAAGAATTACGCGGGAAACAAAACTCAATTTCTCTGCTGGAATTAATTTTTTCTTCATGTAGCCGTATCACCAAATATGTATACAGTAAATTCAGTGATGCATAATACTTACCCTGTCCCATGCATTATCTTTCTGACTTTCAGCATGATAGGATCAACATCTGAAAGTATTTCTTGTTCCTCTGCTGTGAAAATATCCATCTTTTGCCTCGTTGCTGTAAAATGTCCACCTCTATTGGAGTCATCAACTGATCTTGCAGGTCGGTTGTTCTTCCACTCTCCACCACTAGCAGAGCCCCAACCTCGTGAATTTTCCTTAAAATCTCCTTTTGCATTTCGTCTGCGCTGACCCCATTGAGGTTGCTTATCGCTCTCTTCAACGCCAACCTTCTGAGAGTCCCAACCACCAACGGTTGAAGAATTCCAACCACCATTTTTTGTAGAGTCGTCATGTGTTGATTCATTTAACTGCCCATCTCTACTTATACTAGAGCTCCAATCATTAACTGACTGGTCAAGCCTTCTATTACCTTCAGCAGTCGCTGAAACTAATCCACCACCTTTTGGAGCTTTTCCCCAAGACGACTCAGAATTTGACTGTTTAGGCCCATCCCAAGAACCACCATCTTTTTCCACCTTCTTCCCCCATGAGGACCAAGATCCTGACTGCTCTCCACTCCCAGACTGGTGCGTGTTATTCTCAGGTTCATCAACCTTTTTCCCCCAAGAAGACCCACCATCTTTTTCCACCTTTTTCCCCCACGAGGACAAAGATCCTGACTGCTCTTCTTTCCCAAATAGTTGAGGGGTATTCTCAGTTTCAATCTTTTTCCCCCAAGAACCAGTCTCTCCATCCACCTTTTTCCCCCACGAACCAGAGTCTTTATCCATCTTTTTCCCCCAAGAAGAACCACCATCTGTTTCCACTTTTTTTCCCCATGAGGATAAAGATCCTGACTCCTCTCCCTTCCCAGATTGGTGACTCTCAACCTTTTTACCCCAAGACCCACCGTCTTTATCCTCCTTTTTCCCCCAAGAACCAGAGTCTCCATCCACCTTTTTCCCCCACGAACCAGAGTCTCTATCCACCTTTTTCCCCCACGAACCAGAGTCTCTATCCACCTTTTTCCCCCAAGAAGAACCACCATCTGTTTCCACTTTTTTTCCCCATGAGGATAAAGATCCTGACTCCTCTCCCTTCCCAGATTGGTGACTCTCAATCTTTTTACCCCAAGACCCACCGTCTTTTTCCACCTTCCCCCATGAGGACAAAGAACCTGACTGCTCTCCATTCCCAGACTGGTGCAGGTTTTTCTCAGGTTCATCAACCTTTTTCCCCCAAGAAGACCCACCATCTTTTTCCACCTGTTTCCCCCGTGAGGACCAAGATCCTGACTGCTCTTCTTTCCCATATAGTTGAGGGCTATTCTCAGTTTCAACCTTTTTCCCCCAAGAACCATCATCTTTATCCACCTTTTTCCCCCAAGAAGAACCACCATCTGTTTCTGCCTTTTTCCCCCAAGAAGAACCACCATCTGTTTCCCCCTTTTTCCCCCAAGAAGAACCACCATTTGTTTCCCCCTTTTTCCCCCAGGAGGATAAAGATCCTGACTCCTCTTCCTTCCCAGATTGGTGAGTCTCAACCTTTTTACCCCAAGAACCACCGTCTTTTTCCACATTTTTACCCCAGGAGGACAAAGATCCTGACTGCACTTTGTTCCCAGATTGGCAAAGGCTATTCCCAGCTTCATCAACCTTTTGCCCCCAAGAAGAACCACCATCTCTTTCCGGTTTTTTTCCCCATGCTGACCATGATTCTGACTGCTCTGTAACCCCAGATTGCTGAGGATTACTTTCATCAACTTTTTTGCCCCAAGCAGACCAGGAATCTGACTGATTGACATCCTTTTCAGCGCCATTTTGGGTTTTGCCAGCCATATCCCAGCTACCACCAGATTTGACACTCTCAGATGAGGGCTTCTCCCATGCAGAGCCACTTGGCTTTCCTTCATCTAAGTTTTCATTATACTCAAATTCAGCTCTATCTTCAAAAGTGGGCATATCAGAACCAGAGTCCCGATTGGGAGACAAGTATAATCCCATATCTTCATCTTCCTCTAGTTCATCAACTTCTGCACCAAGACAACTGGTACCTTCAACTTCTTGAGCAGAGGTGCTCCTCACCAAGTGTAGGAAGCTATAAACATCACGTGTATCTGGTATATTCCATTCAACCTTGCACAGAAAAGACTTTCACATGTTAGCCTCAGTCTAGACCCTTATCCAAGAAAATATGAAACTTCAACGAATAAATATTCAGTTGCTTATCAGACAAAATAACTAAAGTGCACTAGACCATTAGAGTAGGTAGGATGCGATGGAAGAAAACACACATGCTAGTTGTAGCTGGTTCAGAGTTCAACTTAATGGTAAAGGTCAAGAAAGTCATTTATGATGACTACAGAACTTCCAACCAAGTAAAATGTTGTCAACCTGCTTGAAACACAAATTTGCGTCTAATGGCCATAGAGGATCCAGCAACTAAAACTTCAATTTCAACATAATGGCTCCTGGTCTACCAAAAAAGTGCAATGCCCTTGCTCAAAATTTTATAGAATTCCGGTTAATTTTTCCTGATTTTAACATGGTATTTCTTTCCCCGTTTAATCATAATATTTCACTTTTAAAATTACATCATAATCTGTATAGAAGAGTCAACTAATTCTATGAAGATCACATGTTTCATTAAATATCTTATTTCACAAATAGTCTAGACATGAGAAAATAAGCTTCTTATGCAGCGTTTGCATGCATATGACACACTTTTTTGCATTTGTACATGCCTACAATACACTTGGTCATTATATTTTTATTGATCATTGAAGTGTCTACTTTACTTTTGGTATAAGACAGAACGGGTTTGCCTCCACTTCAAGGAGACAAGAAGCAACTTTCAAGTCTACTGCAATATGCTACCGCAGGAAGCAAACTTAGCCAATGACAGAGATCAGATAACATTGTCAGAATCATCCAGGTGTTTGAGGCACTTTATTACCTTATTTTTTAAAATTAAAAAAAACAAGAAAAATGCATCCAAGTTTCCAGGTCCTGGGGAAAGTTGATTCAAACAGTTGTCCAACTTTTCCACTTTACTCGTGTTTATACCTTAATAAACCACCTTTGCATGAAATAGGAAAATCATATTGCTCAGCTAATCTACTGCTCCACGCATTTCTTTTGCACACGTTACAAGGTTGTTTATGTCTTCTTTTCCTTAAGGTTACATAGTTTCTCACATATTATTTTTTATAGAAATGTTTCAAGATGTGAATCTTCCAACATTATATAAACCTAAGATCTCGCTATCTAGGAAAACCAGATGTATTTCTTTGGCATGAAGTTTAAAGAAATATAGACCTTTTTTAGTCGACAATTTGTTATCATACATGTATTGGATAAACGTGCACGGGCTAAACTTCGGATACAGAGTACATAGGTAATTTTGAATTTTAATTTATACAGTCACATGAACACATTTAGACAAGCCAATCATTAAAAGGAAGGTCAACAAAATACTTTGTGCATTCTTGATCACAATTTTGGTTCTCAAAGTGTACTATCTCAAAAGGACCATAGCAGGGGACTGTAAATATCACAGCATAATTTCATTATCCTAAAAGAGAAGACATAGATGTTGGACTTATAATCTCTAGCTAGATACTCTCTCCATTACGTTAACTGAGTGACTTGCTGTTTGTTTGTGTGGGGTGTGTGTGTGTGTGTGTGTGTGTGTGTGTGTGTGGAGGGGGGGGGCATTGTCGACTTCTGTGTATCTGGAGTACATGTATTGAAACTAGTAAAATTGGGTGGGCACCATTGTGGGACTGACAGAAAAGGAAAATAAGCCATATTTGGGATTGAAGGAAACAGGAAGAGCTATTACTGTAGAAGTGGAAAACAGGTGTTCCAAAACATAACATGCAAACACAATAGAGCAATCATGACAGAGAAGTGATGTCACACAGCTATAAAATTATTTTGAGCATGCAATTTGTAATTTAATTGAATTCTGTTTGGCCAATTAAAGAATGAACGAGACATAAATAGAGAAATTGTTGCATGTGAAAAGCAGTTATCAGCCAGAGGCATGACACAATCAAATCAAAAATCAATATACCGCACTCCAATACCAAATTAATATTTGTTTTGATTTTAAAGACAATAACCAAGTAAATATTAAAAGGTGTTAACGCAAAAAACATACATTTCTTGTGTTCAAGAGGACTTCAAATCGAGATCCCGTACCAACTGCCACATGCTTTCCCCAGGAGCAAGAAGCCACAATGCTTGACAAAGAATCGACATGGCACTTTTCAGCAGCCCTCTCAAAGCATTTTCTTGGGGTCTAAGAAAGATTAAAAATAAATAAACAAATAAATAGGACTCTGATTGAAAAGATAGCTCACCGGAGGAATTGTCAAAATCAACTGTTGTACAGAACAGAAGAAAATTTATGTGGCTTACAAATAGTGTTGCTTCTGTAAATGGTATCTGCACATTTAATGATCGAGATAATGCTTTTATTCCACCAGCATTGAAACCAACCAGATTTCCTGCGCATGTCATGCTATTAGCCAATAGAACTAGGTGGTCTTTGAGAACACCCTTTGTGACCATTGTAACTGACGTTGATAGGCGCTGCAAAAGAAACCATATTGTAAGTACTTTGAGATTACGAATTTAAAGGAACTCCTTTGGGTAAAATATTTCTTGCTTTGCACATAGAAGGTTGTCATGTACACACTAGGTAGAAAAAGTTGGTCATGAAGATGATTAAGGAAAAGAATGCAGCTGAATCAATCACCATAGTAATCTCAGGAAGGTCCACAGATATATGGATAAATCAGATTTACAATTACTATTTGAAATCCTATGTCTCATGGAAAGATGCCTTTTAACCTTTAAGTTTCAGAAAGTGGCTTTACAGATAGGTTCAGTTTTCAAGAGAGGAGATGCTGAGAAGGCCGGGATGTTTGTTCATGACAATGTCTCAGGGTGTGTCCCACAGAGCATTACCACACAAAAGAAAGAAAGTCGAGGCATTTAATGGTACCTTAACAGCTTGCTCAAAGGCACAAGAAATTCCAATCAGTTCTTGGACTTGCTTTATTGCATATGGGATGGAGCGCGTAGTGTCTATCAGATGGATGACAGGAAGACAGGAATCCATGAGAATCCTCCAAGCATCTCCCCTTTGCTTTACAGCTTCTTTCTCGAGAACAATATCCAGAGCTAATTCACCCCTTTGACTCTTGGAAGGGCTCCTAATCCAAGACATTGTCTCAGGAGAAATCCACGCTATATTTGCACTTGAAACCCTTGGATCACCTGTACATTACGAGTGTACTATATTAGTATCAAGTATTCATTTCCAAGAAAAAGTGCAGTATAACGTTCTTACAATTCTTCATAAACTTCAGTTGTCCCAGGAAGCCCTAACAGAAAATACAAATTTGTGCATAGTACTTGAATGTATATACTTTGACACCCTAAGATGACACCAACAAGAATAGAGAACCTCTTCAAAACATTTTACCTTATTCATGACAAAACAACCATCAATCTTTTGACCTTGGTCAAGAGCAAGGACAGACAAAATGGGAAGCTTATTAGCGTAATCTTAATTCTCAGACAATACTAACTGTTAATAACACTCGTTAGCAGTTCTTAACTACCATATTTTCTGCTTATCCAACTTGGGTTTTTAACATTCAAAAGAGAAACCTGAAAAATCAATAACATCTACCTTCTTTTCATGATAAAGAAGCCATCCATTTTTCATTTTAACTGATAAACCAGCTTCTAGACCTTTCAAGTTTCAGCACTCAATAGAAATAGATTTGGAACGTAGGTTCAGATCAAGGACAAACAAAATGGGAGGCTCATAAGTGTAATCTTCTTTCTCAGAATGTATGAACAGTGGGAATTAATTGGATGATGCCAAGGTTAAACAATGAAACTGCTGCAAAGCTGGAGCTTTAAAGGGACAGGGAAGGCAAGGCAGAAAACATGGAACTCAATTAATTCAGCAGTCTGGTGGGTCATCTAGAAGGAAAAGAATGCAAGAAATATTTAGAGCAAACTGAATCTGTAATTAGCATTAAGTATTTCTTTACTGTTTTTGGGTATAACATAGCTGTTGCAAATGATATAGAGGTCATGATTGAGTTTTTGGTAGTTCCAACCTTCTCCTTTCTTCAACCTCTCTGTGTCTTTTGCAAACTCACAAACCCAACTAAGCACTGCAACAGCCCTCAAAACACTTGGCTCTTTTTCACACCAAAGACTATTTTCCAATGTTTCACATGCTAAAGTAGAATGACAGAGCTTCTGCGTTTGGGACATCAATTACGCTCTTGAGACGTGGAAATTTTAGAGGTTCCTTCCGAAACAAAACATCAAAAACACAAGAGTCCTATCCACTTCTCCCATAAGAGTGCTCTTTCAAGCCGAATTATTGTAAATTTGATACAGCATAGTCAAATAACGTGACTCAATAAAAGAAAGGGAGCTCCTTCAGGTCATTATTCAGTTATCTGAGTCATGGCTAACACCATCCTTATGATGCCAAATCAAACCACAAAGCAGGCCAATTATCACTCCAAAATCTAGAGACCTAACCAGAGAACTTCCAGCGAAACTGTGTTTATCAAACAGCAATGAAAGATAGGGGAGACTTAGAAGAGGGACATGCTCAATTAACTACTAGCTAACTAGCTCAAAGTAGAAATTCGACATTTTGTCTTTCTACCACAAACCCAATTTAAGGAGAAATTTAACACTACAGTAGATGTAAAATCTGGGAAGGATTTAACTCAAAATAACCACAAGCACACTCTTAATATTGTAACCGTAAAAATGACCACAAACACCCTCAAATACAGAGGAACAAAACTACCTTTGATAACTGTATCCAACAATATTGGACATATCATATCAGCAAGAATATGAGAAACCCTCTCCAAGTGATCGTCACTCGCATCTGGCCAAGAGAACCTCAAGCATGGTGCATTCAAACACTTACTTCCAGAATTGTGGCAAAACGAACAAAATTCACTGCATAAAATAAAAATTCACAATGATGTAAATGTGCAATAAGATTTATTTTCCACAGAATATAATAATTAGGCATCCTTGGGATGTGGTTCATAAAGATGGTACAAACTAACATGCAAGGGATACTAGATTGATGTCAATTTATATTTAAATGGTTCTTTCAATGAAAGAATTGCCTTTTTAGTCAAAAGTATAGCGATAAGCGTGAGATCTAGAGAACCTCTAGTTTTAGATAATCGCTAATTTGCTGATTAAATTAGAGGTAAAGTAATATTGAAATGACTTGAACTACAATGACCTAAAAGAGCAAAATGGTTTCAGAGGATTCATTTAGCCATATGTTAACATTATTTGGGCTCGAGTTTAGTTATTGATTGATACTGGCACATCAAAGATGAATCGTCTTCTAGGACATGAAAATACATGAATTTAGTCCCAAGTCCACGGATAAAAAGCCACCATCTACCTAACATGTAGAAATAGATATGAAATGAAATAGATCCGAAGAGAGCAGACTGCATATAAAGATTCATATAGCCGAAGCTGAAAACTTTCGGAATGAGGCACAGTTGATTGCTTGACATAGGTGTGGACCACTACACCTTTAAAATATCTTTTTTGATAAAGTAACAAAATGGTAATATATAAATGGGCAAGTAGAGACTGTATACTAGCATAGCAAAAGGTAGAAAAACTACAAAAAGAGGTGGTTTTCTACAAACAACACCCAATCTTCATACACATACAACACCCATATATCGTGGAGATCCTGCAGTATGCTACACATATGGAGCAAGTCAATCAAATTTTAAAGCTGTCACCTTCCAATCTTGTACAAAAAGAGGTGGTTTTCTACAAACAACACCCAATCTTCATACACATACAACACCCATATATCGTGGAGATCCTGCAGTATGCTACACATATGGAGCAAGTCAATCAAATTTTAAAGCTGTCACCTTCCAATCTTGTAGAGACCTATTAAAGCTACTTCTCCACTTTGAGGCCTTAGGGTTTGATGGGCTGTCATATCATTTTGGCTCGAAATTTTGTATAGGTATGAGAATGTATTTCTAAAGGTATTGTACCTGCACCACCTATGTCCCAGAATTTTACTCTCCTCCCATCTCCTACCCTTTTTTTTGTTAAGGTAAATACAAGCTGTATGAACCTACATCAAAATATGGTTCTCAACAAAAGAGATCTAATCCTCTACACAAATAGGGACCTCGTATGTACACCAAAAAGAAACTAGAGACAAAACACTACTTTGCATTTTTACAAAATCTTGTTCGAGCCCTTCAAAAGCCCTCCTACTATGCGCTTTTCAAATGACCCACATGATTGCTAAAGGGGCATGCCCTTGGGATTCTCTTTCCCCTCCTATGAGACCAACTTTGCAATGCCTCCTTCATTGTGTCTGGCATCACCCATTGCATCCCAAACATCTTGAGAGCCACCCTCCATAACCAATTAGCCACCTTGAAGTGCAATAGAGATAGTCTGCATTTTCACCTGCACTCTTGCACATAAAGCACCAACTAACGTAGCTGATCCTCCTCATCCTCAAATTTTCCGTTGTTAAGATTGCACCCCTTGCCACTAACCAAATAAAGAAACACACCTTCCTCGGTGCTCTAGGAATCCAAATGGAGTCAGAGGGGAAGTAAATTCCTCTCTTACTACCAGCCTCTTATAACAAGAGTTAACATTGAATAAACCATCTCCACTCTCCCCCATATCCATACATCCGAAGAATTGTTCAATGTAACTAACCCATACAATAACTCAACCAAATTGTGAAATTCTTATCTCCCAATCTTGAAGATTCCTTCACTTAAGTCCCAAGTCCCAGTGAATAACCTCCACGTGAGGCTAGCAAATTTGTTGGACAGTCAACTCTTTGGCCGGACACACGATAAAAATTAGAGAAGACTTCTGTTAACTCATTCTCCCTACACCATTTATGTGCCCAAAAACTAATCCAATCCCTTAAAACACAAATCGCTTCTAAAATCTTCCCATCCCTTTGATATATTCCTCCATAATACAAACCCAAAAGGATAATGATAACTTTAGTCCTCCATTCCCCTTCTAAAACCCCATATTTTTCCGCTATCACCTCTCTCCAAAGAGTACGTACCTCAGACCCAAATCTCCAAAACCACTTTCCTGATAAAGCCTTATTGAAGACTCTTGGATCTTTAACCCCAAAACCAACACAACTTCGAAATCATAACAGTCTCCATAGCACCAAGTGAAACACCCCCCCCAACCCCCACCCTGTGGAATCCCATAGAAAGTTTCTGTTGAATCTCTCCAATTTTATTGTAACAATGGCTGGAGACAGAAACAGAGACAAGGAATATGTGGGTATGCTAGAAAGAATACTCTTAATTAACACTTCCTTTTGGACCTTTCCTCTTTTGGACAAATATCTTTTTTTTATCATCCCACTAGCCTCTTCTCTAAATTGATGAGAGTCATATCCAGGTAAGTAGGATGACTTGAAAAAAAGGTGCATGCCATGTTTACAGTTTCACAGATGATAGGATCTGTAGTGCTAACACAAATAAAGAGCTTCTAAGATTTCCTCCTCTAGAGATGCATACACACACAACAATATTTACATACTCTCATTAAAATTGAACTGTCTACTTAACCATATGGTGAATTCAGAATCTGGTGGTTGTGATGCTAAATTAAATTAAAATTTTGAACATACTGATTGATGAAATAGCAAGCTAAGTGATATCAAAGCAATAAGTGAAAGATAGTGTTTCACCTCACTGACAAAACTATTCTCTTGAAAAGATTGCCAATTTTTTTTTTCTTCTGGAATGAACTAATATTTTCTTGGCATCTTTCATGAACCTCAAGAACACTGATTCCCAAATTTTCCAGCTGCCCCTGTCAACCCAAGCAGAGGTATCAATGACACAATACAACAACAACATACCCAGTATCAATGACACAATAGTTCACCAAAAAATTACTCCAAAGCTTAAGTTTGAAAATTAGGTATAACCTGGTTGAGACGAATATGACCAATGAGGCCTGTCCCTGTTTCAGAATTCTCATATCCTGCTTGTTGGCCTGCGTATCTACAAGACAGAAGCAATAAGATCACCGACTAAAGCTAATTAGATTATTTTCATTTTTCCTCTCACAGAGATGGCTACTGTATCACACAGTTTATTGGATATGTAAAATCTAAACTGAGATATAATAATGCAAACTTAAATTCCAAATTTAAGCAACAATCAATAGGTTTAGCATGACACTTGAGAGGTAAAAGTTTTAGTATCTTTATAATGGAAAGCAATGAACTATATGTGCAAGAGGTGGTGCTGTTAAATTGAAGAAAAAAATACTACAAAGTCAAAATTATGATAATGGAACTAATGTACTTGATAGTTTATGAATGGCATATATAAGCTGTTCATGTCTGACACATCTGGGGAGAACTGGCGAGATTTTTATCATGAGAAGAATAAATACTCGAAAAATAACAGTAATCATCATTCAAATTCTGACAAGTGTCTCCACCTTCCGGTAGCTGATTCGACTCTCTTTGCTTTCAGGGGAGTGAAAAAGTCTTGTTCGTATTAGAGGAACTTTTTTGGTCTAGAGCACCTTCGGCATTTCAGTAGGCAGAAATAATGGGTTATATGTGCAGATAATCATGTTTTCAATGATGCTTTTCTACTTTGTGGATAAATCTTACACCCCGACTTTCCCAGTTTAATCAAAAACATTTGTTACTTTATCCCAAATTTAAATATTTGGAAGAAAAAAAACTCTGTTCTGCAAGTAGTTCCAGAAATACCACTTGGGCAGCATAACAAAATGGACTTCTAAAATTTAAAAATAACAAAAGACAATTGCAGGCTTCAGAGAATTGCAGCAAAAGTTCGACTGACAATTTTCAGAACCAAGCGAATTGCTAGGGCAGTCTAATGAAATATTTTTTTAACGGGCAATCCAATTCCATTGGACCAAGCAAAATGTGTTTGATGCAGTAACTACGTTGGTGACAATCTGGTCACAGTATGCTCACTTACAGGATAGCAGGTGCACACACTTTAGTAGACAAGAAAGTGGCAGCAGAAAAATTGAAAGAATAGGATGCTTACTCTATCAAGAACTCGTCAGCAGCATCCTTAAGACATACTTTACTCAAATGATTCTTGACAACGTATGCCGCTTTTTCTCTGCAGTACCCTCTACGGCATCCACAATCATTCAGATAAAGGATTACTCTACGGTCAGAAACATCATTCTTGAAGCTCACTCCACAAAGCAGTATCTCCTGAATTAAGAAAAAGGGGTTGCGGAAAACAGTTAGATGAGTGCATAGCTGGTCAGAACTATGTGTCAGAAAAAAAACTTGTTTCCAAGCACTACCTTCATCATCTCCCAGGAGGAATTACTGCTTGGAGATGAATCAAGAACTGCCTTGTATGCAGGATTGGACATAGCAGTTGCAGCCAACACTCCAACTGGATCACCAGCACAAAATTCACTTGGTAAATTTGAACCACCGCTAGCCCCATATTCAAACTGAATAATTGAGTTGCTGGAAACGTTCCTAACGGTCCCGTCATAACAAATGACTACATCGCGGAGAATGGCCATCAAATTCTTGAACAATGTCCCAGGTTCGGTTAATCCCCTGGTTGAGCGGACAATCACTTCTCTACTGGAGATCGAATGAATCATCTCCTGGTAAGGGTCCAACCCGTAGAACAGACAACTTCTAACCAACCCAAATTCCTCGGAAGGGTTAGTACCAACAGAAGGATACTTCTTCTGAAACAGTCGAGCCATGTCATGCACCAGTGTCTTTGTGTAAAATTTGCCTCTGTCTGATATTTGCAAGCCTAAGAAACCAATTTGCTGAACCACCTTATTAAAGGCAGATTCACTCTTGGAATCAATTAGAACACCCATGCCAGACGACTTGAGCACAAAGTCAATAACTGGAAGTTTCTCGTTACGCAAGTGATGCTCCAATTGTACTTCTACGGACTCATTATAGGATGACCGCATATGATGTAGCAACTTGGACATGCACTGAATTCTTTCCTGGATACCATTCCTAACAGCATTTGACATGTAGAAATCTCGGAGACTAATACTAAAACCTTCTGTGCACAAATTTTCCATCAAAAGAGGCTGTAAAGAATTGAAGAACTTCAATACATCATTTGGACCCTTCATAAAATAGATAGATGTGATAACATCATTCAGAATTGATGAAATCAAGTCTCTGTTGTAATCTATTGCCAGGAACTGACTTTTCCTAATTGTGTGCGTCTCCCCACAACTATCAAAGCCATCCGGTAAAGCAGCCCCCAAGATTTGCAAGGTCGTCCACATGGCACCAGATTTACGAACATCTACTAGAGCAGAATCAGGTAAGGCCATCGGAAGAAACATTGCTAACTGTTGGGCAGCTGCTTTATCAAAGAAGTAAGTTGAGAACATTAACTTCAACGACAGCAATGAGTCAGTGGCAAGCTGCAAATTGAAGTTACCGGTGTGAGAACTCAGTAACTGTTTCCCTACAGCAAAAAGCTCCACAACCTCTGCTTTGGCAGAAAGGGACTGAGGGTAAAACAAATGAATGCAGTCCCCATCAAAATCAGCACTAAGGGGGCCGCACATAAGGGGGTTGATCTTCACAGTGTGATCATCATGGACATACACTGATAAGGCTTGGAGGGAGTGCTTATGTGTTGTGGGTGGCCTGTTAATGAAAACAATATCACCATCCATTATCCTCCTGTGCACTATTTGCCCAGGTCGTAGAAATGTATGCCCCTTTGACCCTTCTCTCAAAGAATAAGTACTTGACCCGTCTTTATAGGTTAAACAAAGCTTTTCATCCACCAATTTCTGTAAGTATGCCATATTGTGCTGACTTACTCTCTCCTCAAAAGTGATTTTCTGAGCAATTTCACATGGCAAACCAATTTCACCCACCCCTTTGTATGGGTCACCAGTTATGACACTTCGAGATGAGAAACCAGACCCCTTTCTGATAAACAAGGTCTTCATCTTCTCTAGCCAGGCTTTAGTGGTGGTATCAACTGCTTCCTTGTGTATTCCAAAACGTTTATCAACATCACGGGATGCCTAGTATTGAGAATGAAATAGACAATGAGACCATCTTCATTGCATAGATACAAAAGTATCAGTGGAAGAACATTAATAATTCATGAACTAAATATCAAAGAACTAAAGTTTCGACTCAAACCCAGAAATTCTCTTTTTTCCTACACTACCTGATTTGCAGAAAAAAACACTTTCAGAAAGTAGATTTTTCATCCTAGATTAGGTACTTCCTAGAAAATTCCCCATATTTTCAGTAACAGTTGAAATCACATAAAAAGCTATATTCCTGTTCTCCACAGCAAAACAAGATCACGGCCATTTACTTGAAGCTGTGAATGAATCTATCACTGTTCCCCCACCCCCACCCACCCAATTTTTTTAAAAAAAGCCCTCTATCGACCCTCTGAATAGGCAAGGCAATTGATATCAACCCCAGCAAGGCTGTTAGAATGCACTGTGCAGTTTAGGGTGACCAATCATCTTCATCTTCTCTCCACCATTTCCTCCTATGTTACATGGAACCAACAATTT
This sequence comes from Solanum appendiculatum, assembly GCA_018342035.1. Taxonomy (NCBI): domain Eukaryota; kingdom Viridiplantae; phylum Streptophyta; class Magnoliopsida; order Solanales; family Solanaceae; genus Solanum; species Solanum appendiculatum. Next base: position 896,082 of record JAGDQO010001415.1, read on the forward strand.
TGGGAGTACAGTATAATGAGGAACTTATTTGAGCAGACGAGCTATTTCTTAAATTGTTTGGTAATAAAAAGATACTCCCCTAGCTAAAACAAATAAACACTCAATAAACTACGAAAGAAAACAGAGAAACAGAAGGATCTATGATTTCTTCAGATATGAGACAGAACAGTTCGAAGTCACTACCTGAACTATGGCATCATTGATTTTCTGTTTGTTTAAAACTGTAAATTAGCCAAGTCTTATAAGTGCAGACACTTGACATATACTCAGGAATTAAAAAAGAAACAGAAAACTGTCAAAAACCAAAAATAGTCTTGCCAAGCAGACTATGCAAAAGCACAAAGTGGTGTGGTAACTAATTATTAGAAATTGCAAATGCTACAAACTAAATCCAAGATATGAAGTGTCATAATATTGGAAGTCTCAAACAATAAAATCACAAACCCCTCTAAGCAGATGGAAAAAGTTGATCATTGTTCAAATTCAAGTTTTAACAATAAAAGCAGACTCAGTACCTTGCCTGTCCCCCTAAATTGGAGATACTGGACAACTGCTGCTTGTAAATCATTTGCCTCCACTTCATGAGCCTCAAAATTAGGTGTACCAGATCTTGAACTTTTAATTATGTCAATCTGCCTCAGCACCTTCCTGAGCATTGTTATAGAGTGATCCTGAAAAAGCAACATGAAATTATGATAACTTGCAACTTGACATAGACAAGTGAATGCCAATAATATATAAGATTCAATTTAAGTGTCTTACCGAAGACATGATGTTATTCCCATCAGATATATCAGGCACAGACAAACAGTTAGGAGGTACTGGTAAGTATTGCAGGATGTATCCCTCCTGTGGGAAATAGCCTTTAGCTGATAGCTTTTTTCTCGTATCTTCACGAATTCTTCTCAAAATCGCAAGAACCTAAACTCGTGTGTGATAATGAAAACAAGAGAAAGCAAATTGAACTGAGATATCTTTTAGCCAGAACACAAAATTGAATTTTGGCAATGAAAAATTATCAATTCAAAGAAAACTAATTGATGAACCAGTAAGAAAACTCCAGAACATTTTATGATAGGTACAACTGCCAAGAAATTGATTAAGGGGAATGATCCAACAAATTAAATCACCAATATCATCAAAAGTTCAAATACATTATACAAGATTAACATTTCATAAAATCCCAACTTAAACATTGTCACTAGCAGAAAATACTGATTTCCAGTGAAAGAGAAACCAACCTAGTCATTCCACTCTCCTTCTAGGGGGGTCAATTGCACTACCACAGAAAAAAAAATTCAACAAGCATAAAATTAGTATCACTATCAGTTCATTTTCCCCTCTTTGTTGGTTACCCTAAAGAATATCTTTACGCTGTATGTTGTAGTGCGTTTCTCAGCTGGTCTTTCTATAAGATATCTATAAAATGAGTTTTATTGTCGGGAAGGTCAGAATTCATAAATAATAGAGATTGCATCAGTATACTCTTCTGACCCAGGTCCCAGTGGCAGAATCATGAGGCATGGCCGAAAGGGCAAGGGATTATCACCTTATTGTAATGCAGTCACAATTCTCCCAGCAGCCAATCATTTTAGTTTGCCAGAAAATGCCAAAGCTGTGACTTCACAAGCAATGGATTTGCATGGAAGTCTAAGTAATCACCATGGAATCATGAAGCTTTGATATCAGAAGGGGAGCATAGGAAACGCAGCCAAAAACAAATACATTAACCACTAGAAATAGATCAAGAGGCACCAGAAATGTCTACTTACTTTTATGAGCAACTCCAGAGGTAGAACAAATAAATTTTAATCCAATTCAATTCAGCTCATTACAGAAGTTAACTATTTATAAGCAGCTTTTCTTCAGTCCCTATTTTTAAGCTGTGGAGTGATTCTACGGAGACTGAGAAGCTAACCTCAGAAGGAAGCAAAGGTCGAGAATAACCGTCACCGTAGCGGTAGCCATATTTCTCCAAGAAGTTCCACTCTTGAAGCTTTGCAGCATTTTTTGGTACTTTCAGCTCCAAATAAGAAGCACCATCTGAGGTTTTGCCCTCATATACTGAGATTTGTGAGACATCCTACATTACATAGCATATATTAAACCCATAAATCACATTACTCAAGAAGAAAGTTCAGCTTCTGGTTATGAATTCAATAAGAAAAATTAAATTTAAACAGACTCCAGCTTAAAAACATGCATAGTCAAATAAAGAGCTCAATATCTTTCAGTTTAGGATTATGGCTAGGGAACAAGCCATGAATTCCTTTTCTTTTAGCTCCTACAGGAAATCTCTTCTTAACAGGTCGTTGTAAGACAACACTGTTCAGATAAACACTTAAAATACATATCCCAACGAACAGATTAGCAGATAGGTGAATGTGGAAGAAATTGCCAGTTTAATCAGTCTATTATATTTAGGAATCTCCAAAAGAAGGCAAATCCCTTCAAGAAGTCATGAACTAAACGTAGTGATTGCTTCACCACATAAAACGCTAAGTACATGTATACTCCTACACGTGTTGAATTATGGGATTTAAACATGACATTCCAATTTTAGGTCATTGACCTACTTAATCTAACCTCCTTCGGAAACAGCCTCTCTACCTCCACGAGGTAGGGGTAAGGTCTGCGTACACTCTACCTTTCCCAGACCCCACTTGTGGGATATTTTACTGGGTATGTCGTCGTTGTTGGCCTACTTAATCTAACCAAATTATAAAAGATAGCATGAAATGATGCCAATTGATAGTCAAAATGATGTATCACGAAAATTTAGAAGTGTTAAGACACCTCATCTTCTTTCTGCACTATGCACAATCCTCCTCCCTACTTCGTTTTTTCTTCCTGCCTGCAAGCCCCTTCTGTGAGTAACTGGAGTTAAGGAAGAAAGACCACTTTTTCAAAACTTCATTCTTTTCTATTAACTTTTTTAGTCAAACATTCATTTTTGTTAAAAGAAAGACAGAAAAGGGACCACCACTCTATGCCCCCAATAAGATAACTTTATTACCTCGTTGAAAGAAGTGAAGAACTAGATCATACTCAGATATGCAATCTCATATTTCAAAAGAATGTGAATATATTTGTGTATGTGTGAATATATACACAGATGTATACAGCAATCTCAACTCTGCACATAATGTTTCTATGACTCATTTACTTATATAGAATGCAACACATAAATTTCAAGGACAGAGACTCTTCCACAAGAACTCAAAGAGCTTAATAAAAACTAAAAGAACCATCACTGTCAACATGGCCTTAGCCACTCTTAAATAGGAAAGGCACTGTTTCATACGGAGGCTAACAGTACTTGCATTACTAACATTACCAGTTTCAAAAAAAAAACAATACTTGCATTACTAGCTAAGAGGCAGAGGGACAAGCAAAAAGGATCGGGTAAAATCACACACTATTAGTCAAGGTGCGCACAAGCTGGCCTGGCCTCACTGTTAACAAAAAAATGCAGACTATTTATGTGAAGCATAAAAGAAAAAGGACACTAGCTAGAGGGAACAAAAAATAGTGATACACTCCAAAGAAGTGGTGAAGTGTCTTATTAAACCTCTATGTAGTTCATATAATAATTACTATCACATCCCTGTCAATTAAATTGCTTTAAATTGCAACTTTTGGTTGGTGTCTCAGTATTTGCAATAGAAAAAAAAAACAGAAAGAATTACATACATATAAAATGGAAACCATGCAAATCTTCATACAGACAAGGAAAAGATCAAAACCTGACCTTGCTTGTTTAATATACCAATAAGAATAACTGTGTTTACACCAAATAAGAAACTCTGAACAATTTGGAGACACATAAATGCTGATACCCAACCACAATATTTTGTTTATTAGTATAAACACAATTACATGGGTTGCTAGATACTCACCTCACAACATGAGGACAACATTCGTTCAAGAACACCAGCATTCTTGACCTGAAACTGAGTATTGTCTCAACAAGGTTAGAAGATCGCACAGATTGCTTTCACAACAAAATTTGAATAATTTTACATCTATGCAGGAATCAAGAGAAACCCCATGCACAAAGCGCCTTCCAAATACAAGTCCATGAAAATCATCAATTCAACTTCCTTGGCCTTAGAAGGGGAAAGGAACAATTTAAGATATAGAACTGTGGTAAATTTGCAACAAGTTACATCGGCAACTCTTCACTTTCGGTACTGCACCCGTGTCGACATGACGTGGGAGTGGGAACCGTACCAGATATGGTCAAACAGTTTTGGGTACTTTGACCAAAATCGATAGAGAAACTCAAGACAGATACAATGATTTCTGATTCAAAATTAATAATAATCAGTAAAGAGATGCATCTGTACTTAGTAATAATTACACCTTTGAGCTTGCACTCAAAATTCGTGCATCCCTTTCCTCCCAAATAGTCCACCATAGTTTAGGCATAATTTTACAACTCTATTTTTTTATGTTTGAATTATTTTTAGCCGAATCCCCCACCCGTATCGGACACCCGCACCCGAGTCAGAGCAACTTAGATGGGAAATCGGAGAAATCAACCACTTATACCTTTCAATTTTACTGATCTTAAACTTCCTCCGGTAGAATCTTTGCAGAAATGAAATAATTTATTTATTATGTTAAAAAGGAGAAATTAATGAGATCTAATACCTTTCTGTTTTTCATCTTTAAACACTTCAAGCAAAGCAGGCTTAGCATCTTTTTCAACTCACTGACATGGTCAGGGTGATAAATAGGAATGGGCAACTCAATGTATCCAAAATGACCTGAAACAGACAAATTGGGGTTACTTGAGCCTTCTGAAGAAGAACACAACAATCGCATATAATTTCTACAATGCATGAAGCCAGTATTTGGTCCCTTCAATTTCTCAACTTCAGTGATCTATTGACATACGCATACCATATCAATAAATGGAATTATTCTTGTTTTTTACACTCCACTTGCAGCTTAGCATTACCTCTATCTCTATTAGAAACAATAAAAGTGAAATAGATGAAAATGTCTTAGTACCTTCACATTGGCCAGGCTCCGCAGTACCACAGGACTCACATCTGCCAGCTTCGAGAGGCAGACCAAGGAAAGGATTTAAAAGTAGGCTCGGATGAGTAATCGGACAATCGCTAATAGAGGATTTACACTGCCAGACACCAGAAAGGAAAGGAATTTATAACTGACACATAGTATAAAAACAGTAGTTAACTCAGAAACTTAATTGTAAGGATAATTGGTTCATAGTTAAACTAAGAACAGTTGGTAGAATTACTTGAAAAGTTTAGAAAATGACTAAACACTATTTTGTCTTCAAATAAGTAAGAAAATTCCAAGCATTATTCATCGAGATTACGTCAGAAAGTGTATGAAATGCCCAGTTGTTTGATAAAATGTGTGTACAGACTAAAGCCCGGTTTACTTTTTCTTGAAAACCTTGCAACAAACAAACACTAAAGTTGCATAAACTTGTACTCACTATTTCCTGTGGTGTAGCCAAACCAAATTTGATACGATTAACAATCCCATCCGATACTTTCGATGACAGACTTTCCTCCATGTTTTTCTACACTGCAGCTGAAAAGAGAAGTTTAAAAATCATTAGGAGCCCCAGAAATGCAGCTTTAACAAGAATCTAGTCTGACCACCATTTTGGCAAAATTTCCAACTTCCAGCTAAGGAAAATAGTCAATGTAAGCCAACTTTAGATCAGATTCATCAATACAATGCTTTGTTAATCTTTTAGAAGTGTTCTAACTTCATAAATTGATAAACATGCATCAAAACCTATCGGCGAAAATAACAATGTCAAGAACGGCAAAAATAACAATGTCAAGAACAGCGAAAATAACAATGTCAAGAACAGCAAAAATAACTGTCAAAAACCTTTTCTACTGCTTATATCCAACCAAACATCCAAAAAATTGGCAGAACAACAATTTCCACCAAGATATGAATGATTCAAGCAAAAAGGACAACAAGAACATAGTCTAACAGGGAAGTGAAACTCACAACAAAAAACAAGAAAACATTAACAGATTCTGTGCAGAACCCACATGCAAGAAGCAAAACCCACCAAGAATCAAACCCTAGCACACACCCAAAAACCCTAGTTTTAGCTTACAAGAACAGCAAACCTCACAAAGCAGAACTACGTTAATTCGAAACAAGGGTTTCTGTCAATAAACCCCAAATTAATACACCCCAAGAAACAAGAAATAAAACAACTTCTAAAATGCAAATGAACAGTTAATTCCCCTTTTAGACAAATGGGTAACTCAAAAAGAACCACTACAAATGAATGCCATTTCAATTACCAACACAAATCGTAGAAAAACAAAAAAAAAGTATACCAAATCTGTACTACACTGTCTTTCTTGTTTTCTCCTCACAGAAAATTCTTGAATTGCATTCAAGGCTCGCCTATAGTGTGGAGAAGAAGAGAAAAGGGACAAATTTCAGTGCCCAGTTGCTACAAAAGGACAGCTTCTTCTCAGTGCATGGAGCAGCAGAGTGAGTGGCACTTTGAGTGTGATTTGGAGGGCTCCCTAGTCACTACAAATTGGGAAAAAAGAGAAGAATGGAGAAAAAAAAAAATCTGTCTTTCCCCTTCTCTATAAAAAAAGAAAAAGGAAATATGCGTATAAATTGTTGTACGATGTGCTATATCAATTGTACGTTGTTAGAAGTTTAAAGATGCCATTGTCTTAAAATAATGGGATAATAAAATTTGTAGTCCCTCAATTATTGATAAATTTAATTTTTTGTAGTCCCTCAATTATTGATAAATTTAATTTTTCATCCTTATGCTATGTAAAGCAAGCACATTGAATTTCAAATTAATCACGAAAAAAATCAAGAATATTCTTAAACTATATGAAATTGAACAAAAATGTTCTTAGATTAATAGTTTGATCTTAAAATGCACTTGTCGTCAATAATTTATTCCTAAAATATTTCTATCATTAATAATTTGGTCCAATAATATTCTTATTATTACTTAATGGATCAAAAATATTATTTTTTAATAAATATATTAATATTTTCTTTTTAAACACATTTATTGAGAAATATATTAGAAAAAATAGTCAAGGTGCATTAATCGATGGTTAAAAAAGTTGTTCAAAAATGGTCAAATTTGTGTTATTCAATTAAATTTTTATTTATTGAAATTTTGACCGCTGGAAACAAAAATCTTGTTTTTGTTCTAGCTCCTTAATACATAAATAGAATTTTAAGTCGTAATCAGGAGTTAAAGGGATAAAGTAAAATATTTATTCTCGAAGAATACACATGGAGTCCAATCTTTTCACATTAGAGTTTTTCTTAGTACAAGAATAAATATGAAACGCCTTGCTAACAGTAATACATTTTGATCATAAATGTAATCGATGCAAATTTTATTGATTTGCATGAGATACACGTGCAAGTTGTTTACATCCCTACTTTATTCAAATAGGGCAAACCGTCGTGGGAACTCCTAAAAAAATCTAGTTTAAAAGAATTTAAAAGAATAAAACAATTTTTAAAGAAGTCGCCACCTAATTTTAGGAAAACTAGGAAATCAATTAATTAACTAACAATAAAATCTACGAAACCATTAGATTCTAGGTAAGGGGTTCAAGTCATTTCGAAGGGAAGGTGTTAGGCATCCTTCGAAATCCACAACTGTGGGTCCCGACTGAATTCATTTTTTCAAATTGAGGTAGAGATAACAATAATATACAAGTATAATAAACAAACAATATATAACAAATAATAAAGTAAAATAATAATATAAGAAACGGCATAAGGTTTGCCTAACGTTAATATATACAAGATAAAGAATATAATCGAACTTCATTCGAATGGCTTCAATGGGAAGCAACTCCGGGTACCTGTAAAGACACTTAGTAAAAGTGTTAGTAATAAATAAATATAAAGAGAAATTGGCCAAAAGCCAACCTAACATATAGTCGAATTTCCAATTACACACTCATACTTCATGGGGGTCCTATTACCCCCCTAAAATATTTTTAAATGAGATATTAACACCCTTAAAACGTCACCCCCAAATTTTTGTTGTCTAGTGTAATGCACGCGCCTATTTTTCAGAATCAAAAATAAAAGAAAAAAATAATCGTTTCATTTTTTCTCCACCATTCTTGCCCTAATCACCATTGTCAAATCTCATCACCATTCTTCCTCTTCCTAAATCATCTTCTTCTTTTTCTTCATTGTTTCAAGCAGTCTCATCTCCTTCAGTCCACATTCATCTCCACCACACCACACCCCACCCACCAACCTCTGGCTTTTTTTTAATGTCTTTTCAATCATCTCTTTGCACAAAACTCAGCTATTATTGTTAAATTTACTATCATCATTATCTTTGAAGGTAGTTCTTTTCTTGTTGGTTCTCAATTGCACTTCTTGATGAAAATTTTCTTGCGAAATCTCAAATTCTAATACCCACTTTCAATTGCAGTGAAGAAAACTTCGGTTGCGATTGTAATAGAAAGATGTCTCCGATGGAAGCTTCAATTCGAGCAAAAAAAATTTTCGTCGAGGTGAAGAAATTAAAGGGTTCTTTTTTCTTTCTTTTATTGTTCGGTCTATTTTTAGGGAAAGATTTTGAAGATGTTGCTACTGAAAAAGTGTTTTGTCAATTAAAGATGAAAGAATGAGAAGATAAAATTCTTGTATTGATACTTGCCATGGCCGCCGACAGAGTTGATTCTTATATTCTTGTATTGATAGTTGCAGAGATGTAATTTGTAAAAGAGGAGGGTAGAGAGAGAGTGTGTGTGTGTGTGTTATTTTAGTTAATTAAATTTATTAATTATTATAGTATCCAATTAAGAAGTGACAACTGTCAAATTAATTAATTTTGACTTACTTATTTGCTTCACACTTGCCAACAAGAAAGTGAACACACTTGCTATGCAACATCACCATTTAAGGGTGTCAATATCTCTATTTGAAATACTTTACGGGGTAATAGGACCCCCGTGAAGTATGAGAGTGTAGTTGGGAATCCGACTATAGATTGAGGGGGCTTTTGACCATTTTCTCTAAATATAAATAAAAATTAATGAATCAAATAACTTAAAATAAAAATCCGTCTTATAAACATGGGAGGCCTTAGAAATCGACGGTAATTTCTTCATCGGCCATTTTAACAAACAAAATATATAAACTTAAACTAAATTTCCATCTTTAAAATTGGGGAGGCCTCCAAAACCGACAGAGAGAATTTTTCATTGGCCATTTTTAATTTATAAACACCCAATCATACCAAAGTAACAAAGATAAAATAAAATAATACACAATAATTTACAAGCAGTGATCAACACAACGCTAACTGAAAATTTCTTAAAGAAATGCATGAACTCAAAGAATAACAAAATTGTGAATAAAATAAAGCAATTAACTTATAAATAAAACACACATAGCTATACGGCCATCCTTGAAATGGTGAACAAAAATAGAAAAAACTAAATATATTACTAATGGTAATCAGCCAAACATTATCCTAATAATGACAACTAATAAAAAGAAAAAAGGAATGTTAAGAATCTGTGCAAAACAAACAAAAAAAAATCAATAATCAGCAATAACAATATTGAAAAAAAAAAAAAGTAACGAGCAAACCAAGCAAACAGTGGATAAAATACAAAAATATTAAATCACCAAGGGTCTGACAATAATCTTAAAATGTAGAAAACAAAACAAAAAAAATATTTCATTCCAAAAATACTTTACAGCCGCCGGAGAACTTGACATAGAGCAGCAATGGGATGAGCTTTGACTCGCTGGAGCTCGTCGATATTGAGCAAAAACACCTGAAAACAAAACAAACTCGTGAAAGGGAAGAGCCAAAGGGACTGGGTTTCGTGGGTGTGGTGGCTTCTGGTTTGTTTTGGCGGAGTACTGGTGGTTTCCGGAGGTGGAAGTTCGAAGAACAGTTTGATTTTTGGGTTCCGATGGTGGTGGTTTTGTGAGCTCACTGTTATGGTGATTGTGTTGTTGTCTTGGTGGTTCTGATAAATGAAAGGTGATGGGGTTTTGGGTGGTCGGAGATTTTGGTTCTTGGGTATTGCAATTTCGCCGGATTTTGGTCGTATGGGGGAAGCTCAATGGAAAATGGGGGGTTTTGGGTGGTGGTGGTTTCGATGGCCGGAGCTCCAATGAGCTTATAATCGGAAAAATATGAACACTTAAAAGAATTTATTAAACAATTAAAAATCTGAAAATTATCCCTCAAATCTTATTCACCATCCCTAACTTAATGAACAAGCTATTGCTTAAAGACAAAATTGAAAATCACCGATAATACAATATCATTATCTTAAAACCGTGGGTCAAAACCACCTATTAATAAAATATCTGTGTATGAAATCTTATCCAGTTAATAAAATATCTGTGTATGCAAATCTTATCCATATTTGAATGAATTTCTAGACTGCGCAAAATATTAAAATGAAAAGTAGCAAATAAAAATGAATATTAACAAATGTCACCAATAAAATCAATGGCATGCAAAAAATACAATTCAACATAAAATTGTAATTTAATAAAACTGATACAATATTCACAACATATTCAACTGATTGTGATAAAAATAATATAATCAAAACTAACTAAAATTCAAAATAAACTAATAAAAATCTTAATATTTTGAAAAATAAAAATAACTATTGATAGATTTATTTAAAATTATAAAAATGTATTTTGAACAATTTAATAAATAAAACATAAAAATTATCAATTTTGAAAAATGTTAGGCCAAAATTGGGTGTCAACACAAGGCATGTGTCAGAGACTAGTATATAAATCGGTTCACCATTCATCAATTCGAAATTATATTTTATTATTTAAAATTTAATGCAACTCAAAACAAACATATTATAACATTAGTTATAAAACTTAACGCGCACACCCAAAAAAACCTAGTTTGAACTTACAAAAATAACAAACGTCACAAAATAAAATTGAGTTCGAAATAAGTCAGTGAAATCTCAATTTAATACACTATAGAAATAAGTGTGGGGTCCATCCCCATATGCCAAACTTTGATAAATCTCATAATTTCAAAGGTTGGCAGATTTGGAAGAAGAAATTGGATATACATGTGCCAATTTAGTTGGCTGATTTTTTCCAACTTTGTTTGAAGTCAAATGTTGGTAAGCTATAAAGAAGAAAAATAAATTTTTTTTCTGTAGCATATTTGGAGGCTACTCCATTTGTCTTCTATAAAAGGGAGGGCCACTCTTCATTCTTAAACACTCCAATTCACAGAGAAAGAAAAAAATATAGAGAGCTGTGAGGTTTTCCATAGACTATACAAGAAAATAGTCTGTGAAGTAAAATAGAGTGTAAGCGATATTTTTAATAAGATAGTAAATCAAAAGAGTGATATTCCTTTTGAGTGTGTAGTAATCACCTTGAGAGTTGTACTCGTGACTACACTTTGTAAAAATTTCTTGCTATAGTAATACCAGTTGATCCTCTTGACCCCGTGATTTTTCCCTTATTTAGAAGGGTTTCCACGTAAAATTCTTGGTGTCATTATTTTCCCATTTTATTTTCACTATTTTGACCATATATATTTTTGTGTCAGTCCTTTTTTTTCCCAACAAACTGGTATCAGAGCCAAGGTTTTATCTGAGTATGCTCTGTGGTTGCAGCATACTTTAAACTTCCACATCAGAAAAGATTTACTCTGGTTTGCAATAGCTACATTTTTGGGGAAAAACGATGGAAGCCAACACAAATAGAATGATTACTTTGAATAGTGTTAGTTATGCCATTTGGAAGGGGGAAATGGAAGATTTGCTTTATGTTAAGAATTTTTATCAACCAATCTTTACCACTATAAAGTCTGAAAATAAAACAGATGAAGAGTGGAATCTGTTGCACAGACAAGTTTGTGGATTCATAAGGCAATGGGTTGACGTTAATGTGTTGAACCATATTTCTGGGGAGACACGTGCTCGAACCCTATGAGAGCATCTTGAAAGTTTGTATGCTCGAAAGACTGGCAATAACAGAATGTTCTTAATAAAGCAAATGTTGAGTTTAAAGTATCATGATGGTTCTCCGATGACAGATCATCTGAATAATTTTTCAGGGGATCATGAACCAGTTATCTGCTATGGGCATCAAATTTGATGAAGAAATTCATAGCTTACTTCTACTTGGTTCCCTATCAGACTCTTGGGAAACATTTAGAACTTCTTCGTCAAATTCTGCTCCGGATGGTGTGATCTCTATGGACTCCGCCAAGAGTAGTGTCTTCAACGAAGAGATGAGAAGAAAATCTCAAAGTTCTTCTTCGTCGGATGTCCTGATAACTGGATCTAGGTGGAGAAACAAAACTTGTAGTTCTCAAAATAGAGAACATAACAAAAGCAAATCTAGAGGAAAACTTAAGGATATTGAGTGCTATCATTGTGGCATGAAATGGCACACAAAGAAGTTTTGCCTTAAGTTGAAGAGGGAGAACAAAGACAAAGAGGAAAATAAAGAAGATGGCAATGAAAATTGCCTAGCCACCGTCACCACCGAAGATCTTGCTACCGTCTTTGACGCGAATCTGATAAATATTGCTTGTGATGAGTCAAACTGGGTTGTGGACACTGGTGCCGCATCTCACGTGACATCAAAGAAGTATTTTTTCTCTTCCTATACTCCTGGTGATTTTGGAACCTTGAGTATGGGCAATGAGGTTGTATCAAAGGTAGTTGGTATTGGTACAATTTGTTTGGAAACTAGTGTTGGAACTAAACTAGTTTTGAACAATATGAAACATGCACCTGATGCTCGTCTGCACCAAATTTCTCTTGGTGTTTTGGATGATGAAGGATATGTTAGTACCAACGGTGATGGAAAATAGAAACTCATTAAGGGTTCCTTGGTTGTGGCTCGTGGTAACAAACGTCGTGGTCTATACTGGACTACGACTTCTACTTATGTTGATATGGTGAATGCAGTCAAGAGCGATAGCTCTTCAACGTTATGGCACAAGAGGCTTAGCCACATCAGTGAGAAATGACTTAATGTTCTAGCCAAGAAAAAATTATTGTCAGATTTCCAAAGTGCTACATTAGAAAAGTGTGAGCCCTGCTTGGCTGGAAAACAAAATAGAGTTTCCTTTAAGTCTAACCCTCCTTCAAGGAAGACAAAGTTGCTTGAGTTGATGCACTCTGATTTATGCGGCCCAATGAGGACAAGGATATTGGGTGGTGCACTCTACTTTGTCATAATTATTGATGATTGCTCGAGAAAACTTTGGGTCTATGTCTTGAAGACTAAAGACCAAGTGTTAGGTGTCTTCAAGCAGTTTCAGGCTTCAGTTGAAAGAGAAACATGAAAGAAACTTAAATGTATTTGTACTGACAACGGTGGTGAATATTGTGGACCGTTTGACGAATACTGCAAGCATCAAGGTATTAGACACCAGAAGACTCCTCCTAAGACTCCTCAACTTAATGGTTTGACTGAGAGAATGAACATGACCTTGATGGAAAGAGTTAGATGTTTGCTTTCTGAAGCAAAGTTGCCGAACTCATTTTAGGGTGAGGCTTATTGACCCTTGCACATGTTATTAATCTGTCTCCTATTGTTGCTTTGCAAAGTGATGTTCCAAATATAGTTTGGTATAGAAAGGATGTTTCCTATGACCATTTGAGGGTATTTGGTTGCAAAGCTTTGTACATGTGCCAAAAAATGAGAGGTCAAAGTTAGATGTCAAGACAAGGCAATACATCTTCATTGGATATGGCATTGATGAATTTGGTTACAAGCTATATGATCTAATTGAGAAGAAACTTGTGAGAAGCCGTGATATTGTTTTCATGGAGAATCAAACCATTGAAGATATTGACAAAGCGGAATAGCTAGAATCTTCAAGTTTTTATGGCATAGTTCATCTTGATGAAGTTCCTCACACAAGTTTGCATGATGTTTTTGGGCTTGATGACCATGGTGACGCCCAAAATCATGTCTCGAATCAACACGTTGATGTTGATAATAACAATGATGTTGTTATTGAAGATCCTTCTGCTCATGAAGTTGTGAACGAATCAAATATCTCGCTTAAGAGGTCCACAAGACAGCGGGTTCCTTCATCTCGTTATTACCCAATGAGTATGTGCTACTCACTGACGGGGGAGAACCTGAATGTTCTGAGAAGGCTATGGAAGATGAGCACAAAGATCAATGGATTGAATACATGCAAGATGAGACGAAGTCTCTGCATGAGAACCACACTTATGAGTTGGTGAAATTGCCTAAAGGCATGAAAGCTTTGAAGAACAAGTGGGTGTTCAAAGTTAAAGTTGAAGAACACAACTTGAAGCCCAAATACAAAGCTAGATTGGTTGTTAAGGGATTTGGTCAAAGGAAGGGTATTGACTTTGACGAAATATTTTCTCCTGTTGTGAAAATGTCCTCCATACGTACAGTTCTAGGTTTGGCTGCTAGTGTTAATTTAGAGATTGAATAGATGGATGTGAAGACGAATTTCCTTCACGGTGACCTAGAAGAAAAGATTTATATGGAACAACTTGAGGGCTTCAAAGTAAATTGTAAAGAAATTTTTGTGTGCAAACTCAGGAAGAGTCTCTATGGCCTAAAGCAAGCTCCTAGACAGTGGTACAAAAAGTTTGAATCTGTCATGGGGGAGCAAGGCTATAAGAAGACTTTCTCAGATCATTGTGTATTTGCACAAAAAATTTCTGACAATGATTTTACCATCCTCTTGCTATATGTGGATGATATATTGATTGTAGGCAAGAATACTTCCAAGATTGACGAGTTGAAGAAAGAATTGTGTAAGTTTTTTGCTATGAAAGACTTGGGTCATGCCAAGCAAATTTTGGGCATGAGAATCACTCGTCTTAGAGATGAAATGAAGATTCACTTTTCTCAGAAGAAATACATTGAGCGTGTACTGGAGCGCTTCAATATGAAGAGTGTTAAGCCTGTTAGCACACCTTTTGCTGGTCATATGAAGTTGAGCAAGAAGATGTGTCCTACAGCTAGGGAGGAAAAAGAGAGCATGGCCAAAGTTCCGTATTTCTCCGTCGTCGGAAGTCTAATGTATGCAATGGTATGCACTAGACATGATATTGCTCACGCAGTTGGTGTTGTCAGCAGGTTTCTCCACAATCCCGGAAAAGAGCATTGGGAAGTTGTGAAGTGGATACTTAGGTATCTTAGAGGAAGCTCATATGAATGCTTGTGTTTTGGAGCATCACATCCAATCTTGAAGGGCTATACAGAGGAGAGGTCACCAGCTACAACTACTACGTAATCTACTTCTACTGCCACTTGAAATCGATTCTCTTTCATGACTCTCTTTCTCATTCTCTTTCCACCGATATGGCAGGTGACCTTGATAACAGAAAATTCACTATTTGAATTTTATTTATTTATTCAAGGGAAGTTATATCATGGCAGTCGAAGTTGCAGAAGTGTGTTGCACTGTCTACAACTAAAGTTGAGTATAATGCAACTACTAAAGCCGGCAAAGAGATGATCTGGCTCAAGCAATTTCTTCAAGAACTTGGATTGATGCAGATGGAGTTTGTTGTCTATTGTGACAGTCAGAGTGCAATAGACTTGAGCAAGAACTCCACGTACCATGCAAGAACAAAACACATTGATGTCAGATATCATTGTATTCGTGAACAAGTGGAGAGTGAATCATTTCACGTCAAAAAGATCCACACAAGTGAAAATTCTGCAGATATGTTGACCAAGATGATACCGAAAGACAAGTTCGAGTTATGCAAAGAACTTGTGGGTATGAGCTCTCTCTAAAGAAGATGAAGATACCTCCTCCAGGTGAATGGGTCTGGAGGGGGAGATTGTGGGGTCCATCCCCATATGCCAAACTTTGATAAATCTCATAATTTCAAAGGTTGGCAGATTTGGAAGAAATTGGATATACATGTGCTAATTTAGTTGGCTGATTTTTTCCAACTTTCCTTGAAGTCAAATGTTGGTAAGCTATAAAGAAGAAAAACAATTTTTTTTCTGTAGCATATTTGGAGGCTACTGCATTTGTCTTCTATAAAAAGGAGGGCCACTCTTCATTCTTAAACACACCAATTCACAGAGAAAGAAAAAAATATAGAGAGCTATGAGGTTTTCCATAGATTATACAAGAAAATAGTCTGTGAAGAAAAATAAAGTGTGAACGATATTTTTAGTAAGGTGGTAAATCAAAAGAGTGTTATTCCTTTTGAGTGTATAGTAGTCACTTTGAGTGTTGTACTTGTGACTACACTTTGTAAAAATTCCTTGCTATAGTAATATCAGTTGATCCTCTTGACCTGTGGTTTTTCCCTTATTTAGAAGGGTTTCCACATAAAATTCTTGGTGTTATTATTTTCTCATTTTATTTCCACTATTTTGACCATATATATTTTTGTGTCAGTCCATTTTTTTTCTCAACAATAAGAACTAAAGCAATTTCTAAAATGCAAATGTACAGTAATGCTCTTTTCAGTAAAATGCGTAACGCAAAAGAATCACTACAAAATAAATAGGGATAATTTCAGAGACCTCCCTATAGGTTTCTCTTTATAACACTCACCTCTCTTGTGGTTTAAAATGTTATGTCTACCTCCCTTATTTTGATTTTTTTGTAACCATTCTTTAAACCTATTTAAAATAAATATAAATTAATTACAAATTGACAAATTTGCCCTTCTTTATATTTATTTCTTCATATTTAATACAACGCAAAAACAAGAACTGAAACAATTTCTAAAATGCAAATGAACAGTAATAACTCTTTAAAACAAATGGGTAACAGAAAAATATCACTACAAATAAATGACATTGGAATTACCAACACAAATCACAGAAAAATAAAAGAGGTATATAATTTGTGAACTATTATTCTATGTGCTATATCAATGGTATATAATTAAAAGCATAAAGAAGCTATTGCCTATTAAAATAATAATGGGGTAGTAAAATTTGTAGTACCTCAATTATTGATAATTTTATTTTTGATACTTATGATATGTTACCAAACACATTGAATCTTAAATTAATTATGAAAAATGGTCAAAAATATTCTTGAACAATATGAAACTGAACAGAAGTGTCCTTGAATCAATAGTTCGATAAAATGCACATGTAGTCAATAATTTGGTCTTAAATATTTCTACTACTAATATTTTGATAAAAAATATTTTTATTGTTACTTAATGAATCAAAAATATTATTTTCCTAATAAACATATTAATATTAACTTTTAAGCACACTCATCAATAAATATATTAGAAAAATAGTCTAGGAGCATTAATCGACAGTTAAGAAAGCTGTTCAAAAATGGTCAAATTTGTGTTATTCAATTAAATTTTCATTTAATGTAACTTTGATCACTAGATTTTTTTAAAATCGTTTTTGGTCTAGCTCTTTAACACATCTACATAAATATAATTTTAAGTCGTAATCAAGAGTTAAAGAGGTAAAGTTGGATATTTATCCTCAAAGAATATGTATATGAAGTCCAACATTTTTCACATTAGAGTTCTCCTTAGTTACAAGAATAAATATGAAACGTCTTGCTAACAATAAAATGGTAAGTAAAATTTGATCATAAATGTAATCGATGTAAATTGTGTTAATTAACATGAAATACACGTGCAACACATGTGTCAAAGATTAGTATATAAATAGGTTCACTATGCATTAATTTGAAATTATATTTTATTATTTAAAATTTAATGTAACTCATACTTTCCCGTTCCTATTTATATGTCGTCATTACTAAAAATAGATGTTCCTTAATACTTGTCATTTCACAAAATCAATACATAAATATCATATTTTTCATATTTTACCCTTAGAGTTATTAGCCTTGAAAGTATGAATTTGACCAACATAGGAAAATTATATGATTAATTCATGTTCATTGTTCAATTTAATTAATCAAATAAATTAATTTATACTCATTTATTGAAAACTTGACTTCAAGAGATCACTAAATAAGAGTACAATGGTAAACTTACCTAGTTACTCAAGGAGCGTGAAATCTAAAATGATAATATATAAATAGGAACGGAGGGAGTAACAAACATATTGTAACGTTAGTTATACTATTTTAAAATATTTACACTAATTAGTAATTAGCACGATACACATGCAACACGTATATACAAAGTCAAAAATGTATAACTGGTCACTCTTAAAATGTGTTTTAGTTAACCAAAATTTACTACATTTTTTGAAAAATTGATCCAAAAATAGTCAAATTTATGCTTGTTCAATTATTTTTTTATTTTTATCCTTTTAAAAAGATTGAGGAAAATTCTTCAATCGCATTTAAGTTTCACCATTAATGAGAAAGAAGAGTTTTATGGTGCATATTAGCTACAAAAGGACAATGTTTTTTCAGCACATGTAGCAAGGTAAGTGATACTTTGAATGTGATTTTGAGGCTTCCTCTTCTATTTTAGTCATTACCAATTGAAAAAAAAAAAAGGAGAGTGGAGAAAAAATATTTGTTTTTGTTTTTCTCTTACTTCATAAAAATTAAATTAAATTAAATTAAACTTAGACAAAAATGTGTGTATAAAGTATTGCACTATGAGCTATACCAATTGTACGTAGTTGAAAGTGTAAAAATGTCACTGCCTATAAAAATAGTGAGATAATAAAACTTGTGGTCCCTCAGTTATTGATAAATTTTACTTTTGATCAGCAAATACATTGAATCTTAAATTAATTATGAAAAAGGGTCTATAATATTTTTGAACTATACAAAATTGAACAAAAATATCCTCAGTTCATAGTTTGGTTTAAAAATATCACTGCCACAAATAGTTTGATCCAATTTGATATTGTATGTTATCATTTCAAATTTAGTGCAACTAATTAATCACTAACATTTTATAACATTAGTTATATCGTTTTAAAATATTTGTAATAATTAGCATGAAAAACATGTGCAACGCACTTCTATAACCACACTTGTCTTTCTTGTTTTTTTCTTTCAGCAAAGTTGAGGGAAATTTTTTGAATCATGTTCAAATATCACCTATAGTGGGGAAGAAGAGAGAGAGGACAAAATGTGAAGGATTTTACAACGCCCAATAGCTATAAAAGGACATTACTTCTTCAATGCATGCAGAGCTAGAGACATTTTTTAGTGTGATTTGGAGGCTCTCTCCTTTTTTTTCAAGTGCCTGTTTGAATTGACTATTGACGTATTTTTATTATTTTAACTTAAAATTAAGTGCTTATAAGTATTTTTTAAAAATTGGCCAAACACTTCAAGAGTGATTAAAAACTATTTTGACTTAAAAGCGCTTAAATATTTAGTTTTAAAAAAAACCTTTTTGCAACTAAAAAAAAAAACTTAAAATAAGTTAATCCAAACATGGTCTTAGTCAATACTAAATGAAAAAAAATAAAACTGGACAAACAAAATAAATTTTTTCCTTCCATTTCTCGATAAGAAAGAAAATTAGAGTTAGGCAAAAATATGTGTACAAAGTGTTGTAATATGTGTTGATGCCAATTTTAGGTGTCATCGAGGGGCTTAAGCTAAATTAATTAAGAAAAAAGGTCAAAAAATGCTCTTGACTATTTGAAATTAAATAAAAGTGTCATAAGTGATAATTTGATCTAAAAATGCTTATGCTATCAATAGTTTGAATCAAAAGTGCCCCTATCGCTAATACTTTTATAAAATTTTTAGGAATCTCATAGTGTAAGGAGCAAATTATATCATATCCCTACTCTTTTTCAATTACAAAAATTTCCTAAAATTGCTGCAATCTAGATACATCTCATTCTTCGGATACATCACATTTGAAACATTATACAACTAGTTTATTGAGATTAAAAAGGAAATTAAATATAAAATTAAATGTCAGTTCCTCAAATCATGCAAATCAAATTGATGTCAATCTCTTCCAAATAATAGCTCTAAATAATTCAAATTTCAAATTTTCTTCTCTCAAATCTCTCCCGAATCTTAACAGATTCAAAAAAAGTCGACAATTTTATATAGTTATGTATCATATACAAAAAAACTATGAATACGATATACACTGATTTAGTTATAAAACAGTGTTGCAGATACTTAACAACATGTGATACATCGCAACATCTAATATATAACTATGTTATATACATGACAAAGTTATATAACATAGTTATGTGTCATATACATAACTGTGAATATATGATACAAACTGATTTTGTTATAAAACATTAGTGTTTATGTATCAACAGTAATATTTGATAGTGTCTATAGATACAACCTTCTAGTTGAATAAGGTTGGGTGTATGTATCTGGTAGTAAAAGATAACGAAATTTGTATTAGTTGTGATCTAATACATAACTATGAACATGATACATACTAATTTGTGTTTCAATAAAATAGGGTTATGTATCAAACTAATATTTGAAAAAGATATATTGTACATGATAAAATTGTAATGTATCATAAATGTGAAACGAACAAATTATACATTAATTTAAGAATCAAAATCAACTAGATACATTAAAAGATCTGCTGAAAGCAATAAAAAAACCAACAATTTAATCTACTAAAAGCAAAAAAAAATTTTTTAAAAAAATGAAGAAATCCTTTCACACTTTCTCCTATGTTCTGTATCAACTCTTGTAGTTTTTCTTTACTTTCAACAATGACGTCATCCATGGATCTCGACCCAAAGCCCTTACCGGAATGCATTATATATTAATTTAAGAAACAAAAATAACTAGATACATTAAAAAACAGAATTCATATTATCATAAAAAGATGAACAACCAAAAATCGGGAAAAAAAATCAACAATCTGATCTGCTGAAAGCAAAAAATATGATAAAGAAATCCTTCTGCACTTTCTCTTTTGCTCTGTATCAACTTCCGTGGCTTTTTTTAACTTTCAACAATGACGTCACCAATGGATCTCGACCATAAGCCCTTACCGGAACCACCAACAACTCGACCTTTTCCCCTATTATATTTGGACATTTTTTCCACAATCGATTTTGAAGTTGAAGATGCATCCTTCTTCTACTAAATTTGTAGATGAAAAAGCTAAAAAAATCGATACCTGATGAAGTGGAAAGAAAAAAATGGATGAAGAAGAACTACCTCTTCAATAACTTGCAATCGATAAATCGGAAAGAGAAAAGATTTTAAATTCAAAAATAGAGTGATGGAGATAATTGGTCATACCATTGAGTGATTTTAGCGTGAAAAAAGGAAAAAAAAAATTGTGGGGCGATAGTTTACAGTGATTTATCCGGAAAAGTGAGAGAACTTGTGAAAAAGAGGGATTTTTGTAATTTTTTAAAATAGAGAGAGAGAGAGAGAGAGAGAGAGAGAGAGAGAGAGAGAGAGTGATAAATATAATTATAAATTATAATAAAAAATTAAGAGGTAATGTTGATATTTATTTCTGAAGAATACACATGGAGTTCAACTTTTTCACACTAGAATTTTTTTAAATGCAAAATAAACATGAGACATTATGCTGACAGTAAAGATTTAAGTATAATTTGACAAAAAATATAACGGATGCAAAATTAGCAATTTAATGTGTGTGTATTTATATATATATATATATAAACAAAAGATAAATCTTCTTTTTGAAATTTTAGCATGCACTCTATATTTTTTTACTAATAATTTAGTAAAATCATTTTTCTTTTGGTCTTACTTAATTAAGTCAATATTATTTTTCTTAATGTCAAGATTTAAAAGATACTTTTAACTCATTTCTCGAATTTCTATGGAATTGTTAAAATTAGTCTCAAGTTCTTTTTGTTGGTATAATTGCATCAAAAATTTGTTAGAAGGAAGTCCTATTTTTCATTTTTTATCATCCAAGTTCCTTCATGTTAGTCATTTAACAACCGTTATAATATCATTATCAAAAAACATAACTCAAAATATATTACACGAAATTGCTACTTTTTTTTAATATACAATTTCAAGACTTGACATTTAAAGAAATACACTAGATTACGACGTTTTGGCAGCTTAGGATTTGGACTTTTAAATACAAATAAAAGTCCAATTAGCCAAACTTTATAACCAATAAATAATTTTGAAATAATTTCATAAATCTCCCTTTAGATTTAGTTTTTTTAACATTAATTTACCAATAATTTTGTGATATTATGCTTTGGATCTTGATTTGTGTCATAATATACTCTTTTAATTAATTAATTTACTGTATATCTTTTTAAAGAAAATCATTTAACCTAAAAAATCTAATCCCCTTTAAATTAATTATTCCTCTCACACCATCCTTTTTCTTCTTTTTTTCAATCAAGTTTGTGAACCCCATCAAACACCCACCAAAAACATACTTTTCTTTGATTGGAAATTAACCAAATTCATTTTTTAAGCATCATTTATTCATTTTGCAATTTGCCATTTTTTGTTGCTTTTCCGGGATAAGTTTTGTTATTTGAACAATTAAGTTATCCTTATAAAGTTATATTTTCTACTGCAGATTCAATTAATGTTCAATTTGAGCTAATCTGATTTGACAATTTTAAATATTGAAAATTGTAGGCAAAGCAAGTGAAATGTGGTTTGAAAACTGATATAAAATCATACGATTAGTGTTTTTTAAAAACAATTAAGCTTAGGGAAGTTGGACAATTATAGATGAATTCTTGGTGATTCATAAAACTGGAATTTTGCTTTTTAGTTCTCATTCTCTCCATTTCCCCAAGTACCTACTTAGATAATAGCCACATGTCATAATAAAGAATCAAAGGTTGAGATTTAATTATCTAAATTAAGGTCTAACCATGATTAGAATAACAAATAATTTCTTTATTTACTTTTAAAATATATCAATTCCATAATTCTAGTTAAAAATTCTCATTCATAAATATATTTAAAATTTCTCACTATTCATATTTACTATGAGCTCTTTTTTTTAAAATCCGATTTTTTCTTTTTTATTACGAAAATTTTGTTTCTAAAATTCTTTGAAACTCTGAGTTATAGTAAAAAAAATTAACATCATGCAATTTTTTAAAATTTAAAATTTGTAAATATTCTTTTTTATTTTTTTAACATCATATGTTGATTAGTTTGTGTAACGATTTTCAATAAGGCTTAACCATTGCTATATGACTAAAAAAAGAAAAAAAGAAAATACTTTTTTCAAAAAAAGAAGAGCTCGTTAATCAAATGGAAAATAGTGAATTTTTGAAATAAATTTATGAGATAATTTTTTGCTAGAATAGTGGATTTGATAATTTTTTAAAAAGTGAATAAAGAAATTATTTGTTATTCTAATCATGGTTAGACCTTAATTTAGGTAATTAAATATCAACCATTGATTCTTAATTATGACATGTGTTTGCCATCTAAGTAGGTACTTGGGGAAATGGAGAGGAGCCTCATCCTAATTCGGAAATGATTGGTATGATCATAATTTGATCGGCTCTACTCTAGGAAAATGAGAGAGTAAATGTATTTTTCAATAAATAAATAAATAAATAATATATTCACTAATTAATTAATCAAAAGAGTATACTAGTGTATATTTAGTATTATAAAAGGGCAAATGAGTCAAATATTAATCTTTTTACTTTCATAATAAATAAGTTCAAAGAATTATTATAAAATAGGCAAGTTAATGTTAAGAAGCTAAATCTGATGAGATCCTCTTAACATTTTTTTAACTATAATATAATGTGAAAATGCACCTAAAGTTAAGCAGAGGGGTATGCAGGATTTTGAGATGAGGAGTGCACTATTGTAAAAAGGTGGATCTAAGATGTAAATTTGATCGGATATATCTATACATATATAAGATTCAGATTTCTAACCTCACTTAGAGAGGTGCACTCAATCATCATCACATAATATGATACTCCGAGTATGAATTCACACATTTATATTTCAATATTTTTTAAAAAATATAACACTATTATATATGATTTCGAGAGGAAAGCATGGGTTCACGTGAACCCGGTGACCCCCTAGATACGTCCCTGAAGTTAAGGCCACGCAGAGTGTAGAAAATTAGTTTTAAGATGGCTCCCTCTGCATTTAATAATATAGTTGACTAATTCAGATAAGAAAAAAGAGAGAAAGTATAGCAAGCAAGCAAACAAAAAATTTCATAAATTTATCGTCGAGCTGACGTCTAGATGAATGTTTATTCAAGCACAAGTATATATTATAGTAATAAAACAGGTAGAAAGCCAAACAATATCCAAGCTTTTAATACTTTCATCAAACATAATTATTCACTGAAAAATTGCCTAGCATGAAACAAGAACCTCTGCATCTTCGTTACTCATCAAAGAAAATTTCATCTTTCCCTAAAGCAGTTGTGTGCTTCCTTTGTCTCCTTTTTGCTTATTCGCTCGGTTACCTGTCTAGCTCTACGAGCAACAATAGCAAACCACCTGATCATATAAACACTGTGGTCGCCCATGTAGACGTGGCGCCGGTAATTAATCGCGCAGCAACTGAATTAGGGGGTGACCACAGTAATTTTGGGGCGGTATGTGGTGAGGCGGTTCCACCGCAACACATCCGTCGGAAAATTCTGGAGCGTGTCTTCAAGGGAACATCTCCGTGGGAGAATTTCCCGCCATCACACGTGGAGAGTCTCCTCAGAAAAAAGTGGATCAAAGGATGGGGATCAAACGGCGCGGTTTTCGAGAACTTAATCCGGAAGGTCCGACCGAAGACCATAATTGAAGTAGGTACGTTTTTGGGTGCATCTGCTCTTCATATGGCCGAATTGACTCGTCGATTGGGTCTATACGACACTCAAATCGTCTGTATAGACGATTTTCGAGGGTGGCCGGGTTTTTCAGATCATATACGGATGAAGGATATGAAGATGGTGAATGGAGACGTTTTATTGATGTATCAGTTCATGCAGAACGTGATGCAGGCGAACGCTACGGAGTCCGTAGTGTACATGCCGTTCTCCAGCGGATCAGCGCTGGAGAAGCTGTGTGAGTGGGGGGTGTTTGGTGAGTTGATTGAGGTTGATGCAGGGCATGATTTTCACTCGGCTTGGTCTGATATAAACCGCGCTTTCAAGCTGTTGAAGCCCGGTTTAGAAGGTGGAGTTTTATTTGGACATGACTATTTCACCGCGGCTGATAACAGAGGAGTGAGAAGGGCTGTCAATTTATTCGCTCGTATTCATAATCTCACTGTTCAAGTCGATGGCCAGCATTGGGCTTTTCATATTACCAATCGTTTGTGATCATACTGATAGATTGATGGATTGTATAAGCTATTGTAAATCAAAGTAATTAATTAAACTGTTTTAGATGTAAGAGTTTCATTTATTTTGAAGCTAATTGTGAAATGTGTATATATTATATTGCTTTGTGGGAATTTATCTTTGCTGTTTATGTCCTCTTGCATTTTGAGATCAGAGAATGGATATATATTTGATCTTCTATGAAACCATATACAAGACTAATGTATATCTATCTAGTTGATCATATTCAATGTTGGAGTTGTGATTTTCACCGATGGATTCAAAATATTAAGAAGTAAACACCCGACGAAGGGGAATCCTTAATTTAACATCTACTATATACATATGAAAAATAATTTTTTATGTATATATACAATAGATGTTGAACCCTTTGATTTCTTTGTATGTTTACTTTTCATATTTTGAACCAACTGTCCCTCAGAGAAATTTCCAAACGGAAAGACTGTTTTCCTGTTCTCTGTATTTTTATTCAGGAACAATAAAGGATATCGAAGCATGGTGAGCATTTGTCCTTAAAACACTTGTGATTTATGCATCTAATTTTTTTTCTCCTACTTGTATGCATAACAGCATAAGTTCCCCTTTTTCTCTTTCCCAGAAATGGTTGAACACTATTATAAATGCATGATTCATTCCTTACTATGGATTTGTTTTGAAATGCAACTAGAAGTTCAAAACTAAAACCATCAAGTAATTAATATTGTCAGGCGACACAGAATCCTCAATATGGACAATTCGACTGCAGCAATTAGTTGAACAGATCCCTTGATCTATGTATATGTATGCAAATCAACCTTCAAACTTCGAATAACTTGATTTAAAATACATCTGGAACATGATGTAGAAATGCAGCATACATACTCTTAACAATGTTCTGCATATTCCTTTTGCCTCTTAAGTAAGCAGTAGGTACTCTCTTAATTTCCTCATGCTTTTGATTGTCATTGTTGTTACTGTGTATGTGTGACCATAGTGGTATTATAATGGACTTCATTTCATCTTGCTTCATGTTATTTCTAACAATATTCAATGATCTTTTGGTCATTTAAACTTAGGTGTTGTCCAAATTTGGGCTTATGATCCGTTTGTGAGGAGGATCCACAGAAATACCAAATGCGGCCAATCTATGGACAAAGAAGAATGGGGCGGAGATAATGTTTTTGTACATATATATGTGGTGCCCCAGATAATGTTGCTGGTGCTAGATGCTTGATTTCTGTTGTGTAGTTTTTCTTTCCTTGACATGTTGTAACTATAGTTGTGTATCATTTATTAAGATTCTGAGACAAATGTTCATTTTAATGATGGTCGTTTTGAAATTTCATTATCTCCTCTCCCTGCATTTGTTTTCTTTTCTTATATCGACTAATTACAAGTAGCAGTGTACCAATTCTTTTGAAGTCATTGCATCAATAGATATGTATGACGCTAACTATGTATGTAGTAGTTGGTCCAAACAAACACACAAACCCAAAATTATTTTAGAAATATATAAGTTCAGGATTTCTTTGTGGAGATAGGTGAGTGCAAAATGTTAAAGATTTCCAAAGAACAGTCTGTTTGATGATATAAAATGACCAGGATTTATATACTCGATCGTAACTTGTTTGAGACCACGGCAGTAAGAGTTGTTGTTGTAAGAACTGTGTGTTTGTTAACAGATATGATGTTTGAACAGAGAGACATATTTGATGATTAGACATGGTGACTTATAAGAAGCCAATTATGAGGTTCAATACATAGAGAACAACTGAAAAATTAGTCATACACAATAAACAACAAATTCAAACAAAGAAATCTGCAAGACAATATCTCTAAATACCTCTTCAAGCAGAGTATGATCACCTTACTCAGAAAATCCTGCATAACTTTTTAAAGTCAAGTTTGGAACTAATTTGCAGTTCCAAATGCTGGTGTAGTAAGCAATTATATTGTTTACACAATTACATTCATTATATCTTAAAGGGAATTTATAGGAACTCTTCTTATACACCAGTAAGTGGTATGTTCATGCTGCGTCTTATAGTATGCTTAGCCAAACTTCTGAGAAACTACCTCCTGGCCAAGGGGTGCAGAACTGCAAATACATATATGAATTATTGTACCTCGAAAATATTGATTTCAAAAGTATTATTTTGTAGAGTTATGGTGTTTAGATGGACTTTTAGAAAAATAAAAGAATAGTAACAAGAACTTTTTATTTATTTAAAAAATAAATGGCAAGTACCACCATATGCAGAGATACCATTGAAAGACAGAAGCGACATATTTGTCCTTTAATGGAAAGCTTTTTCCCACTTCAAGCATGTGATAATTTAAATGTGAGGTCACAAGTCACACTGGCCATGGATCACGTGGTCTTTTTAATTTTTAAATAAAGATATACTTATAATATGATAAAAAGACAAGTAAAATAGGTCTAACCCATGGCCTCCGAAAGTTGGCACGATGTTTCACTTAGATATCTTAACTGGACGATGTTCATTTTAGACACCTCACGTAGGATCTCGCTATGTCATTTTGACATTTTTTGCTTACATGACATAATGAGTGTGATACACTCATTGATAGGCGCGTGAAATGGTTCTTTAATTAATTTTTAATTATTTTTTTTGTTCTTCTTCCTCATTTTCAGCCACCATTAACACAATTTTGTCTAAGTTAAATTTTATGCATGGTAAATGAAGATTTCAACAAAAATGACAGAATTTTTTTTTAAATTTAAGAATAAACTCATTCATAAAATTCTTTTTTGAAAGTGAATTTAAGAAGATTGATAAAAGTTTATCTGGATAATTTGCGGTGAATGAATCTCACTATCAAATAATAGTGTGTAGCGTGCAGATGTGGGGTGGGGATAGTTTCTGCAAAAGGGATAGAGTTATTTGGAGTAGATGAGTGCGGCGGGGGGGGGGGGGGGGGGGGGCTTTGGGAGAAGGCGGTCGGGGTGGGGGGATTTGGAGAACGATCGGGGTGGGTGGGAGGGTGGGGGGACTTTGGGAGAAGGCGGTCGGGGGTGGGGGGATTTGGAGAACGATCGGGGTGGGTGGGTGGGTGCGAGGGTGGGGGGACTTTGGGAGAAGGCGGTCGGGGGTGGGGGATTTGGAGAACGATCGGGGTGGGTGGGTGGGGGGGCTTCTTTTTAGTTGGTTTAAAAATTTATTTTTAATTATTTGGAGAAAAATATCATGCCATTAATTCATTGGTCAGTTTTTATTTTTGCTCAACATTAATTATTTAAAAATTACTTTTGACACAAATGACAAATGTCGCCGTTTAATTCGTTACTTTACAAGTCATTTGCGAGTGTAACACACACATTATATATTAAAAAAGGTGTCAAAATGACATAGCGAGACCCTACATGATGTGTCTAAAATGAATATCGTCCAGTTAAGGTGTCTAAGTGAAACATTGTGCCAACTTCAGGGGGCCACCGATGGGTTAGGCCAATAAAATATATAGTATGTTGATGATGTTTCACCAGATAATAGACGTAAAAATGGACGTCCTAGTTTTAGGACCACCATGTTTTGCCTTTTTCATCATTCATGGCATAGAGAAATAAAAATAGAATAAAACAAATAATAATAATGATAATAAAATCAGCCAATATCCTGGAGACACCTTGTTTTGTTTTGATATAGATTTGTACTTTAGGTGTATTTAGACATTCAATTTCACATAATAATTTGAAATTATGATTTCGAAGGGGTATTTGAATATAAATATTTTTTTGTTGGACCACAAAAGAAAATTAGGCTATTTAGGGGGCCCGACCTTTCTCCCTAGCTTATTTTTCTAAAGGTGGTCACTTTCTTATACTTGTAAATGAATTTTAAATGAAAAGCAATTACGCACATGCATAAATATTTGACAAAATGACCGGTGAGGAGGTACGTTTAATGGGGGGCTGTCTTTTGGATTAATGTGATAGTAAAAAAATAGTTTATTCTATCTTTGTGTAAGCATCACTTATTAAATAGGTTTTGTACGATAGCGAAATTAAATTTTTTATTTAACTCTTTAAATTTGAAAGATATCATACGAGATCCGATAAGTTTTGTATAGTGATAGGGTCTAGGATATGGTAGCAAGATAGATACTCATGTACTAGGATTAGATAATTATTTGTCATCTACATGATGAAACAAAAAATGAACGAACACAAGTGAGATATTATTTTACGCACAAAACAAACAGTAACACACGTGATAAACTGTGACATACATTTAAAAAAAAAATACATATACATGACCATTTTGGTATACTGATATATAACTAAAAAATAAAACAGACCAGACCGCACATATAAGAACATGCAGCATTAATATATTCATAGCAAATCCCCACCATGTTTGTTGGCTGCTCCCCCACACATTTAACAAATCATAGCTGGCAAATCGGAAACGTGTGTTATATATGTATAATTTTTTATTTTTTTTTGTATCATTGATTCGATCTTAATGATAATTATTAACTTTATGAGCATATGAGAAATATATAATTCAATCACACAATATACTTTTTCGTGAAAGATAAGCATGTAGAAGATACGATTAAACGACACAAGTCACAACCAAGTAATATAATTAAGTACTACTAATATTGAGAGCTTACTGATCTGGCTAATTCGGAGCTAGTGATGTTCTAATCTAGTAAGGAGAGCAGTCCTTAGTTCATCTTCGGTGCTCAATTCCTGGGGAATTCTAACCACAATATCATGAAGGACTAGATGATTGACGGATGAAATACTGGCATGGTGGACTTGCATTTGTAGATTTTGAAGCGCACTCATGAGTTTTGCTGAGGGATAATCCACGTTTTCCGATTGAACTCTGATCATTGCATCTGTGCCTACTATCTTCACTTCAACCTCCGGTGCCGCTGTGGAATTAGCCCTAATTACTTGGTCCTCCGATGAAGTGGTGGTGCTCTGGTTGTCAGCTGATGATGATTCCGTTATGATTTTCAGTTTTTTGGAGTGATCAATTAACTGCAACTCCAGTTCATCTACCTTGGCTTTGAGTTGACTGATGTAGGACACAGCGTCTGATAGCAATGACGCTTTGTCCATTCTCGATACGTTGGGAACGACGGAGCGCAACGCGTAGAACCGGTTATTCAGCTTCTCCCTCCTCTGTCTCTCCGCTTCCACGTGGTTCAATGCCGCCATATTAGCATCCTCCTCGCCCCCTTTGGGCTTTCTCCCCCTTTTTTTGGCTACAACAGGCTGAGGTTTTTTGCTATTTTCTGTTAATTTATCGTCATTGTTGTTATCTTGTTGCAAGCCGGTGACGAGGCCAATATCAGCAAAACAAATTGCTTTTTCGAGAAATTGAATTGGGGGACAACAGAGGAACATGGATTTAACCTGCTGAACCAAGCTCAAATTCTGTTTGATTAACTGAGTCGAGCCTAATTCGAACACGCCATTTGGAGTAGGAATGCAAACCAGAGTCTGAATCCCATGGATCTGAGCTTCTTTAGTCCTTTCACAGCTGTAATAAAGCTGAAATTGAGCCGGACCTGTTATCCACAAAAAATCATCACTTCCAAAAGCTTTACCAGTAACAGATCCATCTCCGGCAGAGAAAGAACGGGCCAGCGACATAACGTAGAACCACTCAGTGTCAGTTACATCACCATCGTCCACTAGATCAGTATCTCCATTACCATCCATTAAAGCTTGAATTCCTTTAATGACCTTTTTTCTCTCGGACTGAGCCTGTGACTTTAAACTACTGGTGCTGCCGCCGCTGCCTTCGTTGTTATTAGCCACACCGTTTCCTTGGAAATATCCGTCTCCCCAAGCTAAAAAGTTTTTTCCCTCGTCGTCATTAGAGGTCTGCCAGAAAATAGCATAAGCCCACCATTCCGGCTGGCTTTTAACAACATACTGAAGCATTTGTTGAAGGCCTAACGGCACCTGGTTAACGTCTACAGGAGGAGGAGTAGTTAGTAAGTCTGCTGCCATGGGAGATGAGGAAACCAGTAGTTGTTCCATTTTTTCTAGTAGTAGTACTATTATTTAATTGACGAAAGAGTATAATGATAATGAAACTTCAGCGTTGAGTAAGACGATGAAATGTGAGAGGGCCATCAATAATTAATATTCGAGCCTAGAGCTAAAATATAATTTAAAATTCAGTTGTTTGACTATCAGAACTTTTATAGTATTGGTAATGATTATATTAGTCACCTCGTAGTTCCTTTGCTTAGCGCCTGACTATTCTTGCCAACTCGCCTAGTACCATCGCTGAGCTCCATCAATTTTAAATTGAGGTGAATTATTGAAGTAAAGTAATTAATTAAAAAGGTCACATAATTAAATGAGAACAGATGGAGTAGTTAAAAAATATTATAGTATTAAAGAATTAAGATTTTTTGGCCACATATAAATTAAATAGAAGAAAATGACAGTTTTAAATCTTTTATCGTGTAAAAGTAAAAATATCTTGTAAAAGAGAAATAAAACTTCAAAAAAAAATTGAAACATAAATAAGAAACAAATTTTAGATTTTAATTTTAATCATATAGATGGAAGAAATTTCAAACTACACTAGTTACTACTTAGGAATATCTTAAAGCCTATATTTCCTATTGGGATTGAACTTTTTTTTCTATATATAGATGTAAGAAATATCCTTAATTAGACTAGTTACAATATTAGTAGCATAAGCATATTGGGATTAAGTTTTTTTCAAATTGTATATTGGATGAGAGTCATAGGAAAAGATTCTCACAGAATTTGATCCATAGTATAATCAAAATCTAAAAGGAAAAGAATATGATGCACAATTATGGATTTTGAATAAAGTACTAGTACAAGGGTATCCAAACAATACTTGTTTTTTAATAAAAGAGAAAAGACATAAAGTCACCACTGAAGTTGTTCCGTATTTTCAAAAAGACACCTTAATTTTGCTAGTGTCCTATCACCCCACAAATGTTTTTAATATCTTTGTAAATGCGTCATTTTGACCCATTCCCTCGCCTGAGACAACGCGCGTGATGCTCACTCTAGTGACGTGTTTTTCTTCTCAATCCGACTCGATTCTTTTCAAAATAGTGACGCTTTGGTCAAAAATGAGATACACTATTTTCTTCCCAAGTCTCTGCGTTTTCTCTTCGAAGATACACTGTTGATCATCATCCTTGTTGATGTTTCTTGGTCAATATACTTGGAGGAACAAGGAATTAAAGATTTAACAGGTTAGGATTTTCTTACACTATATGATAAAGATTTTTAATTTTTATTTTAGGGATTATTATAGTGTAAAGAGCATTGGAATCGACTTATTATAGTTGCTATTATTGGGATTTTATAGTGTTTCAGTGTGTTATTGACTAATTGCTAATGTTAGGGTTTTGTGTTATTGATTATGTGCGACTGTTAGTGATTGTGTTTTAGGTTAGGGTTTTGTGTTATCGATTTTGTGCGACTGTTAGTGATTGTGTTTTAGGTTAGGGTTTTGTGTTATTGATTTTGTGCGACTGTTAGTGGTTGTGTTTTAGGTTAGGGTTTTGTGTTATCGATTTTGTGCGACTGTTAGTGATTGTGTTTTAGGTTAGGGTCTTGTGTTACCGACTTAGTGCGACTCTTAGTGATTGTGCTATAATATTATACATTTGTAGACTTCAATTTGTACATTGTTGACTTGTTTACAAGTATTTTGTTATGATATTTCATATTTGCTAAATGTTAGTGATTATGTTTGTTGTGTAGACATGTTTGAGTGTGTTAGCTTACAGTTTGTTAGAGTTTGTTCTTGAAATGTGTGATTGAATTATGTTTTATTTGTTTACATGATTTTCAGGATGTCTTTTGTTCTGATAACTTTAAGATGGTATCATGGGGGGCTAATTGAATTTGGTCCCCCACCTAAATATATTGGGGGGCAAGTGGCAGAATTCCTAGAAGTAGATGTTGATAGGATGTCTTACTTTGAGTTGAGGGACTATATAAAGGAATTAGGATATACAATATATTGTGATTTCTACATTAAGTGGGATGGGTTATTAGTCCTTGTTGATAATGATAAGGTTATATTTGACCTTTTCAATATGATAAAAAATAGGGATGAAATTGAGGTGTATGCTTGTCATGAGGTTGATGAACCTTCTCAGGCCCCACTTGAATTAGAGTTTGTCCCCAATGTGAGTGACAGTGGAGTTGGTGAAGAATCTTTTAATGAGGCTTCTAACCCTAATAATCATCCTCCATCTTCTACTACTGAGCCTCTTCCTTCTACTTTTCCTTCCAACCCTATAACTGGTCCTTTTGAAACTTCCAGCACTCCTCTTTCTACTACTGTGCCTCATCCTTCTACTTTTCCTTCCAACCCTACAACTAAGACCTCATTTGGTCCTTCTGAAGCTCCTCCTTCTACTGTGCCTCCTCCTTCTCTTTCTACTGTGCCTGTGCCTCCTCTTTTCTGTGTACCTTCATCTGATCCTATAATAGATTATGATCCAAGTGATGATGGAGTGGAAGATGAATCAGGATATGAAGGGAATACTAATGAAGATACTGAGGTTGACAGTGATGTCCATCAAGAGTATATAGATATAAGGGCAAGCAAGAGGCATTTCAAAAGGTCACAAAGGAGAAGTAGAGGTACTACTTCTGATCAGATTCATATTGGTGAAAAAGGTCCAGATATAGGGTATGATGAGACAAATATTGGTATTAGGGAAAGCATAGTTGGTAAGTTAGGAGGTGATGAACCTTACTATCTAAGTGATGAAGTTCCTAGCTTTGAAATAGATGATGAAACAGGTTGGGGAAATGGTGAAGAGGTTGACCAAGTTGCGCATAAACCTGTTAGAAGGAAAAAAACCCCAAATAGAGTTGTGTTTGATGAAACTTCTGAAAAAATTATTTGGGAATTAGGATTGGTTTTTGGAAGTGTTGAGGAATTTAGAGTGGCAGTGACAAGATATGCAGTTCAAGAAAAGATTCAAATTGAAAAATATGTGAATGACCTAGGCAGAGTTAGAGTCAGATGTTGCAAAGAGACTTGTCCTTGGTTGTTGTGTGCAAGTAAGGATAAAACTAGTGGAGATTTCATAGTTAAAAAATACAACCCTGTCCATAAATGTTTGACATCAACTCATAACTATCTTTGCAACTCAAAGTTTCTGGCCACCAAATACAAAGAAAGAATAACTCAACAGCTAAACATCAGCATTGTGATGTTGCAGGACATTATTAGAAAGGAGTTGGATATCCATGTTAGTAGGACAACAGTGAGAAGAGATAGGGCCAGAGTGTTACAAGAGATCATGGGTGATCACATTGTGGAGTATAGTAAGATTTTTATTATAAAGATGAGATTTTAAGGAGTAATCCAGGCAGTACTTGTGTAGTGAAGGTTGGAGATAAGGGTGAAGATGATGAAAAGCATTGGTGATTTAAGAGAGTTCTCAAACACTTGGATTACTGATATATCTCCTATGTCTCTGAAGATTTTACAAGAAAATATTAACAAGTCTATGCAATGTAACTTGTCTTGGAATGGAGATAGAGGTTTTGAGATTAAGCACTATGATTTTACACATACTATGGACATTGTTAGTAGGACTTGTTGCAGATCTTGGCAGCTTAGGGGCATTCCTTGTCCTCATGGTGTTGCTGCTCTTCATTACAAGGAGTTTGAACCAATCAATTATATGGCTAGTTGTTATAGCAATGAGACCTACCTCAGCACATATGCCTATTTTATTCAGCCAATGAATAATATGAAAATGTAGTCAACATCGAATAATCCAATTGTTAAGCCACTAAAGATTAAGAAGATGACTGGAAGACCAAGTAAGGTTAGAATAAATTAGGCAAATGAAAGCAGAAAAACTGGAAAGCTTAACAAAAGTGGTGCTGTTATGACTTGTAGCAAATGTGGTACACAAGGACACAATAAAAGAGGATGTCCTATAAGAAACCAAGATGGTCCAAGTCAATCAGCTGAAACACCTTCTCAGGCAGAGGTATTTTTAATTTTTACTTTCTACTGTTATATCTTCATTTACTGAAATATCAATATACAGGCTACTGGTAGAGCAAGGGGCATAGCAAGACGCAGTGGTTTAAGTCAATCAGGTGAAACATCTTCTCAGACACAGGTACTTTTATTTGTTACTTTCAAATGTAAGCTATGTGCACATGTATTGATATATCAATATACAGACTACTGATAGAGCAAGAGGCAGAGCAATGAGTAGTAGTTAAACTCAATCACCTGGAACTTCTTCACAGGTATATGTATTGATTTGTAAAAGATTTAGTTATAATTATATGTACTAATATGTGAAAAATCAGGCCACCACAAATAATGAAAGTGGTAGATGAAGATATACAGTAGGTGTTCCAACTCAATCACATGAAACTGCTACAAACACAGAGGTAATCTATCAAATTATTCTATCATTTATAGACAATATATATATACTCTAATATTTGAGTTTCAAAGTGCAAATTGTAAATGGTAGAGGAAGAGGAATAGGTAGAGGAAGAGGAAGAGGAAGATGAAGAGGAAGAGGAGTAGGTAGAGGAAGAAGAATGCCTTAACAAGGAAATGTGAATGAAGGAATAGGTAGGGAAAGATGAATGCCTCAACATAGTCAAACTAGTTCTGAAGCAACCTGCAGTGGAAGAGGCCTATAAAGAGGAAAGAGACCAGTAGAACATGAGGACACCAGTGGAGGACAAACAAGACCTTTTAAAAGGCCAAGAATGGTAGGTGTTGGAATATACCAAGCTGAAAATGGATTTACAACTCTCAATGTAAGTTTATATGCATTCTTCAGATTTTATATGAAAGTCTAAATGTCTTTTGATTTGAATATGTATTTATTTGACTAAGCAGCCTGGATTGCCAAGTAAAAGAGTCATCAATACTGGTACCAGAGTGACAAAGAGGGCTGATGTTGTTACTGGTGATATTGGTTACACACCAACACGTGGATTCAAATGGAAGGGGAAGACAACTATTACTAGTAGCAACCTAGAAAGAATGAGGGCTGAAAAGGTTCACCAAACTAGGTCTGCAGCTACTGCTAATAATCAAAGCCAAACAAGTTCAAGTAGGAAGACCCCTGTGCCATGGAAGTAAGGCATTTTGATGTTGTGTTGTTCATTTTGACAAACAAATTTTAATTATGTATATTTTGGTGTTGTTTTTGGTTGGAATCAAACTCAATTTTGCATGTAACCAAAACAAAACAAGATCAACTTGATAGTTGTAGTTCAAATTGAATGATTATGTTGGAATGAAGTCCTCCTTGTAATCAGTTTTTTTTGCTTTGTGTATCTTCTTCTCATCTATTTGTAGGTGAACATATTTTTGAAGTTTCTCAAATGGTTACCACAATAATATAGACAACCAAATACATTAACAACTTATTCAAATCATAACTATTTCGACAACATTCGACAACAAAAACAACAAAAACTTGAGCATTCGACAATAAAAAACACCAAAAACTTGAAAGTAACTATAGATGTCTATGGTAATTTTGGTTGCACACACCTACATCTTCCATCCTTCACATTCTTGGTTAGACTTAAAAATAGGAAAAACACTACAATGATCAAGGCAATTAACTTCAAGTTACAACATGAGCTCTTCTTCTTCTCCTTCGTCACCCATTTGTTACTTTCAACACGACTTTCATAATATGCCAATGCTTCTTCCAACTCCTTAATTCTCTTTGCCAATCTCGGAATAACGTACTTGGATCGTATATCAACATCTTCACGATCCCTCCATCTAAAGAAATTGCATGAATTCTCCTAAAATACGCCATAAACAAATTAAAGAAAAACAAAAAGACGAAAACATAAACAAAAGATCTCCTCCAAAAATGATGTAGAAAGCATACATGATAGCGTGGACAAGACCAAAATCTTCGAGATGGATTGTGCTCCGACCATGAAGTTTGCATTGAAAGTAAGTCTCCATGTTTGCATCGCAATTTCACTCGCAACATCGGATCATTCTCATCATTACATATACGATTCAACATTGTATTTGACATTTTCCTTCAAAACCTAATCACAAAAATATCTTCATTACTCAAAACTAAATGAAATTAAGAAGAAACTAAACCTTGAAAAACTTCAAATTAACCTTTTATACTGGAAATTAAAAGAGAAAAGAGACGAATTCCTACCTTATTGCGCTTGGGGAATATGATGAATTCGTAAGAGAGTACCAAAATTGATGAAGAAATCGTCTGTCTTGAGAGCTACCAACGGCTCTTTTTTGAGCTATTGATTTGGGAAAGATGGTGAAAAAGAAGAAAATAATTAATTGATAAATAAAACAAGTGATACGTGTCACTTTTAAATTGGTCATTCGCAGTGAAAACACTCCTTCACGCGCCTATTGTGCTTGGTCACAACCCAGACGAGGGAATGGGTCAAAATGACCCATTTACAAAGATATTAAAAATATTTGTGGGGTGATAGGATACTAGCAAAGTTAAGATATCTTTTTGAAAATACGGAACAACTTCAGTGGTGACTTTATGTCTTTTCTCTTAATAAAATAAGATCTTATAGCCTTTTTGCCCTTTAACATGTAGCAGTAATGACTTTCAACTAGAGATTTGGTAAACTTTTTTTAAACGGAAATATTATCTCATATTTAAAGAATTGTGAATATTATATTCTGACAAGAAGGGCGGAAAAGTTAGTACTAGGAAGCAGAGCCATCGATTTTCGTTAAGAAGAGGTTGAGAATATAATAATATTAGGATTGATTTTAATAAAATGCATTTTTACTAACTTATCCAGTTGCCCTTAATAAATACTTTGAAAAAATGTAATTCTTAATCAGGTAAATCACTCTTTATTTTAAAATGGTAAAAGATGAAGAACATCATTAATATTTTTTTAATTATGTAAAATACCATTTATTTTAAAATCAACTAAAAATGTATAAACGCATTTTATTTTGAAAAGGATCGAGTAATGAAAGCAAAATTTTTGTCACGTTTCATTTGTCGTTCCTTTTGTTGGCTTTATTTTCTTTTCATTCGTATTCCTTTTTTTTCTTCAAAAATTCTATAATACTGATGGATTAATGAAGAGGGGAAAGGGAGACAGTAAGATTTATATTAACAAACTATTGTATGAATAACTTTCGCCAATTCCACTGGACTATAAGCTTATATGCGCTTAGTGGTGTATACAATTTTTTTGGGGAAAGGAGTCAAATGGGGAAAGGAGTCAAAAATATCCCTGAACTTTGTTTTATTGGTTGACTAAGCCCTCGTCGTTAAAATTAAGCTATTCTTACACCTTCCGTTACTAATTTCATCATTCGTGCCCCTATGTTGACGGAAATCCCCAAATCAATCAAAATTATCCCGATTTCAATTGAAATTACCCAATTACCTATTTTAATCCAAACCCGACCCAACTTAGAGCCCGTTTGGATGGGATTTTAAGTTGGTCAAACTAACTTTTAAATCAGTTTTTGACTTATTAGAGTGTTTGACAATTAAATAATAACTTAAAATAAGTCAAAAGTAACTTAAAATAAGTTAAAAGTTAAAAGTAGGGTGCCCCCTACTTATTTTTTTTAACTTATAAATCATTCTATTTTGACCAAGTATATTACTTTTTTACCCTTAATTCTTTTATAATGTTAACAACTTTAAGGGTATTTCAGACATTTTGATAAAAAAAAGAAGGTGACTTTCAACACTTTTTTGCCAAACACATCAAAAACACATAACTACTTATTTTTAAAATGACTTTAAAGTAACTTTTTAAAAGTTACTTATTTTAAGTCAATCCAAACGGGCTCTTACTTAACACAAACCCTACCTCCATCTCTAAAGCAAAAGCTCAAGAATTCCATCTCTGTTTCTATTTTTTTTTTTTTAGAGTGAACCCAAATCCTTGGTTACTTTGTCGGAGATAAGTTTTACTTTTTCAATTGTTCCAAATTTCTCAAAATATCTTTTAAACTCTTCATCCGATAAACTAAGAGGCAATCCACCAACAAAAAAATTTCGTCTGATACTTTTGCTAGTTTCACTATTTTGTCTTTGAAATTGTTGGCATTCTGAACAATGTTGGCATTGACGGTTTTCACCTTTGGATATCATCAATTTAGCATCAACCTACCATAGTAATCATCAAACAGAAAGCACATATGAATAATTAAGAGAATTGATTGCTGAAGGAGAAGACAATCCCTTTGTTTCTCCTGTTGCTTTCCTCACTACCGTCCTCCTCCGTGGCCGTCCCGGAGAACTCGGCGCTGATTTGGGTCAATAATGAAGAACCCAATGCTTCCCTCACCTTCCCTTACCACCGTCATCCTCCACCGCAAAACTCGACGCTAATTTGGGTCAACAACAAAGAATCCAATAACCTTCAAATTAGCCACAAAACACAATTTCGTCGGAAATGGATCGAATCAGCACAAAAACTCTCTTTTATTGAGTTTAATTATGGTCCGTTGAGTTATTCGCTGAATTTTGAAGATGAGTTTGATAAAGATGAAGAAGAAACACCTTTGAGGCAGAGGACGAAACAAGGGTCAAATTTTCTTGCATTTTTATGGTTTTCCTGTGAATTAGTTGAGAAAATAAATGCCCCTTGGATTGATTTAGGAACTGTTAGTCTTGTTCTTTGTTTATTCATTTGTACAAGAAAATATGGGTGTGGTTTTCATACAACCCAATTGAAAAATCAAATTGAAACACGAGCTGGGATATAAATTGGTATGAGTTTCTTTAGTATAGCGGGTTGGGTTTGGGTTAAAATAGGTAATTGGATAATTTCAATTGAAATCGGGTTAATTTTGATTGATTTGGGGATTTCCGTCAACATAGGGGCACGAATGATGAAATTAGTAACGGCAGGGGTAAGAATAACTTAATTTTAACGACGAGGGCTTAGTCAACCAATAAAACAAAGTTGAGGGGTATTTTTGACCCTTTTTCCGTTTTTTTATAAGCGATGTTGATATTTTAAAAAATGAAAAAAGGTTATATTTGCTCTTATACTCTTAGAAAAGGGTTATATTTATCCTTACTCATACTTTTTTGATATATTTGCCCTTACCATCCAACTTTGGACACATATTTGCCCTTCGACAGTTAAGTATTATACCACCACTTCTATTACCCTGCGTGGCGCTTAGGGATGGCAATGGGGTGGGGTGGTTTTAAGGCTATGTGGGGCGGGGTGATTTTAAGGTTATGCGGGGTGGGTTGAAGTGGATTTTTTAAAAACTAATGCGGGTTGCGGGTCTATGCGATATTTTGCGGGTTCAAACTTAATTTTAACTTTCTATATGTTATAAGAGTGACAAAACATTATTTATTAAGATAATTTCTTTAAAGTTACTAAAATATTCAAGATAGTAAATGAAAACGGTTCAATAAAAATTAATACGGGAACATTCTTCCCAATTGACCTTTAAAAAATAAAATTTTAAGTTATTATCTATTAAATTAATACAATTTAATGAGAAAATGAATTTATTTTTATGAATTTTATTTTAGTATCAAACTTAATTAAAAAGGACAAATATTCAAAAATTTATGCGGAGCGGGTTCATGCGGGGCGGGTTTATGCAGGGCGGGTTGAAAATGAAAAAAGTTGTTATGCGGAGCGGAGTGGGACAGGTAAAAAATTTTACGGGTTAAGCTCAACCCACCCCGCCCCATTGCCATCCCTAGTGGCGCTTACATGGCTCCTACATGGATATATTTTTAATATTATTAAAATTTTATTTTCTATTTAATATTTTACACCCACTTAAATAAAATCTGACCCACCCAATTATTTGAAAACCCGTGAATGACAAGACTTTCCTCAGAAAATTAAATTCACAAGCTTAGATGGGAAGTGAAAGCTGCTTCTGTAGCTTTTTTACCCGTTAATGCTTTGCACTAGTGTTCATCGATTGATTGATAAGAACGCAATGATGAAAAAAGGATTAGTTACCAAAATACAAGAACATCCAATTCCTACACTTCAATATTAACCTATATCTAATATTATACCAACCAATTAACCTAAAACAATACAATTAATACAGATCTCAACATCTTCAACTTCAAATCTACATTATTTTCACTTTAATTATTATTATTGTGGTAAAAAATTCGATAAATAAAAGCAAATAACATCAGTTTAAAGTTTTCACGTTGAGAGCTTTCTTTGTATCTAAGTTCTCTTTCTACCCATGTTTTTGATGGGTAAAGTGATGTGAGAGAATAGGTAATAAAGTTAGGATTAACGGGTTTTCATATAATTAGGTGGGTCAGATTTTATTTATGTGAATCGGATAAAATACTAAATAGAAAGTGAAATTTTAATTATATTAAAAATATATAGCCATGTAAGTGCCACGAGAATGATAAAAGTGATGGCAT
The DNA here is from genome assembly GCA_018342035.1 of Solanum appendiculatum. Lineage (NCBI taxonomy): Eukaryota > Viridiplantae > Streptophyta > Magnoliopsida > Solanales > Solanaceae > Solanum > Solanum appendiculatum. The sequence continues at coordinate 937,724 of JAGDQO010001415.1, forward strand.
AATACTTAACTGTCCAAGGGCAAATATGTGCCCAAAATTGGATAGCAAGGGTAAATATATCAAAAAAGGATGACTAAGAGTAAATATAACCCTTTTCTAAGAGTACGAGGGCAAATATAACCCTTTTCCGTTTAAAAAATAAATAGATAAATAATTAATATAATAATATTATATTAATAAAAAAAATAGTCAAAGCATACTAATAAAACATTATTCAAGTAAATTACTACTCTCTCCGACGAATTTTCATATTTTGAAATATAATCATAATATCTTCATTAGAGATATTACTAAATAGGGAAAAGGGTCAAAATTACCCCTCAACTTTGTTTTATTGGTTGACTAAGCCCCCGCCGTTAAAATTAAGTTATTCTTACCCCTGTCGTTACTAATTTCATCATTTGTGCCCCTCAATTGGATGAAAAGCCCAAATCAATTAAAATTACCCAATTTTACTTAAATTACCCAATTTTAACCCGACCTGACCCACCTAATATTATAACTCATTTTGTTCATCTTTTAACCCGAGAGGTATACCCAATGTTACTAATGCTAGGTAAACTGCAATTTCAACTTTAGAGACTTGTAGATAACTATGTAATTGCTAAAAGTTCAATGTGATTATTTCTAAGTTCTTGAAAATACCTTGTTTTGATGAGTGTTTATGTTCTCTTTTCAGCGCTCTCATATTATTCAGACTATCTCAGTCCCCTCAGAATCCCTTATCAATGAACTGCGCGTAGTTGAGGTTAGTCATTTGGATAAAGCAACTCTAGCTATGGGCTACACCTGCTGATGGTTTTCTCGGGGTAGAATAAGTAGGAGGAAAGATGTTTGCACTTGGGGAGATGTAACAGTGTAATAAATATAACTTGTATTTTGCTTGTCTTATTTCAGGTACCTCTTTCATGGAAATTTTATTTTACTAGATTAATACAATCAAATTTTGTGTAAAACTTTTGCCACTTATTAAGTCGACTCAACTGCAATCCTCTTGGAAATTCAATAAAATTATCTCACGCGCCACCACCTCCACCGCCGCCGCCACAACAGCAATTCGTTGGTATACCTCTCGCCACCGCCGCCTTCACCGCCCCATCTCAAGACTCCGATGGTAGCAAAACCCAATCTGAAACAACCAATCAACAACCCATAAACAAAACCCAATCTGAAACAACCAAAACCCACTCTTTCGACCTCCTCCAGATCCACATCGCAAACAGTGTCCAGCCACCACTGCGAAATCCCAATTCCGGTAGACCGGAGGAAAACAGCAACGGCGAATTAGAGCTCCAAGCTCCAGTAATTCCGACAATTTTTTAGATCTGACTAGAAAATGATGCTTCGATTACCTGTATTTAATCATTGTTGTGTTCTTGTGTTTTTGGGTTCATAGTAATTATTACATTATTTTCGATATTATTGGTTTGTATGGGATGACTTTATTGTTTTTGAAAAGGAACACAAGTTTAAAGATGAAGATGAACAGAAATAAAGATGAGCAAAATGGGTTATATTATTAGGTGGGTCGAGTCGGGTTAAAATTGGGTAATTTTAATTGATTTGGGGCTTTCCATCCAATTGAGAGGCACAAATAATGAAATTAGTAACGGCAGGGGTAAGAATAACTTAATTTTAACGGCAGAAACTTAGTCAACCAATAAAACAAAGTTGAGGGGTATTTTTGACCCTTTTCCCTACTAAATATTTCTTTTCCAATATAGCATATGAAACAAATGTTCCTACACTATATCCCTAGGTGCTGGAACTAGTAACATTGTAGAAGCTGAGGCTATGATTTTTGGACTGAAATGGTGTGCTGGCAAAGGTTTTGATATGGCGATAGGCGAAACTGATTCCCTGCTACTAGCCAAGTGTTCCAGAAAAGAGTGGAAACCTCCTTGGAAAATCTAAAACCAAATAAAAGAGATCCAGAAGATGATTGAAGACAATGACTTCAATATCAATCACTGTTTCAGAGAAGCTAATAGACCGGCGGACAGTCTAGCAATGCTAAGTCATAAAGTTGTAGGAGTGAAGACCTTCAATCTCTTCTGTGAACTTCCCAGTAACATAAGGGGTCTGGTCCATATGGACAAATGGAGCTTACCAACATTTAGGAGTAAACCAGCAAAACTTGCCAACATCATATATGATCCTCCTTGATCTCTCAACCAATTTTTACTTGTTTTGAGTAGGAATAGAGTGGTAGTCTCATCTCAATGATCATGTATAAAGTTTGGGATGTCAAACTCAAATTGTAACTTTTTGCACATCAATGATCAAATGGACTTTTAAATTTTTTTTAAAAAAACAAATGTGCCACATAGGAGCTCCATAGGAAATTAAGGTGGAACATGAAGAATTAACAACGTAAAGGTAAATATGATTAATTTTTTTGAAAGTACAAGACAATTTTTTGAAGTACAAGACAAATATAGCTATATAGTTAAATGAAAATGACAAATATATTGAAAAATTATAATATGAACAAATGGCAAAATATGACATTTTTCCATTACTTAAATGGCTACCAAAAATAGAGCCCCAACATGAAATTTTTACCATTTATGCCATCACTGAAGGTCTAGTGATAACTTGGGCTTTCTCCAGGAGATGCGATTTATCAGGCCCAAAGCTAAAAAAAAATCCACATGTTATTTACCAAATAACCTTATATGAAGATTGAAGACTATAGAAAAGAAGGAAACAACTGAAAGTTTAAGTAGGCGTTTGACCATATATTTCAAATATTTTTTACTTTATTTAAAATTTGTGAAGTCGAAAATGGAATCCAAATATTTTTTACTTTATTTAAAATTTGTGAAGTCGAAAATGGAATTGGTTTGATTGTACTTTTCGCAAACAAGAGAAAAGGTTACTTTATTTGAAATGTATGAAGGTGGAGCTGGAAAACAAGTTTGGAGCCCCTCAAATTTAAAATCCAACTCTAAGTTGGTTTAGAATTTTTTATAGCCAAACACTGATTTAGAAATTAAAAAAAAATAATTTCACAAAAAAATGAAAAATTCTCATTACCAAACGAGCCCTTAAAGATTCATGCAATATTATGGAGGTAATGTCAATCCAATAGGCAATAGTATAGTAGCTTCTTCAGTTGACACTATGCCCTGCTCTTAGTGCCAAAATCACACAGGTATATATATCCACCAAATATGAAATACCAGGAGTCTTTAATAGAAACAATACTGCTTTCTGCTCACATTTCTAACGTTTAAGTCTAACACTACCAAGTATACATACTTCCCCTTCTTTTGCAGTACTCCAGTGCTGTTAAGGCGCTGCGGTAGGCTGGCAAATGAAGCAACAAATTATACTTTGAGGCACACCTTCATCAATATGTTCATCAAACTACAATTAGTACCTGGGACACTCTACGAATAAAATGCTTTCTCACTAGATTCTGGACCAAACAGTACTGACACCAATATTAGAACAAACTGCAGCAAATATTAAGGACTTAACAAAGATCCCATCCTGAGGTTACCATCTCATGCCAATGCTTCTCCGCCTCCTCTCCTACTATTTACAATCCCGATAAGTCTGCTCTTCTTCACTGGCTTACTCAGTTGAAATACAGGATGCCTGCATAGCTTTTGCATTCCCTTCCTTAAACTAAGTCTAAACACTGTGTTCTCAACCTCCTCAGTACCAAATCCTTCTCTAAACCTACTCTCTAGTGTTTGTCTTTTGTGAGCAACTGGAGAGGTCTTCACAACGGAATCACATTCCTCTCCCGCATCACTTGTACTCCTACAGTTCCAGAATTGCTCCCCTGACTCGCATTCTGTACTGTCTAAAGTGGCACTTCTTGAGAGTTCACCAGCAGTTTGCTTTTCGTGAGAATAGCCATCCAGAACTGGCTCTTTAGTAAGTACACCATTTGATTGTGTTGAGAGATAATCTACCATGCAACTGGAAACGTTAGCACGTGGCGACTGCATTTGGCATGTCACATGTGATTCTTCTCTTTCATGAAGGGTCTTTATAACAAGTGTCTTAAGGAGGTTCATAACTTGGACTGCATGAATCAGTGCAGTCAAAGGATCAATCATCTGCAAGATTTATTATCCCATTATTAGTATGTATGAAACACATCACAGGAGGGCATACCATATCATTCCCAATTTAGACAACTGGCTAAAACTAAACAACCCTTTAAACTCAGTTTCCATTAAACATGCATTTGAAAAGTTCTCAAGTACCTGAGTCATGTTAGGAGCAAACACCATGGCAATATTCCTTGCATTCATCTTGTTATAACACTCATCATGCACAACGTCAGCCATTAAATTGATTGCCCAGTCTAGCAGTGCAGCTTCAGTTGGAGGAAGTAAGTTCACTAGTTGGGTGCACTCTTCTTCAGTGTTGCAATTCATCACCTGCTCTGGTGTTAGAGAATCTAGTACACCTGTAGGCAGCTCCCTAAACCATGCCTGGAGACATATGAAAATTGTTGGCTCATCAATTTTATAAGAGTGGTAAAAACTATTAATCGGCAAACTAGACCGTCACTGAATTAGGGGTTACATAGCTATTTAAGGGGTCTATCTGAAAACGAAAATAATCTATAGAAAACTCTTTTGGTGTACTTTTCCAGCCCTTGAGAGAAGTATATAATACAAGGGAAACTTTTCTCCAGAAATAAAGGCAGTTCAGAGATAGCTTACTGGTTTTGTAACCAAAAGACAAAACACAATAACCACGAATTGAATTTACCAACCTGAGCACAGAACGACAAGGCATATATGAGACTACGAAACCTCTTTACGACAGAAGTTAAATAAGCTTTCCATCAAAGAACAGTCTTGACTAATACAAATTTATATAGTATCTTGGCCAAGTAGCAATTCATTGTCCATTTACCTCATGTACAGAGAGTTGGAATTGAGAAACTAAGACCTAAGATATTCTTCTTTGAACAATAATCCCACGGATAACACCTTGAATGCTCATCTACGTTATCCTTTGTGTTCAAGAAGCATCTTTTGTAGTTGACCAATTTCATAGTTTATTCACTTTCAAAGATTGCACAAGAACGATGTACTAACTACTAAACAAAAGGCTAAATGCATGGTATGTTTTCAATACATTTATTTGATTTCTTTTCTTGCACAAAACCCAGAACTTATGTACCAAATATTTAATGCTGCCTATTGTTTTTTTCTAATCTGTCTTGTAATGAACTCCAGAGGTAAAACGGATTTCCCATACACTATTTAGCATAATATATGTGACAATAGATTGCGGAAGTACTTTGACAGGCTAGGCATAGCAAAGGTGGTTATTTGAAACTGGAATTCAGTTTAATTCAGAGCTTCAAGATCTTGCTAGCATCTATTCTAGTTGTTAGTTTCAACTTGGAAAACTCAGCGACAAATGGAGATCAATGAAGGATGAATATGTTAAAGCTACCTTGATCAGTCCTGCCAAACAATGAACATCAATTCCATATGGAACAACGCCTCTACTATTCAGCTGGTTCCTCACGGTTTCTCCTTGACTATTCTCAGCATTAATCCGGAATATTCCTTCTACCTTCAACCAAACGCAGAAAAGACTGCAAGTTTCAGCATATTTAATGCCAATAGCCATATTTTAGATTTTTTCAAGTACAGAGAAAGAACAATACTTGCAGGCCTCCTTCAGTATACAGACGACTCTGCAGCTCAAGAAGTATCGTTGGTACACTGTTTCCTCTATGATCATATGAACATTGCATTGACTGGACAGAAACTCCAAAAACACTTGCACTGCAAAGTACAATTAAAATGAGAGAATTAAACGTTTTCAGCATACAGAATCAGCACCAAACAAATGAGCAAGACGATAGGAATAGTCAGGTGAACATGTGCAACCAACAGTAGCTGAAAAAAATTTAAAATCACCAAATAGCAGTTTCTAGTGTTAATTTAAGAGCCGTAGAACAAAATATATCTATACTATCACGAAACTCTTTCCGACGACAATCCCTTTCCTAACAATGGACAATTCTCTATTCTGATGTAATAGATAAGAAGGAAGGCAGATTCAGCATTTGATTTTCGCCCATCATTAGATCTAAATACATCTGAACTATCACTTTTTCACGAGTAAAACACTCAAACAGCATTTATATACTCAATGTCAAACTAATTGGGACTATCTATATGAATCAGTTACATTGATTCCACTTGTTCAGTCCAATTTCATAAACAATTTGCTGCTCAGATGTAAGCTGGATAAATTAATGAGAATGTAGTCTTCCACAGAAGAGTAGCTTCCCAGATCTGGGTAACATAAACTCACCTCCATTGACATTAATCTTTCAATTAAATAAGAAATTGAAGAGGAAAATAAGGGAGAACCTTGCACTAGGGACTTTACAGGGGACTTCAGGCTCAAGCTCAATACCTCCATTGACATTAATCTTTCAATTAAATAAGAAATTGAAGAGGGAAATAAGGGAGAACCTTGCACTAGGGACTTTACAGGGGACTTCAGGCTCAAGCTCAATAGGCAAGCCAAGGAAGCCATTGAAGCGATCGAAGGTGACATGAGAAACGTGACAAACATCGGTTGGCCATCCAATGTCCATGTTAGCTACATCATCTCTATCCACACTGCAAGTGACCAACGACTTCCGGAGCGCCGTCACCAAAACCGCCAGAATTGGTGATTGGTTGTTATCATGGCTCTGCCGTTGATGCCCATCACAGGACACTCGACTCCGTCGCTTTGGGTCCGGACTCAAAAATTCCTCTTCCCCTTCTTCTTCTTCCTCTTCTTTATTTACTTGTTCGTAATCATAGAGAGAGGAGCAATGAGGAGACAAGTCTAGAACTGATGAGGAATTGGAAGCAGAAACCCGGCCAAAAGTATACGACTTAGATCGCAAAAGACGAGTCATACTTGGGAATTACGTACTACTTTCCTGCAAACAAGTTGATTTGATAAGGCTATATAATAAGGATATCGGAAAGAGAATAATATTCATGTATTATGATTTATGATTTTATGATGATGAAACTGACAAATGGAAATTGGTGTTGAATGAGAAGAAGATAAAGGGAGTGAGGGAGGGGGAAAATAATGGACATGAAAGTGAGCGTATAGAAATAGTTGTAATGACAGTGATAGGGGTTGGGGGACACAATACATTATTATAATGCTCTGTCTTTTTGGATCTTTGTGTCTTCCGCTCGTGAGTAATAACTTACCTGGAAATGGCAGCTACATACTAACTCCTTTTGCTTTGATACGACGGTGACCGCCGTACTAAGCTGCCGGAGAAGACACGCACTATTGGTATGCTGCAAGATAATTTATTTTTAGAAAAAAACTAGTCTGAAATTTTGACATTATTTCTTCAAAGTTAAAGAATATATAAATGGAGTATAAATGTAACATCAAAATTCAACTTCTGTTTAAGTAAATAATTTTCTTTTTGAATTTTATCATCTTAGATGTATAGAAAGTTAAAATTTAAAAATTTATCAAAACTTATAAGAGATATTTTTTGAATTAAAATAAAATAAGACAAATAACTTGAAATAATAAAAATAGTGTTCATTGTTTTTACCTCCCTTATTTTCTAGCTAAGCTAAAAGCAACACTCGGTATAGTCGTATTATACTCTCAGTTGCAACCTCATGTATAGTCCTCGTAAACTTGAAAAGTAAATTGTAATGAGTAATTAATATTAAAAACTTAAATTAAATTATTTAATTATGTTAAAATAAATATTTATTTATATTATACTAGTAGTAAAGTAATCAACAGAAAATGTCAGGGGATGTGAGGTGGGCTAAACCAGCTCAGATATGTAGGAAGTGTGAACGCCGTGAATAATATAAATGAGCAGTGACCCATTGACTGACCATATAACCAACTGCGGTTGAACTAAATGCGTTGCATAATAAATTACTCCCTCCTTTTATAATTTATAGTCTTAAACTATAGATATACAAAAAATATCAAAATATTTAAATTTTTTATTTGTAATATGTAACATGAAATTTAAAATTAAAGAGTTGTTAAAAAAAAGATACTCCTTCCGTCTCATTTAAATTCTGTCATATAAAATGAGACGAAATAAGTATTGTTTTTCAACCTAATTAATGAAGAAGAAAAATAAGTCTAAGCATATTAAAACGAAAAGAATAATTAATGGGACAGGAGGCTACTAGCTAGACGAAAGGACTAGGGAATACTAATGGACAGAATGGTAACATTAATCGCACCTTCCAATAATTAATATACTCATACCAAGTGCTATCATTTACTCTACTTATTGATAGTGTGTACTGTGTACTCTTCTACCATGTACTATAACATATACATTTATTTTGTGTAATGTTTAATTTCTTCTGCCAACCTGATTTCTAATGTTTAATAAGTGGAGGGAAATAAAGTAGTATCTTGTAATTTTTGTCTTTATTACAATTTTCATTTTGATCTTCAAAGTTTTGCACATTTTTATTGATGACTAGGGTTGTTTGGTACGTAAAATGAAATTGATAAGAATATTTTATGATTTGAGATACTTCATCTTTTTTATGTGAAAACTAATTTAATCATTTAGTACAAATGATGATATAAAGTATAATTTATAAATTAATTAATATTCATAGTCAATTACGAGATAAAATAGTCATATATTTTAGCCCGAAATTGTTATTAGTATCCCTCGTACCAAACAAACCCCTCAGGGATCTGTAATTTCAGTTGTTGTCTGCTGTTTGCAAAAAGGACAAAGGAGTATTATGCAAAATGTCTTCTTTTTGAAGCATTTGGGCATTTGGCAATGACCATTGACAAGTGTGTTGGAGCTTCTGCTTTCTTTTTCTCCTTCACATTCATTCACAATTTTCTATATTTGTTAACCTATAGACTATACTCAATTAATAATAGCTAGTATAATGCCTATTTGTTTGCAAAAGTTGGATTCTTCCCTTTCAAATAGTACTCAAAAGTTTCTCTTTTGTCCTTTTCATGCATCGCCCAAAGTCTTATACACTCAGCCAAGAATCTATCATCCTTTCTACTCCATAAGATAAAAAATAAGAATAAAGTATAAGTACATTTTAATATTCAGACTTTACGTAAAATTATATTGTTATGAAAAAATTACATAATTAGATGTACTCTATTATTTTTATATTATTATTATCTATACTTTTAAAATATTACGTATCTTATCACTAATTAAGAGTTTCCTATCATTTATTGAGGAAAATACACTTAGATATATGTATTTTTGCTATCAGATTCAAAAAATAAGGAGAGAAGAGAGCCAGATGGGGAAGGAGGCGAGAGAGATTCGTATGTATCTCATATACATGCGAATCACACTAGATACAGTATCCGAGATACCAGATACATGGGAGAGTGGCAAGCAAGGCGAGAGAGAGGCCAACAAGATTTGTTATGCATCCCAGATACAAACGAATCTATTTGGACAATGTATTTGTTGAAGTGTGTAACCATCTCATCTAAAAGCTTAAGTTGTTAGAGAGAGACACTTTTATTATTTAATTATATTCTCAACACGTCTCCTCACGTGCGAGCCTGATTCTTTTTCATGGGCTAAGCACGTGAAAATTCTTTTTTTGATTTGGGTGGCGGTGAGATTCGATCTCATGACCTCTGCCTGCTCTGATACCATGTAAAACAAATTACATATAATTTTGACTTCATGTATCCCCAGATACATCTATCTTGATCTATCTAAACATATCTGAACACACCAAAATCTAGTAAGATACGTAATATTGCAAACCAAAGTGTATTTAAGTAATTAACTCCTAAACTAGTAGGATTTATGTAAGTTCCCCTATTGTTATTGCTTGTTGGGTAATGCCAACATCCTGCCTATGAAAAGACCCACAAGGGGCTAGAGAATGACCCGGGTCGGAGTCATGATCGAATGATAGGGAATTTTAGAGAATATGATAAAATAAGCTGTGTATTTAGATAAAAAAAAAATTAAAAAAACATTATTTTTTTAAAATTGACTAAAAAAAAAAACAAGCGATAAACAAATTGAAATGAAAAATGTACTATATTTTTCAAACAACTAAGTTTGGGGTTTAATCATGCCAATGAATTAGATATTAATGATAGTTTTTAACCTAATTAGCAGGTTGATTTTTTTATAATTTATCCGAAATACTTCACAAAATAGGGTCACATGAGGGCATGTGGGATGTCTCTTTTGGGGACCCTTTCCTCTGTTGTTACTCTCTATATTAAGTCACCGTCCTCTTCATTTTGTGACCTCTTGTTCATTTAGGACAATTATATCCTTATGAATTGAATGTTTTCTGAACTTGTACATCTAGTTGTATTTAAATGAACATAATTACAATGGAGATCTTTTCATTAAAATGTCACAACAAAAACTCTTTCTGTTTCATTAACACTTACTTAAAATAATGTCTACTAGGCCTTTTTCTTTCACTCTCATGGCAATTAAAATCTTTAACCGTACTACGAGCTATCAATTAGAATACTCAATGCACGTTGTCTACTCTTTTGGGCCTTTATGACTACCAAAACTTTAATTATAAACCAGGTTTTCTATAATATCCAATAAAAAAATATTCGCACGAAAACGATAAAAAGACACAATAACTAACATGGTTCGAATCGATGTGATTCAATGTTCACATAGAACGACCTGCTAGTATAACTTTTTATATATATATATATATATTATTGAGTCATTTAAGAACCAACAAGAGATAAATATTTAGGGTAAATGTGAGTTGATGAATGATAAGTAAACTTATTATAATAAATTAAACTATATATTTAGAAGTGTAATATATTTTTATACTAATAGCGGATATAATAAAGTTTCTTTCGTGGGCTTAACCTGAGGATCTATTCAAAATTATACTTGTTTAAATACCACATTGACCATTCTGACTATAAAGACCCAAAAGTAGTATTCCCTCCGTCCCATATTAGTTGATCATTATACTAAAAAATAGTTATTCCATATTAGTTGAGCATCTTATTAAATTAATAAAAAAGTAATTAAAATTTTTCAATATTACCCTTGCAATTAATTCTTTTTTAAAGTGTTACATTTGTTTGTAAAATTCTCAAGAAGTTTTTTAAGTGGTGAATTAGTAATATTATCTTTTTATTTATGATTTCTTAAGCAGTGTGCAGATTGGAAAGTGATCAACTAATATGGAATAGAGGAGTATGTAATCCCTCCCATAATTGTGTATATATCGTGTATATAGAATGATGTTATAACTAGTGGCAGGTGTCTGTTCTTGGATTTTTAACCCTAAATAAAAAATTATCCATGACATCAATTACAATGTTATTTCTCCAAAGGAAGCATGTCATGCTGGAAGAACAGAGTTGGAAACAATGTTGTGTAGAAGCTACTCGACTGAGATACATATTGGCATCGATTAGCTCGCGTGCACTTCAAATAATTCAAATAATATTCACTACTTCATACAAAGATATAGGTAGGTATATGATTATTTTGTCCAACAAAACATGGATAAAATTAGAATATTTTTTGTTGTCATTGCGTGCAATTTGAACTCTACCCTCAAATAATTCACTCCAACTTTATTTACTGATGATAAGTTATCAATATCTAGAGAACAATCTATGGGTTCATTATAATTAATACCATTTGTCCAAATATAAAAATAAAAAAATTACTAAATATCTATAAATATTTGACAATAAAGTCAATTATTATATAAAACTTGTTACAGTCGTAGTATTTCATTTTAGTTAAATAGTTAATATTCAAGCAACAGTAATGTAAAATTGAACTAGCATAGATATATTGCCAATGAATTTACGGTACATCTACATTAACCGCTTGGGCATCGACCAGATCAATTTTAGATGATAAATTTCAAATATCGAATTTGTCTCCTTAGAGTCACACCCTCAAAATGACATATCATCCATCACTTGTAGCAACACTTTGGCGGCATTGAATAATGATGCATGCCTTTTTCCATAACGTTACAAACAAGTCATGCGCTTTTTATTTGAAAAGAAGGAGGAGCTAGAGGACGTACACTTGGAGAAAAGTCCCTTTGAAGCTACTCTAAGCACACACCAAAAAGGAAAAACAATGAAATGTTGAAAATGAATTGAAAGATAAAAGGAAGAAAATATTGGAGGGGTTGGGAAAGTAGGTGTGATTATTACGTAATCCCCAACAATATAGTCAATTATTAATGGGCTTCTCAACCAAATCCTTAGTTAAGTTTATCTAGAGGTGTCAAATGGGCGGGTTGAGTTGAAATTTAAGACATTAAAATGGATTGAAATAGAAATTGAGTTGGGTCCTGACCCATCCAAGTTTACTTTGGGCTCAAATGGGCTTAAAAACGGGTTGGGTCCTGACCCGCTTAATCTCAATGATTTTGATATAATGTTATTTAAGTTTTATAACCACAATTTGAATTTCAACTCAATAAAATTTAAAAAAAGAAGTTACAAATTGATAGATAAATCCTAAAAGATATAAAATAGATAGTAATTCAAACCTTCAATATACGAACATACATTACATCAATGCAAATAAAGATTCTTAAAACGGATTGAAATTGAAGATTAAATTGGATTCAATTCATGAGGATTCTCTTAAAATGGGTTAAGGCTTGAATGAATTGAGATTTAACCCAATTCCAAATATCTTGAGCCCAACCCTTAAAAATTCTGGGCGGATTGGGTAGGTTACCCATAGTTGGGGCTCATTTTTGACACCCCTAAGTATATCCAATAACATATATATATGTGTATGTCGTTCCTTTGAGGAAATCCGATAAAATTGGAACGATACAAAGAAGATTAGCATGACCCATGCGCAAGGATGACATGCACTACACAAATATGGTCCAAATATATATATGTATGTTCTTTGTCTTAATAAGGGATTAGGGTCTAGAGAAGGGGTAAAAAGGAAATCCAGAATTGATTAAGCTAAAAGAGTAAGCAAAAAATGAACTTTCTAAGATAACTTTGGAACTACGTGAACTTTTTAATTAATTCCTTTTTCCTTTTTGGTTAATTGAAGGCACATAATGTTGATTAGGTAAAAAGTGTTGATAAGTTGTTTTTTTTCGTAAGAATGACTAACATACCCTTAAATTTTTTGCAAAAAATTGCAAAGTTAAATATTTTTCATGCAAATAAACGGAGGAACGTTGAATATGGAGTGAAAAGGAAGTTAGAAGTTTTGTTTTGGAAAAAAAATATATTTTTGAAATTTTTTTAAAATAAGGAAAATTTAAATAGTAAAAAATACTTGGTGTTAATCAAATCAAAAGTTTTTATAAGCTAAAATGTTATAAATTGGGATGACCAAAATACTTATACCCATTAAACTCTGGTAATAAAGTATATATTTTATGTATCCTTAATGTATAAATTTATATTCACTAACATTATCTGAATATACATTATGCATGCAATATATGCCCAAGAAACATTTATTATACACTTTGGATACACCAGTTGTACTTCAAAGGCCATATTAAGTACTGTACATTTTTATGGATACACTTATGATACATCAAATATACTCTGTGAAAGTCATATTCAATATATTTTTTGGTGATTTCTTTTGGATGATAAAGAAGAACATATGTACCAAAAACTCAAAACATAAAAGAAAAATAGATGTGGTAACCGTAATATCTTTTTTTTCTAGTCGTACAAAAATAATCATAAAATGAAATAGATAATTCATATTTACTGGCCTATTCACTGTAAAAAAAAGAGAGAGGCTATTTTCAAACAAGCTCTAGATTGATTTATGATAATTATTCATTTATCTTAAACTAGGTTTATTTATTTTAAGGAAACTTATTAATATGTACAGTTCGATCAAATTTATTAAATAACCTGATCGAAATATATAAAATTTATATATTAATTATGTATATCACATGTCTATGTACTATATATTATATGTATAGAATATATACATTATGCTTGCATATACATTTGCTAGCTATTTTGTAAATTAGATTACTGATAGACATTGTAATATAACTATTCTTAATTTTAAATGGATCGATATTTTTTTTGAGCCACTTTATTAAAGAACATATTAATCACTTGACATATATTTTTGAAAGGATATTAGCACGTTTAGTCCTCAAGTATCAACAAATTCAAATTTTGGTAAGCACATTAAACCTTTGATCAATTGATGTTTGCACTTTTGATCCTCCAAATCATGAATTTTCACCAATGTAACAATGTATTAAGTATTAAATCGCTCAATTATCAATGCATTACGTGAAAATTGTATTGTTAGTCCATATTTGAGGGTGGTATAATTCTAAAGTACTCTAAATATCATATATTTTCTAATATAAACAGATCAAATATATATATATCTATAAATAGAAAAAATTAATTGAAGATTAAATATGCTTAATCAAATATTATAAGGAGTAAAATCAAAATTCATCAATAACTGAAGGACCAAATATGAAATTATCCCTATTTTGGATGCATCACAAGATTTGCATTCTTGGTCTCAATTTTATGTTAATCGTGTAATTGACTTTAGTATATGTTCCCTTAATATATATATATATATATATATATATATATATTAAGGGAACATATAATAAAAATTCCCTGCTCCCTCCCTCGTTTTATCTATAGAAATATTTCAGTTTCTGCATTGGATGTTATCTCGTCATAAATACAAAATTCCCTGCTCCCTCCCTCATGATGTTATATATAGAAATATTTCGATTTCCGCATTAAATGTTATCTCGTCATAATTCATAGCTCGAATGCTAATCACTCATGATAAATCAAAATCGTTCTTTTCTAAAAAATAAAATAAAATCAAAAGGGTCAAAATTACCATATAATTTTAACTTGATTTTGTTATTTTAAGTAAAGTCAATTGCATTAAAAACCTTTATAATATGACATAATTTTAGATATTCCTTTTATATTTTAAAATCAAACACTTATACCTCTTATGTCATGAAAATTCTTCACTTCCACCCCATGTGAGGTATATCCAAAATTAAGTATATTTAATCTTATTTTTAAAAGACAGATTAATTATAAATAAAAAATAAATGTTGTTTTAAAATAATTTTGAAGTTGAAGAATTAATCAACAAACAAAATCATATCATAATATGAAATTGAAGTTTTGTTTGGACATGCGATATGAAATTTTTGTGTTGCATATTTTCTCATAAACATAAGAATCCCATAAGTTGTAAAACTATTAGAATAGCCCCAATTGTTTATTCAATATTATCAAATAAACAAAAATTTATAAAATCGCATAATAAATTATTACAAAGCTATTTGTTCTCCACTTAAGTAACTGTTTCATCTAATTTTAATTGATCAAACTTTAATTCAATAAAAAAAATTGAACATAAATTGTAGTGTACTAGTCTTTAATATAATCCTCTCACATAGTACGGACAATCTACTCATGTTGAACTTACATTTCTTGATCATATGACCGAGAAGACGAACCAACATTGTTACTTTGAGCCATTTGTTGGTCAATATCATCCGCAACTATGTTTTCATGCTCATAGATCATAAATATTTCATCACTCATTTGGTATTCTCACAAATAATTATGAAACACTGCACAAGTTATGACAATTTTCACTTGTGTGTCAATATCATAATGGTTCATGCCTTGTTTCATTATTCTGAATCTATTTTTCCAAGCTCCAAAAGTCCATTCAATCACATTGCGCAGAGATGAATGCTATAATTAAAGTGGCTATATAGTATATTAATTGTGAAATAAATGTAAAAGTTGTTGGCAGCTAATAAAAATATTAATCAATTAGTACCATTGTTGGCAATTACACATTTTCAGTGCATTAATTTCATGCTAAAATCAAATATATTGAAAGTAGTGATTATCAAACATACATCAATAATTTTGTCCTTTCTTATATTAAATTGCTTTAAACATTTTCATATGTAGCCAAAAGAGAAGTTTTTTTTATTATGAAAAAATAAAAAATATTACTCCCTATGTTCTTATTTATATTCACCAAATCTATTCCTACTTTATCATTTATATTCAACAAATTTAAAGTAATAATAAATTTTATGTTGGTGAGAATAATAAATTTTAAAAAGTAATGATGTGATTATAAATTTTATTTACATATGAAATAAATGGTTAGTAGATATAAATGTGGGTTGTTTTAACAAAATATAAACTTGTGAGTCAATTTTTATATTTAAAAATTTTCAAATCATGATATGAAATTCCCAAATCATGATTTTTGGAGAATATGGGATTCCATCTCATGATATGGAATCATGAGATGAAATCAGCATGAAATCGCATGTCCAAACGCTGATTCCATCTCATAATTTTATATCGTGAGATGGTATCGCATGGCCGAATGCCTACTTAAAGTGTAAGGAAGTTGATATTAATAGTTCGTATATCATATTTAATAGTTTTTATTTATGGGTCTTGAAAAATACATATTTAAATAAATTCTATTTATTTGTTGTTTTTAATCAAATGCGGGTATATAGATATTCAACAAAAATGTTTATCTTCTTATTTATCATTTTAATTAATTTTTTAATTATTATATTTTAATATACTTAGGTGCAGATATACCTCATAGGGGTGTAAGTGTAAGATTTTATAGTATAAATGGTACAAGTGCTTGATTTTAAAATATAGGAGATTTATTTTAAACTAAGTTATATTATAGAGGTGTTTAGTGTAATTAACCCTTTATTTAATTGATAGAGTATCTAGTTTGTTGAGCCACTTTATTCAAGAACATCCTAATCACATAAAATATATCGAACTCATCACAAATTTTGCATTAATAAATCGTTATTCTTGTGACCATTCAAAGCGAGAAGTGATTTCTTAGCCCTTCATAAATTTATTTTTAGTTTTACATCTTTTTTATAAGAGAATTAAAAAAGATATTTTCTTTTATTAAAATTGTAAGTGGGCAAGAGATCTCATTTCCTCGAAAAAAGAATAACAAAAGAACAGGCTATGTGCAAGTGATGCTACATATGAAATCCCTCTTAGGTTAGAGTTGGAAATTAATGAAAGTATGAAATGAGGAAAATGCAGTAATCTTGTTATATTCTTAATCAAGTTTAACATTAGTAATTCGTAATATCATATTCATTCATACCTACGACCACAGTTTTCTTGTTGGATTTTTATACTTTAAAACTTAATTTAAACAGTAGAGTAATATGTTTGACTCAATTATTGATTTTTTTTTCTTTTTGAATTCATGTTTAAGTGTTTTACGGGATGAGTTACGTTGATCTCTTTAATTATATATGATTAATTGAACAAACCTAACTTTCTAAGCTAGCTAATTTTTTAAGATTGAGCTAGATTCAATATTTATTTCTTTACCGATATCAAAATAGTTACCTTCCTAATTCCCATTTCCTAATGCTGGCTGCTCATAATAAATTGTTCACTATCTAGATGTCCAATCCTGGATATGAAGGGGTGTATGAAGAGTCTCACATCAACGTTTTGAAAGAATAAGTGATCTCTTAATTATGATTTTAGTGCAATGTTCACCCCATATTAATTTTTGGGATTGAATTAAATCCAAAATTCATTTTTCTCACACTTATGAATTTGATTTTCCATTGATATTCAACCACCTTGATTTTTCGGACTAAAAATTGAATAAAATGAGCTCATTTTCAGGAGAAAATCATGTCATTGCGACATAATGTATTGAGAATATATATAATCAATATATCCACAAAAGATATATATAGGAAAATAGATTTAATAGCCGAAAAACAAATCAACATTTTATATAGTAATGGTTGGAGTAGTTTAGGACAATTTTCAAATCTTTATGAACCTTTATACAATGAGAGCATGTGGCATATATTTTTGATGAATTTATCTAATCTTAGAATAAAAAAAGCTGATAAAATTGCAAGAAAATATCTCCCATATTAAATAAAACTATAACAACTCCATAGAGAATAAGAGAAAAGAAAATAGGAATAGAAAATATTACTCGGGTATAATTCTGACTAGACAAATAATTTAATGTTTACTTTCTTTAAAGATCAACATCAATAATGAATTTAAACTATTCCAATATAGTAATCACAATTATTTCATTAATTTTCTAAAAATATTCCAGCAAGAGTACGATAATTGAGTTAGTGAATTTTAAATATTTAATAATAATTATATATACATAAAAGCGTGGGAAAAAAAGAAGAGAGAAGAAGCTAGTAGTATAAAATATTTATAAGTAATCAATAGTACTATTTTATAAAGTTGTTGTCCTTGTTAGACAAGTATTTTATATTTGAATAAGTATTGATGCACGTAGGCATAGAAATGAAAAGACAATCGGATCC
The DNA here is from genome assembly GCA_018342035.1 of Solanum appendiculatum. Lineage (NCBI taxonomy): Eukaryota > Viridiplantae > Streptophyta > Magnoliopsida > Solanales > Solanaceae > Solanum > Solanum appendiculatum. The sequence goes on from JAGDQO010001415.1 coordinate 956,128, forward strand.
AAAAATTGGCAATTTTCTTGTGGTTTGTCGAGACAGATAAGGCCGCAAAATCGGTTGATAACTGGGTTGATAGAGAATCCGACCAAACTATCACATCATTTCTTACCTATACACACTACATTTCTCCCTCCCAATCATCAACCAAGACATTCTACTTAGAAACTAAAAATATCTCTAGTGAACTACTAAAATTAGTCTTTAATTTAGTCGATTCTACCACGATTCTTACCATTCAAAGTTCTTGCAACTCAATCGGTAAGAAATAGTAACCATTATAAGGTTACAAAAGAATTGTTCATTGATCTAATTCTCTACTAGCAATTTAGCATTGATGTATCACTTAATCATCAGTAAAATATTAGTCTTGCTTCGAAGTCGCTACCCCACTTGCTTTAGTCTCAAATAGGGCAAAGATTGAGGTTAATAGATTGGATCAAGCTTTTGACCAGTGGTGAAGTCAGGATTTTCACTTAGGAGTGTCAAATAAAGATGTAAATTCAGGAAGAAGTCAAAGAGTATCAATATGTAGTATATATATACCCAGATACACAATATAATTTTCTAACAAAGAGTGTTGATTGACATATCTCAAATACATGTGGCTCCGCCACTACTTTTGACTCTTCACAAAAGAACACCATATAATCAGAAGATTAAAGGACATTTGGTACATTCTACTTACTATTTTTAGTTTAAGACCTCGTTCGACTTTTTAAAATTTTTTCTTAAATTTCATATCAAATCAAACATAGACAAGTAAATTAAAACGAAAAAGATTATTAAGTAGAGTAATTTAATTATTTTGTAAGAAAATAAAAAGATTAGGGTGTAAATTATTAAAAAATAAAACAAGATGCAAATAATAATAATAAAAAATACATTAGGGGTGAAAAATGGAAGACTCCACTAAACTAAATATGGATGAATTTCAGACAAAAAATTAAAATGGCGTTGAATTAGTAGGAAAATGGAAGAGGGGAAAATTTGAAAAGGACAAAGCCGCAAGAAAGAAGTAAAATGTGGGGCGGAAGATGAAGAATGGAACAACATCTGGGGCTTGTCTTTCATACAAATAAAATCCCAGATTACGCGCATCCCTTCCAATTGACCATTTTCAAATTCTCATTAACTCTAATTTTCCTCTTTTGCTCTTCCCCTTTGGCCTTTTCTCTCTGTTTTCTACATTCCTTCTTCTCCCCCTCTCTGTATATAAACTCGCCCCAAACACACACTCTCTCTTTTTCTGACTCTGACTCTGACTGCCCCTCCTCTCCTTTTCATTCTCTTTTTTTTTTTATCGTTTTCTCGCCCTGTTTTCTCTGTCTCTCTGTTTCTTCTTCTCGATCTGTACCCGTCCTTGCTTTAGTCTTGTGTTCTCTTTGACTTCAACTCTGGTTTTTGTTGTTTTTTGTTGGTGGGGACTTGTGACTACTGACTGACTGACTCACCTTCTTACCATGGGCCAGTGTTATGGAAAGACCGTCCCCACCGTTCGCGATTCTGATGGAGCTATCACAGATGTAATCGGAGATTCTGATCATCCTTTGCCGCAGACGCCAGTCAACAACAACAATTTTCCGTCTGTGAAAAACACTCCGGCTCGATCCTCTGCTAACAGTCCTTGGCCTAGTCCTTACCCTCATGGTGTAGTTGGTGTGACGCCCTCACCTGCTAGGTCCACGCCTAGAAGGTTCTTCAAACGACCGTTTCCTCCGCCCTCTCCGGCTAAGCACATCAAGGCGTCCCTTGCAAAGCGATTTGGCCATGCCAAGCCGCCCACGGAGGGGCCAATTCCCGAGGAGGATACAGCTGAACCTGAGCAATTGTTGGACAAGAATTTTGGATACAACAAGAATTTCGGGGCCAAGTTTGAGTTGGGGAAAGAGATCGGCCGTGGGCATTTTGGTCACACCTGTCATGCTACGGGAAAGAAAGGAGAACTTAAGGACTTGCCTGCTGCTGTCAAAATCATCTCCAAAACCAAGGTAGTTTTTCCATTTGTCTGTTTCTTCCTGTTTGAAAGCATTGGACTTGTCAATTACGTCCATAAAAACAATGGAGCAGTATGCTTGGACGGAATTCACAAGTCCAAATATATTCCCAAGTTTTGACACTACAAACTGTTAGCATAGTCAGATTTAATATCTAATTGTCTTCTTTTCCTTTTAATGGGTTCATTGCTTCTGAGATTTCGATGTGTATGAGACGTGTAAATCCATTGAAGCTGCTGAAATCTGCAACAGCAGATTATCTTCCACATGAGCTTCTATGTTTAATTTTTGTTTCCGACATCTATCTCGTCCTTGTTAACTACTCCTAAATGTATGAGGTAACATGTTATGAAGGAAAGAGTTAAAGAGAAATAAATGTGGAAACATTGAAGAAGATGGAGCGTGTTCGGTACTGATTTCTTGCTTGGTTTTCATTTTCACTGAAAATGAATGCCATCATTCATTTGAGGAATCGCACCCTTTTAATTCTATAATCCACAATTGAGCTCTTTCTTTGCCTAATGAATTTTTATTTTCACTGAAAAATTAAGAATGATATTGTGTATGTTCTGTTGATTAAACCAATTCAAAATCAAATAATTGGTTGGCGTTTTGTTATGATGCTATTGCAAGTATGGGAGTTGAGTCTGACGTCAGTTTAATGGCGAGCTGATGTGGGGCTTATATAGCCTGGGGCTCTCCCACCTCAATAGCTAGCTTTTAGGGTGGGTTTCTCCTTGAGTTGTATCAATGGTATCAGAGTCACCCACCGCCCTTTGTTTCTGTTGTGCCTTGGATGGTGGTGCCAATATTGTTGTGTTGGCCCAGGGCTAGGAATGGTTTAGCGCACAGTCGTTGAGGACGACAAATGCGGAGCATGGTGGCTTGTTATGATTCTATTGCAAGGTATGGGACTTGAGTCCCACATTAGTTTAATGGGGCTTATATAGCTTTGGGCTCTCCCACCTCAATAGCTAGCTTCTGGAGTGTGGTTCTCCTTGGGTTGTTTTAATCTTCTAGGGCTCTTATTAGTCGTGTTCTCATTTCTATGGGACTTTACTCTACTCATTTCTCCTTAACGGGGAGCTTTACTTCATGAGAATATTTGGCCTATGACATTCAAGTGTCATTCTTACCTGCTTCGTGCCTAATAAATACAATTGAATCTAAAGATTACCGAATCTAGTTTCCAATTTTCATTTGGAAGCTCATAATTGTTGCTTCTCTTCATATTTGGTAACCTTTATGAATTTTAAGTTATGGGCGTATATATGTGTAGGCTGTACCGATTTGAGTTGAAATATGCTCGTTGGTTTCCTCATCCTTGAATTGGGTTCGCATTACCTACTCAACCATCTAACACATGGAATGTGTGTTTCTTTCTTTTGTGAAGAAGAACAGTGTATATGACAAGTTTCACTAAATCTTCTCTAAAAGAAAATACTAATTTGTGGGAGCTTTTGACCTGAAGGATATGCTTACAATGCGGTGGAGTTCTTGGCCAAAAGTCATCTCTTCTTTTTAAGATGTGCACATCAGGTTGAATTTCAAGAAGGCAAACTCCTTATTAATGCTACTTCAAGTCACGAGACTAGTGTCACCCAAATGACATTATGAGACTCTAACATGTGTAAGGTTTGTGTTATGTTTATGACAGAAGAAGAGATTGGTGGAAAGCGAAATAGTGACACCATGGTGGTCAAAGCTATGCTTACCCATACCTTAATCTTAACAAATCATAATATGGTTGGATGTCCATACATCATATAGGTTCGAAAGAGCTTCTTAATTTCAGATGTCAAAGGACATTATAGTTTTGTAACTTGTTAAGTTTTTGATGAATAAACAAAAACCACTGTTTTATTTGGAGGGGCTAGAGGATGAGGGTTGATTTATCATAGAGCTTTATCGATCAATGAATCTTTTTTTATGACAAAGGAACTCGCAACTACTACCCATTGGATGCACACTTACCCTGTTCCTATGCAATAGCTTGCTAACCACACTAAAGAGGTAAATCGCATGGGGCTTGAGTTTGACCCCTGTCGCAGGGTTTCAAACTTGAGACCTTCATTATGGAAGTCCTAAGCCAAAACCACCCGGAAGGGTTATATGGATCAACCAATCTAAAGTCATTAACGGAATGGTATGCTAGTGATTTTGATGTCTAATGGTCCTTTTAATACTCCTTCCATTTCAAAAAGAATGAAAGGGTTTGGTGAGGGTCAAACTTTCTAATTTTTGGTTTCAATTCATATATCAACTTCACGATCTTTTTTTCTTAAAACTTTGATAATTAGAAACTACACAAAGAGTACCATAAGTATTAACTAAAATATATTGATTAAAAGTATTAACTAAAATACTAAATATGTGAAACAGTTGTCAAGAAAAAGTTATTTGACTTCCTAAATAATAATGGTGTCATATAAAGGGAATAGAGACAATGTAAGTTGCTCGGACGTGGGTGCAGGTGTTCGATACGGGTGCAGATCTAGAGGTCAGATCCTTTATGATCAAAGTTTAAGATTCGAGAATACGGGTATGGGGATTCGGCTAAAAATAATTCAAATATCTAATACTAGAGTTATAAAACCTAAATTATGAGATATTATGTGGAAAATATTGATCAAGAAGAGAATTCTCAAAGGAGATAAAAGGGAAAGGGAGTGACAATAAAAATTTATATATACTAGGTATTCAATTTTCTTCAATTTCACCTTAGTTTTTGTTTTGATTATAGAAATCATTGATTCTGTCCAAAATTTCTCCCTCAAATTGGTCAAAGTACCCAAAATCGATTGACCAGATTGGGTTTGGATCCCACACTAACACCCTCGTCATGTTGACACAGGTGCGGCACTAAAAGTGAAGAGTCCAAGTAACTTAGGAGAGAGTAAGTTAGAATGCTAGAAGTGATTGGTCCCGGTGTTATCAAAAGCAAAAGGCGCAAAATAACTCTAAGGTCTGTTGGGGCTTTAAGCATAAATAAAGTGTGAGTGTTGGTTTTAATGGAAAATGGCGCAAAGCGCATATACATGTTTAGTCCAAGACTAATAATTATAAGCATGGATCACAAATATGAACAATGATAATGAAAAAGAATTACGATAAAGTGAAATATCAATTGCTTAGTGTAGCCTCTTCAGGCTCATAAGGCAAGGAAAAGTATGCTTTATAACTTCGATGATGACATTGTAGCGCACAGTAAGTGGGGCGAAACACTCACCGCATTTTGAGCCTCGCTTCAGGGCTTAAGCGCGCCTTTGACAACATTGAATTTGGTCCATACTTTGCTTTATGTTTTGTTGGCTATATTTCTAGGAAAAAATGCTAACTAGTCATTTATATCGAACTCATTGGTCTTTCATTTTGTATTTCAAGTATATACATTTCACACAACTTTTTTTTCTTTATAACATTGGTGTCTAAGCCTATTTGCACACACCTCGATTATTTCACGAAGAACTAGCTACCTCCCAACATCACAAGTATCCGTTAAAAAGGTATTGGGTAACTTTGTTACACCAATACTTAGGCAGATGAGAAGAAGTTACTTAACGTTTTTGTCTGTATTGCGAATAGGGAGATGGGAAGAAGTCACCTAACATTTTTGTCTATATTGTGAAATGAACTTTGGACTCCAAAATTTTCACCTGCTTCATTGACAACTAGGCCATACTTTTGTATGCAAGTTATTCTAAATTTTTTATGACTTAACATTAACGATTTTAGTTGAAATGTCTGAGGGAATAGCTATCACTATTCTAAAGAAGCTTTTCATGCATAGGGAAATTTAATCTAGCATACAATGTTATATTTTTTGACAATCCTATGCTCGATTCACGGTGAAGTAAAACAAGATCTTTAGTGATTGCTTTGTGGTGCTAGAATCTGTTATGCGACTTTCCCTCTGCCTAAATTTGTGTAAAGGTCCTTGCTTTAATTCACACTGTCATGCATGAAGGAGTTGCTTTTTTATTTTATGGATGGGTTAATTAATTTAGCTTTTTCAGGTCAAACTCTTCATAATAAAAGCAATTAGTGCATTTGGTTCACGTGTACCATCTCATTGTAGAAATATTTAGTGGGGCTCACTCAAAGGTGGAGCCAGGATTAAGAGTTTGGGGGTTCTAAATTTTCTTTTTTAAAAAAAGAGAGGGGGGTTCGAACTCACAGCTCTAGCGTGAAAATCATTTCCATGGTCCCTTCCTTACCACCGAACCGTCAATCAATTTTGTTAGGGGCTCACAAGTTATTAATATACATATATATTTATTTAATTTTTTAGTACAAATACACGGTCTACGGAAAAGCTACTGGGTTCGTCTGAACCCACGAACCCCCACCTAGCTTTACCTCTGGGCTCACTTGTCGGCCCATTGAATATGGGTCATTACTTTCACATGTCCTAATTTTTGAGTGTCGCAAAAGGAAATAGCTGGTAATTAATGAAAATGTGATTCCATAAATAGTTTGAATGTATCTGAATTCGGGAGAACTATCGAAATCTTAGTCCATCCACCTATTATTGAGTTGTCCTCATTTTAACTTGATGTTTCTTTAATTGTTTTTGGATTTAATTGCATGCGGGTCCCAAGTATGGACAACTAACTATATGATGAATTTGAATCTTAACCATATAAATGTTGTGCCGATTCTACCATTTTGCTACTGTATAATTGGATATCTTGTACATTGTCAGAAGAGAGTTCCCATTTAAAAGAAGACACAATTTTGGGCAGACTAGAAAGGCCAAAATGCACATTTGGGTGGTGTATATGCACCATTGATTTTTTGCGATGGTGGTCTTGAGGGTTTGTAGAATCAAACTTGCTTCGATTAGTTTATTTAAATAACCAGCAGAAAACTTTGAAAGGACTGATTAACATACAGGTGACAGCCCTGGTTGTGATTTCTTCCTTGGGTAGGCCATCCGTGAGTGATAGAACACAGGGAAAGAAAGTCGTATAAGGACGAGGCGGACTCTGCCATCTCTTTCTGTTCGCTTCCCCCCAAACTTTTGAAGTATAGAGTGCATTATGCCTTCCAAATTCTATTAATTTGTGTGTGAAGAGAACCTGCCTCTTCTAGTGCAGCGATTGGAGAAGGTAATAGGGGAAAATACATTTTTCTTGTTCGAAACTTGGGATTGATCTCTTGTTCGAAGTACTGGGAAGTGGCTGCATATTGAGTGGCATCCATGCTTTTGAGGATAGCAAATATTAGGACTCTTCTAGTTACAGCCTTTTTTCCTCTGTCGTCGTAGCTTCATTTTTACATTAAGGTTGCGTGCGACATTGTTAATGTGTGTAGTAGTGGTTCCTAAGCATGTGTAGTAGTAGTACATGTGAATGTCTAGATTCATGACTACGCTCGTCATGATGGTGAAAATGATTCTACAATATGTAGGAAAGTACAAAGATGGGGTTTAGTCTCCTCATTCCTAAATTGGTTGGAATTTCTAGAAATTGTAGTATCTTCCTTATCTGGAAGTGTTTTTAAGCACTACAGAGTTTTCATTGATTCTCTGGTAAAGATCGGTTGGGCCAAATTTAATGCAAATTGAAGGTAAGTGCTTAATTTAGTCAATCTAGAGTTCTCTTGTACAAAGCTTTTGTTCTTAGTTCTCCTGTAACATGGGGAGAGTTAGGTAAGTTGTTCGTAAATAGATTAGATGTACATGAAACATAGAAGAGTCTAAGTTTGGGAAATGTAAATCTATGCATTGGAAAAAGCATATATAAAGCATCTCAGGCGTATTACACGTGTCTTTAGTTATTCTCCCAATTCTTTTCCTGTATGTCGTAATTCTTGTAGGTGAAACTTCTTGTGAAATCCATAGAACTTTTTGAAATCCATAAGACAAAAGTCAAATTGCATAAGCTCAGCCCCATAGGTAACTTAGATTCGCTGGGTGAAATCACGAAGATCCCAAATTATATTTCCTGGATTACTGTAATTCATACATCTGTGGACGATGTAAAAGAATTCTTATCTAAACAATTTGTCATGTTAAATTCATTTGAGATTATATGCATACATTTCTTACTATTTTTGCTGTATTTTATACCTAGATCTACACCCACATTTTAAAATATTTATTGAGTTGTTTTTATCTACCGTCTTAATGCAACTGGTCTTGTTCTCCTTTTTTGTTGATATGTTCTACAATGACAAGTAGGAAAGACTTAATTGTGAAGTTCGAAGTGGAACGTTCATTGTTATTGTTTTGAATTGCTATGATATCATTTTAGGCGAAAAGCTTGACTGAATTATGTCACAATTAATCATAAACAAATAAGGTGTTAAAATCTGTGTCTTCGTTCTGTTTACCTCACTAAGTCTATTTGGTCTGATTCTTTTAATCCGGCATTTTGAGATAGACAAAAACTTTTGTTGAATAGTTTGATTACATCGCTACTGTTTGATACCCAGTCTTGCCTAATGCTGCCTGCTTGTTACCCAGTGATTGTTGACTTACTGAATGATGTTCAAATTTTATGTCCAGATGACAACCGCTATCTCCATCGAAGATGTGCGGAGGGAAGTGAAGATTTTGAGGGCTCTATCAGGCCACAAACATCTCGTGAAATTTCACGATGCTTGTGAGGATGCTAATAATGTGTACATAGCAATGGAGTATGTGCTTCATTTCCCATTTGATTTTGGCAGTTGTAATATTTTTCGTTTACTTCTGATAAGCAGAATTTAGTAACCAATGCCAAACCTGGAATTATTTCAAGATCTGCCAGAATTTTGATTGAGTAAATGAGCAGATAATATTCTTCTCCCACTAGTATAGCTTTGTGTCTTATGGTCTTTTTAACTTTTGAATATGCAGATTGTGTGAAGGAGGAGAATTACTTGAAAGAATATTGTCAAGGTAAATGGAATACTCTTCATAAACTAAATAACCTTCTTTGAGTGCTTGTAATTTGTATTTCAGTGTTCTATGTTTCTATGCAGAGGTGGTAAATATTCAGAGGATGATGCCAAACTTATTATTGTTCAAATTCTAAACGTAGTTGGATTTTGTCATCTCCAAGGTGTGGTCCACCGAGACCTGAAGCCTGAGGTTTGTAGTTGTTATTTTGCTCTCTATGAAAACTGTAATTTCTTTCTATTTCCTTGTGGTATTGTAGTTAACAATGCCTTTTCAATTGCCGGCATCACAGAATTTCCTTTTCACCTCCCAAAATGAAGATGCTGATTTGAAGCTTATTGATTTCGGGCTTTCTGACTTTATAAGACCAGGTAACTTTATTAAAACGCTTTCTAAAAATCTGTATAAGCTACTATACCACTAGTCTGAAGCAGGCAGTAATATTAACACACATTTTGTCCATTGGAAGAATTCTGTTCCAAGTTATTGATGTAATTTTTTGCAATGGGGGGTTATTGTTGCATGTGACTTATGATTGAAATTTTAACATGCTTGGAGGATTGAGAGGACACATCATTGCCTCTGGGTCATGTGTATCAATTAGGCTTCTGATGCTCTGTGTGTTTGGTGATTTCTACTAGTTTACCTAGTTAATTATGTCATTGAAATCACTCAAGTCAGTAAGCACTTAACCTAGAGGAGTACTAGATCCTTTCCACAATATGATTGTCAAGTTCTCACGTAATGAAATTTTTGCTTGCTTTTGGGCATTATATAAACTTCTTTAGAGCCATCCAAACTGTTCCTGCGAACAGAATTTCTTTATAAACCAGTTCTTCCTTCTCACGTGATGTGAATAGGAAGGTGTGACACCAGGAAGATTGAAGTTGTTACAGTGAGACGAGGTAGACTTTGCTGCAACGGACCAACAATCTCTTGGAGTCCGTCCATGTGGACTTGGTGAACAGCAGAACTCAGTGAAAGCAAAGTATCTACATAGGCGATGCCAACAAGTTTGAATTAAGGTTTAGTTGTTAGTGATAGTCACATTAGATCTGGGTTTGACAAAGTTTTTTTATTTTCATTAGTGATTGTATGACAGCATAAGGATAGTTGAGAATAAGAGAATTCCTAGTTTCAGGGAACTCGTAAAATGGAGCAGATATATTTAGGCAATTCAAACAGCTAACCACAACTAGTTTAGTATTGAGCCACGACTGTAGTAGTAGTTTTTAGTTCTTTTTCACATTAAGTTAGCAGTGTCGAGCTAGTAGTTTGTTCTCTGTATACTTGGAGTATACTACCGTTAAGGTTTATAGTCGAATGTTTCATTGGCTTCATGATTTTGTTCAGAAATGAATTGCTAGTATTTGTCTGCTTGTTTTGTTCCGAAATACAGCATAAATGATGAGCTATGAAGAAACAATCCTTTTTCTGTTATCATGGTGTTGTACTGGAGTAAAAGTGTGAAACAACTAAAGAAAACAACTTGGGTACTGGTGCTTAATCCTCCACCCTCCACCCCCTAAAAAAGAGAGAGAAAGAAACAAGACATGGGCAATGGTCTATTTCTTATAAGAAAAAAGTCATGGGCAATGGTATTAGTGATTTAAGAAACTTTGTTGCCACAACTACAGATTGGTTACCTACAAACTCTTTTAACTCCTTTTGGTTAATATGTGGTGAATCGAGAAGTTCTCTTGGTGTGTATTATTTTCAAAGGATCCATGCTTTAATCAACCCACAAGTTTAATATTATTTGACCTACATTTGGGATTTTGCAGATGAGCGACTTAATGATATTGTGGGAAGCGCATACTATGTGGCACCAGAAGTTCTCCACAGATCTTACAGTTTGGAAGCAGACATTTGGAGTATTGGGGTGATTACCTACATTTTGTTATGCGGAAGCAGACCATTCTGGGCAAGGACTGAATCTGGGATTTTTCGCTCGGTATTGAGATCTGACCCTAACTTTGAAGATTTGCCTTGGCCTTCTGTGTCCCCCGAGGCCAAGGACTTCGTAAAGAGGCTTTTAAATAAGGACTATCGTAAGAGGATGACTGCTGCCCAAGCCTTGAGTAAGTTTATCACTCCTTCACAAATTCATTGGTTGACCATTGATTATCACTTCTCAGCTTGTTAGTTTTCCACATGAGAGTTTCAACCTGGTGGTAGGTCAGCTTGACCGAATCGAATGGTTAGAGCACTGTACAATGTGATGGATGGTTTACCTTTTAATTTCAATTCCATAGGATGGTCATGACTCATGATATATGGTGAAAAAAACTTTCCTTAAGGTGTACTTGATGTATGCTTTAAGCTTTCCAAATTGAAAGTATGGTGGGGGTTGTCGGTGGGAGTGGTGTTATTATTGCTTATTTTGTTATTTTTGCCTAAACCATATTCTATTAAATTTTCTTGGGTGTTCGTTATGTCCATACAGTTTCTTGTAGAAATATAAGCTAATAGAGATTTTTCCAATTACAGTGCATCCATGGTTGCGCAGTGAAAGCCATCCTATTCCTTTGGATATATTTGTCTATAAGTTGGTGAAGTCATATCTGCATGCTACACCTCTCAAACGTGCAGCACTAAAGGTATGATGTTTTCTTTTTCTCTGTTTTTCCTTGTCCTCGTTTGACAGTTATAGCATGACAACTATAACGTTCAAAACACATCTTGTAGTTGAACTATATTTTCGAATTAAGAAAATAGTGGCATTCATCTGGAATTACAGCTGGAATAATTTTTGACCCTATATAGAAGGTTTTTATTTCGGGGGGAGTTAGGTTTTGGAAGACTAAATTACTGTGAAGCTTTTGGTAGTCCAGAAGAGCAAACGGGATGGCTGATGGAAAACAAATAAGTAGAAATTTCAAAAGAAAAATAAAGTATTTGTAAAACCAAATCAAGTCCTGACAAATATGATAATGCAGTTGGCATGGTGGGTATCCAAGTTAGTATCTTTTTATTACTACACATTCAACTTTTGGCTCTCATTCATACTAGTTAGCTTTCCACCCGCAAGTCTACAGTTGGAATACTTATCTGGCCATTCACTTCAAAATCTTTCTGCTTCAAGTGTCCAACTTTCCTCCTTGTATACACTCTTGCATTTGAAGCATCACCCGGATAATATGTGGAGGGTCTTCGTGTCACCATATTATTACCTATGAGTTCTTCCATTGATTTGCTTTAGAGCTTTTCTCGTTAACACTTGATAGAAAATGAAGACTCCATTCTAGCAATCTGGAAAGTGGTCAATTAATAGACGGTTCTCTTTAAATGCTACCTGTTTAGAAAAAATAGATGATTCTCTTGGCTCTTTGCCCCAGAGAGTGGTTATTGGGCATTTGTTTGATTATTGCTTATAGATGATGGATGAAAATTTCATTTTCTTCTCACCTTTAATCAGTCTCATGGTTTACCCTTTTATAATAGTAATCTTCTTAGTGATTTATGATATGGTAGTGTCTTTTATTTGATGAATTTCTTTCTTGTGGTGCTGTTCTTCATGGATGGATTGCTCTTCTGATGTGCAAATTTTACTTCGACAAAAGTATGATCAGAATGAATAGTCAGTGTAACAATATGCTAAATTTTGAAATACTGTTGTGGCTTTATGCGTTCAGGCTCTTTCTAAAGCTTTAAAGGAAGATGAACTGGTTTACCTAAGAGCTCAATTTATGCTTCTGGAACCTAGTAAAGATGGTCGTGTCTCGATTGAGAACTTCAGAATGGTTAGTATCTTGACAACTTCTCTGTTCATCTTTTTCTAAATAAATAGAATAAGACATTTAAGACTGAACTGTTCAAACATGATAGAAGAGATGTCAATTTCTCTTTAGCCATCTCTGTCGATTGTGAAATCAGAAGTTACTAAGTGTTTTAAAACTGCAGGCTCTTTTAGGAAATGCTACTGATGCTATGAGGGAGTCAAGGGTGCCCGATATTCTGAATGCGGTAAGATGCATCTGATCTTTAATCAGTCAAAAGTCAAGTTAAACTATTTTCTACAGTAGATGTGAGATTAAGCTCCAGTGGTTAGAAATAATGTAGCCTGCTTTCATCTCCGAATAATGTAGCATGTGATCCAGCCATTTTATTATTGAAGGCTAGCTTCCATAGATGTATTGTCTTCTGTCTGTGTCCGTACATGGAGATTTGTATTTTGACCCACCCTATCCAGATTGATTTTTCTTTTGAATTGCTCAAATACACACTTAACATTTACGTCTTCTATCATTGTGTGAAGCTTATCATCCTTCTACCTTTCAGATGACAGCATTGTCATATAAGAAGTTGGATTTTGAAGAGTTTTGTGCGGCTGCAATCAGCACATATCAATTGGAGGCCCTCGAGGAATGGGAGCAGATTGCAGCTGTGGCATTCCAACATTTTGAGCAAGAGGGAAATCGGCATGTTTCCGTGGAGGAATTGGCTAGGGTGGGTATCTTTCTATTACCATAGCTGTTAGTATTCCTCAGTATTCAACAAATTCCTGTTTGAGGAAATTCTAAATTTGGTTCACAACTATGCAGGAGTTGAATGTGGGTCCAACTGCTCATTCCATTCTCAGAGATTGGATAAGAAGTGATGGAAAACTTAGCATGCTTGGATATACCAAATTTTTGCATGGTGTGACTCTTCGTAGAAATCATTAGCTCCTCATCAAAAAAAGATATATGAGACATCATTAGATACAATCATCAATTTCTCAACTCTTTTGAATAGCGTTTGGCAAATGATAGAAATTAACTGTTGATTGAAAAATAGGTAGTGAGATATGGAAGAGATTTTTTTTTATACTTGTTGCTTTCCTGTTTTTCCTTTTTCAAGTTGTATTTTGGTGGCAGGCGATGAGATTGATAGTGGACGAGTTTCATGGAGCAGAGTGGCAAATCATCGCAAGTCACAACCACACAAACAGCCTCTACCATCACAATTCACTACTATCCGTCAACCACCAGTCACTACTACCAGCCCCTACAACCAGGCACCAACCATCATCTCCACCTCCAACTTTAAAGCAGTCACCCCTGGTTACCACTACCACCAATATAACCGTTACCCACCACCACAATTAGATAACACCACAAAGGACCACCACCAAACACAGCTGCCTACAATCATGACTTTGTCAAGTTTGTGATGTTGTCATGTCACTAGACACCACCATTGCATGTGGCCTAGCCTAATGTATTTGGGCGTTCACCTTGACAAGTCAAGTACTAGGCATTGAGTAGCAGGAATTTGTTCATTGTGGAGTGTGTAGGTCATGGAATTCTTTGATTTGAACTGAGTTTTATTGCTGGCAAACAAACTTTTAGAAGCTATATATAGGGGTAGAAGCAAGGAGTGAGAGGGTTGTACATTAATCAAGGTGTAGACGTCCACCTTTTGTATGCTATCTAATTCTACATCAGCAGCATAGCCCAAGTCATTGTTGATTGGTACTCCTCCTTTTTTAGCTTATATCGTATACACATTATATTTTTAGTCCGTTTTAAAAAAAAAAAACATTTCTAAATTTTAATAATGAGAATTTGTTTATAACCATATGGATGCTATGGCAGGTTTAAGTTATCAACTTTTTTTCAAAAAAAATATATTGCAATTTGTATTGATTAAAATTATGTTAGATAAATTGGAACAACTAGTATTTATTAATATTTGTCAACGTGTTTTTTCCTCTCTTTTTTTCGTCATTTGGTTTATGTCTGAATTGGAAGTGAATACGCTATGTTTTACCTTTTAAATACGGCAGTGGCTGCTGCTTGCCGTCCACCAAAAGCCAATGGACCCCATGAAAGCAACGACCCTCCTGTTTTAGTTTCTTTTATAAAGAAAATAAAAACTCTTCTTTTAATTTTAAACACTAAAAACAGCAAAACATTTAAGTTTTTAAAATTATTTTGAAGAAGGTCGTTTTCTTGGTGTTTGATTAACATGCCACATGCTTCACATCACTCCTCTACGTTCTAGATCACGTTAGGTTGTGGAGAATACCATTAACTAATAAAAAGTGTGTCCTCTCTCTAACAGCTTAAGCTTTTAGATGAGAAGGTTACACATTTCAACATGATATCAGAGCAGGCAAAGGTCTCACTGCCACTCAAATTAAAAAAAGAAAAGAAAATTTCACGTGCTTGGCCCATGAAAAAGAATCAAGTCCGCATGTGAGGGGGTGTGTTGAGAATATCGTTAACTAATAAAAGTGTGCTCTCTCTAACAGCTTAATCTTTTAGATGAAATGGTCACACACTTCAACATAGGTAGATAACTCCTCTTTTTAAATTAAAGAGAATGTAGTTTTTTAAAACTTACACTTCTTTTAGATGAGATGGTCATACATTTCAACATAAGTAGACAACTCCTCTTTTTAAATTAAAGAGGAATGTAGTTTTTTAAAACTTAAACTTTGTTTAAATGGTTGTTACGTATTGTTTCATATGTATTGTATTTTGTTATATTGTATCGTATTGTATTGTTTAATTAATACAATGTTTGAATAGATTGTATCGTTTATGTCATTACATGATGTCACACATCCATAATTTGAATGATAAACCTACAAGAAAAGTAGGGTACAGGGTAAAACTACTATGAAAAGATAGGATAAAAGATGAAATATGATTAGTAAACAATAAATAAAAACAAATGAGAAGAAAATATTAAGATAACGACACGATCACACCAAATCGATTATTGCATAAAATGAGTTTTTTCGTCATTACCTAACAATAGATTTAAACGATACGATACAATATAATTTAAGTAAAAATCAAAACAAACATTATATTTAAACTAACAATAAACGGATAACAACCATCCAAACAAGGTGTTTAAATTAAAAATGGAGGTAGACTGTAGTGCTTTAAATTCAGTGGAGGTGTCTGCCTAACTATAATAAATACAGAAAAAGACCTCTTTTTTTCTAAAACAAATCAAAATAAAAAAAGTAAAACATTATTCTATTCTTTACCATTTGCGTCGGGTAGATAACAAGTGTACTTTTCTTTTTAGGTCTTACGTAACAAGTGTACTTATTTAAATTTGGTTGCGTTTGTTATTTTTCAGCTTGAAGATTACGTTCTTCTATAATTCCACTCATTATTATCAATTTACTCAATTTCAGATCTTGGAATTTATTAATATGAGAATATTTCTTTTAAAATAAGAAGAACTACTATCCGTGAGACAATTCTCCAGTGATATAATATTAAGAACCAATACTTAACTAGGAAGAGACATAATTCATCTAAATTTAGTAATTTGAATTTAATTTTGATATGAAGCATAAATTTATATATAATTTTTTTAATTAAAATTATTATAAATAATAAATATGAATTCATAACTTTATAAGGTATAACAAATTGAATTAATAAAATTCAAAATCTTAAATGGGCGTTTCATGTTTCATGAAATTTGAACAAAAAAAAAAGCTTTTGTTTTCAAAGTGAAATAAAATTTTAAAAATTGGAGTTCATTTAATCATAAACCTAAATTAAAATTGTTTTTAACTTTTTCAGAGTACTGTGAGATTAAAAAAAATGAAAACAGCTTTATGTTGTTTTCTAAATTCTTGAAGATTCAAAAAATTTATATCTAAAGGTATTTTCTAAAAGTTCAATCTCTGGAAAAAATGAAAAAAATTGATGATCAAACGATTCTCGCAAGTCGCAACAAGTATTTCATAAGAGGAAAAAAGGTGTTAGATTCCACAAGCAACATGCAAATTTATCGCTAAACGAATTTTCTAAAGTTCGAACTCAAGAAAAAAATTGATGATCAAACACTCTCGAAACGATTATTTCATAGAGAAAAAAGTGTTAAAGATTCCACAAGCAACATGCAAAATATGTAACTTTAACCAAAAGAGAGAGAGAAAGTAACTAAAATTCCATTTCACTACATTACTTCACAGCTAACAACTCCAGTCACCCATAACAAACCATCGAGAAACAGAAAAAGTTTGTCGTCATTATCACTAACCGCCTCCACCGAAAGCAACAAAAAAAAAACTCCTAAAATTAGGATCTCATGCCCTAAAACACGGAACATGAAGATTGTGATGGTGTTTATCAATTTTTCCTTGAACACATCGAAATTGCTCAACAAGGCAAGGAATTGTAATCGTTCCCTTGTGATGAAATCCATAAACTTCCTCCGCCTCTTTGAGTAATTGAATGAAAAGCGGATGATTGAAGTAGGAAACAGGGACGATGAATCGCTGTTGCTCTTCCTCTGCTTGACCTACTTTAATCGCCAGGTATCCTTTCGGCACATCTCTTTTCCCCTGTTTACTCTTTCCACTTTGATGAATATGGAGGTGTGGAAAGTGAAGTATACTTCTCTCTCCACCACCCATTGATTTGATTAACTATTAATCCTGCAAATTCAAAACAAATTTATACTAATTCTAGAAAGCAGAGGAGGAAAAGTGGGTTTGTTTCACAGAAAAAGAGGGGAATTAGGCCAAGGATTAGCAGAGATGGCTTGTTTGAAAAGGGCTAAAGATGAATATCTGAGAGATATTGGGAAATTAATCATGGCTGAATTTGTATTAACATATAGAGAGAAGAAAAAAAAATAGAATAACTAGGAAGAGATAAAGTGTGAGGGGTTTCTAGACCCACTACACAATTTATATACTCTCTATTATTCCAATTCTTTTTTTTTTATATGTTGCGTAATATTTATATTAGGTAGAAGTATTGAAAATACTTTAAACTTGGCGTAAATTATTTGTTTCATTTTTAAATTATTGACATTCTTAAAAACACGAGATACACACCGGATCTTCCTTGATCTGCCACATCACATAGCAAGTGGTCTTCTCAAACTGATATAGGAGCATGTAGCTTTTAATAAAAAATCGAGAGAAGTATTGAAAACACCTTTAAACTTGGCGAGAATTTAGGTGTATTTCACTCATGCGACAAGATTAAGTGTGTATTTAAAATATTTTTAAAGTTATCGATAATTTAATAATAAAAATAATAATTTGCGCCTAAAAGTGTTTTCAATATTCTCTTTATATTTATATTTAGTGACACAATTTATTACAAATATATCGAATATCTATGGAATGTCCCACAAGACCAGTGCCGTCTGAAGCTCGTGGAAGGGCAACTTATGAGTAAAGTAAATTCTTGAAGACCGGGCGAAGTCCGATAGAATCGAGGAATTCATTCGAATTTTTTTAATAAAAAATAATTTATTATATAATATGCTTTTTTATTTTATTTATATATATTTGACATTGAATTTCTTTGATTTTTCATATTTTGATTTTTTAATAAAAATATTAACATGAACAATTCGAAAGAAAACGAAATAGAGAGAAGAGGAGTCGTGAAGAAGAATAGATAGTGGCAGAAGTTGAGACACGTGGGAAAAAAATCTTTTCTTATGAATGTAGCTTATTTGAGATGAAATTAAGGTGTAGTATAGATAAATTATTCTACAATTTCATCGAGTTTTCGTCTCTATATAAAAAAAATAAAGATATCTAATTGAGCATAAAAAAGAATTAAATAAATTATGAATTTTTTTATTTTCTTCTTTTACTATAAATCATGTCAGATAAACAAAATTGTGATCGATATTATGCAAATCAGGCACTCGAGGATAGATCAGTTCCCTCTTAATTGTGATCGAGGAATTTTTTAAAGTACATAAATTAAAGCTTATTTTTAATTATTATTTTTTCGATTATTTTCAATAATTCTCTTGAAAGATGTAAAGGACCAACGATTCACTTGAATTTTAAATTTAACTCATTTATTTTAGACTATGAAAAAAGAGCAAGCAATTCACTTAATGCGGACAAGAGGGAGAAGTAATAATATAATCTAGAAAAAAATTGTAAAAATAGCAAATATGATAGACATAATAATGCTCTATAGCTATATTTTCGATAATTGTGCTCAAAAGCTATGGTTTCGTTTGCTATGGACACCGTGGTTTGTATATTTCATTTACGAATATACAAATAGGGTAAGTATATATAAATTCTGTATTTATACATTTATGAATTTTTAAAAAACTCCGTTTGTATATTTCTCTTGCCAATACACAAACAGGGTAATTTATTATGAATTTTTCAGAAATCGTATACAAATAGCTAGGGTAAGCATATACAAAATTCTAAATTTATACAATCATGAACCGAATTATACAAATTCTGGATTTATACAAACCAGACGAATTAAATCAGGCGTATAGCAAGATTGGACGAAACTATAGTTGCAAATTAGAATTTCCCTAAACAATAGCTATATCATTTAATATGGTTTAAATGTTTGTTATTCTGTACAATTTTTCCTAAAATGAATCTTTTAAACGTTAATTTCCTCTAAATTTGTTTCAATTGAACACCTCAACTTCTAATAAAGTGGTACACTTATATATACTTATGATTTTAATTTTGAAAAATGAATTAATGTGATCATTCATCTATTAGTTGATTACTTATGTTATTTTCCTTATTATAAGTATTTATTTTAATAAGCGGTTAAACTCTAGATATTTTTAATTTAAGGTTGATGTAAATAACTAAAGAAAATGTTATACTCCTTTTGTTTCTTTTTATATGTCATTCCTTTCTATAAATAGTTGGTCCATAATACTAGTCATTTCATAAAATCAATGCATAAGTTAGCATATTCTTCCAATTATACTCTTAATAGAGTAATTAATTAGTCTTGAAAATATATAATTTGACCAACCTAGGAAAACTAATTAGTAATTAATATTCATTGGAGTACTTCATACATTGATTAATTACTCTCTCCATTCACTATTCTATAAAATCTTATTTTGAAAAAGAAATCTCAACAAACAAATTAAAAATAAAAGATGGAGAAAAAAATCAAACATAATCTTGAAAGTTGAAGCTTTAACAATTTTTTTAAAATCTTAGATCAATTGGTGAAAAATTTTGGCTCCACAAATAAACTCAAAAATTTAAATAGTCATTGAAATGCATTTTAATTTTTGAAATCTGGCATATTCATCATTTATTGAAAAGTTAACTTAAGAAAACATTAAATAACGGTAGAAGGGTAAAGTTACTTAATTTCTTAATGCAAGTGCAATATAAAAATATGACATATAAAAAGGAACGGAGGGAGTATTATATATGATTAACTTATAGACGAATGAAAACATAAATAATTCAACAAAAAAAAAAAGGAAGATAGCGACTTGTTTGTTTGTTTTTTATTTTGGTAAGTCGGACTCTTTTCTTTTTTTCCTTCAATTTGTAGTTGATGAATTAATGGTCCCATACACTATAAAATATACATCATTCATTTAGTTTTCCTCTTCTCTAAGATGCTGTAGGTAACAAAATAAATGTTCACCACATATTGAGAATCTTATCAATTCTTTGGAATTTTATTGCTGCCAATCACAGGATTACACTTCGTAAATTGGAGTCCATGAATTTCAAAATAATCTGCCAACCAAAATTTGGTAAGAAAATCTTGGTAATAAATGGTGATTATAATATATGGACCAAGATATTAAATGAATATCCCATGAGCTTAATTGGATAATTTGCTTAATTAGGGATGAAATCTTTGGTAATCATACGGGATGATATGATGTATAAGAGTCCAATACCAAATATCAAACTTCTAAAAATTTGCTTAATTTGAAGTGACTTTTTATTATATGGAATTCGAAAGAAAAATCAAATATTTATAATGAGAGACCAGTTGTGTATCTACTCGTAAGAATTAGAGCATAAATGAAAATGAATTTCGAGCCCACAAAATTTACTACTCCCTCCGTCCCTAATTACTTATCCACTTTTGAATTGACATATCTATTAAGAAACGGCTAAGGGCCAAATATGCCCCTCTACTATTAGAAATAGTTTAAATAGACCCTTTGTTATACTTTGGGTCCAAATATACCCCTTTCGTTATACTTTAGGGCCAAATATATCTCTCCTATTATATTTTGGTATAAATTTACCCTTAATTTTAACTCTCGATCAATTAATAGGCTCTTTTCTTCATTCTTTTGAATATGTTATTTTTCATCTTTAATGACATAATTATTCCTTGACCTCGAACTATATAAAGTGATATCTATTATGTATCAATTTTCAATTTGCAGTCGTCTCTCTCGTTGTTTAACTTAATTAATATTGCTGAGTTAAAATTATAGATTGTGATATGTGGATTAGTAAACACTTGCGTATTGATGAGTTTGGTTAAAAAAATAAATACTATAAGTTATTTTTTAAATTTCATGACTATACTATTATTAATAAACACTTACGTTTCATGATTTTTTAAATTTCATGACTATAATATTATATGATGATTATACTTATGCAATTGTAATCTACAATTTTTACCTTTATATATATGATTTTATTTAACCATCCGTTAAAATTAAGGGTACATTTGAGCCAAAATATAATGAGAGGGGTATATTTGTCTCGAAAGTATAACTGGAGGGGTATATTTGAACTGAAAGTATAACGAATGGTATATTTAAACTATTTCGAATAGTACAAGGGTATATTTGACCCTTTTCCGATTAAGAAATCAATGAATGACATAGTGAGTTTACCATTTTACCCCTATTAATTATGAAGTAGGTGAATTAAAAATTTAAGATTTTCAAGAAGTTCATTAATTAATTGAGGGTAAATAGGTAAAAAAAAAATTGTCCTTTCTTGATTTGTTAAAATGGACAAGTAAAAAGGGACAACTAAAAATGGAAAAATGGACAAGTAATTAGGGACGGAGGGAGTATGATTTAATTTCATCAATATTATTCATGGAATTTTGAATTAAGAGAAAACTATACAATATATGTATTTAAAATTCTATATTACAAGTCATAAATATATATTATTTAATATTTACTGAAATAAAATTTTACTTACCAATCCTAAAAAATTAAAATAAAGACACATATCTTTTTTTTTTAGCGGATTAATAAGATATTTTCACATTAAATAAATTGAAGAAGTTAGCAAGAAGTATGGGTCGGTCTCAATTTAATTGAACATGAAGTTTAATATATATATTTTAGAGCCTAAAGTAAAGGTTTCACTCGCTTCTCGATGAAACTCTTTTATTTAACTTTTGGTTCTCTTTATTTTAACCAAAACTAGTTTTTTTAAAAATTATTACTAGCTTTATTTCTAAACTTAATTTATGCCCTCTGTTTCTGAACCAATTATTGCTGGGCCAACAGAAAGTAGGCTGCCGTGGCATGTTTTGGGCTTTAAGCGCATGAGGCAAAATCTGGCCCAAGCTAGAACCTTGTAAGTTCTCTTCCATTCCATTCTCTTTTTTTCATTACATAAATGGTCATTAATCATTAATTACTGAAAAAATCAACAACTTTTTTCAACAAATTAAGTATTCTAAACTGTAAAGGCACTGAATTTTGAAAGTGTAAATATATACCTAAGTACTCCCTCAGTTCTAAAATAGTTGTCACATTTTGCTTTTTGTGAAAGTCAATTTGACCAACTTTGAAAACTAAATAGGCTTAGATTAATTAAATATTCAAAACTATATGAAAAATATTATAAATTGCAAATTTTCTTATAACATGAAAAATGCATTTTAAAATATTGGTTAAAGTTTATATCATTTGACTTTCAAAAATGAAATTGTGATAAAGAAACCAACGAGTACCATTTTATAGCCGGATTAATAACGTGTCTTTTTTAAAAGCGGATTAATGAGTAGTAATAGTTTCATATTAAATGAAAATTGAAGATGAAGGTTAAGAACATAAATAAGATCATGGAATTTTATAGTCTTCCGGTGTATGTGTGTGTAACATATTAAAATTAACGTATGAATTTTGTGATCTTAAATATGTCCAGTAATTCTTATAAGATGGTGTCATTTACAGTAAAATGAGATTATTGAAATTAAAACCACATTAATATTGAAATCTATTACTTTTTTAAAATTTTAATACAAACTGTGAAAACAAATTTGAAACACAAATTACTACTCCGTGTTTTTACACACATTTTTTATATAACACTACAAAATCGAAAAGTCTTATTTATTTATTTTTAAATTTTGCTTTGTTAAAACTCGAGCCAAACTAAGATAAATAAATTAAAAGGAAAGGAATAAAAATGAAGGAAACTTTTGTCTGCTAGCTTTTGTGTACACGTTTGTTTGTGGAAATAGAGGAAAGCAAAAGCAAAAAGGCAATATGCGTACAGCCTCCACTTTATTGATTTGCAATTTGCAAAGTCAAAAAGATTCCAACTCCACAAACAGTATTCTCCATCACTCACTTTTCATACAAATTAGTAATTTCTTAACACTAGTCGAGCACTATAAATAAGTTCATAGATATACATTTACAACCTATATTAATTACTCTAAGAAGAAGAATGCCAATAATGCAATTAAAGTTTGCTACCTGTATAGTTTCCCACTTCTTTCAGTGATTTCAGGTCCACAATCTACCATCACAAACTTGAAACTAATTTACTACTGAATTTCTATTTTGAAAATTCCATTAAAAAATCTAAAATGAAGTTGAAAGGTAAGTTGAGACTGGAAGCTGAGCTTTTCATAAATTCCAATGACATTATAATAATTTTTTTAAAAAAACAGCTTTTTAAGTTCAAATGGATCTAATAAATTTTCATCTAAGCAAAGAAAAAGAGGTGGAAGAAAACAAACAGTACATTGCTCCAATAGTCTCAAATCTAGACTCCCACCAGGTTTGAGAGTTTGGAGAAACGAGCTAGGATTTTGAGTTAATAAATATTAGATTTAGAAGATAGAACTTACTATATTTTAGATAAATTATTTATATATATTAAGTAAATGTTTAAATGCATATGATGAGGTCAAAACTACCGAACTCTTCAGAAAAAACTGTGATAACACCTTTGAAATACATGAAATACTACTATTAAATTTTGAACTTGTATTCAAAATCGGATTGAAGGGAATTACAGGATGGTGAATCAAAACCCTACCAACAAAGTGGAAGTTGAGATAGTCAATCAATTAAGCTACTGAGATTCATGAGATATCACAGTCTAAGAAGATCATGTGAGTGTCCAATATGCCGAAGGCGAAGAGTAATTTATTAGGCACTTGTCTGCAGAATATATTTCAAATCAAGCACCGTGTTTCGTAAGTCTTACAGAAAAGCTTTCTCTTTGTCACATAACAAACAGTGTTTCTTTTTTTCTGTGTTCTCATTGAAGATAGAATTGGAAAAAAATAATAGGAATATCTACCTAACCTTCAATATTATTAGCTGTCTATCTAGTCAATTGTTTTTAACTGTATTTACGAAGAAATTGACCCTCAGCGAGCTTCAACACACAAATGGTGTAAAGGAGTTACTATTCAGATTTTACATTCTTCTAATGGATAAACCCCAATCTCTAAGAAATTCCTTGCAGTGTAAAGGAATAGAGAGAGAGAAGTATATTTTGGAGAAAATCAAAAAGGGTTTTAAAGAAAGTATAGAAAGGCAGGAAACCAGATCTGAATGTTTGCAGAAAGAGCCATGATGACCACAATGATAACACACCATGACTATATACTATAACAAACAATAGGCATACGTTACTGACCAAAGAAAAACAGATCATGACCCCAAAAAAGGCAGTAATGATGAAACATTTTTTCAGGTTGGGATTTGTAACAAGGAAAAAAAAAGTCAATATATTTCATCATTATACCAATCTACATTACAGTATACTCCATTATAAAACAAACAAAAAAGGATTGATTCACAAAAGGACAAACAATAGCTTCACAAAATCAACGGAAAAAAAACAAAACAAATACAGTTATAAGAGACTTACCAGTAAATTATTGAAACGGATCTAATTAATTAATGATCTGAGTGAGCAAAATTCATTGTGGGGAATGAAGCCTGGTCCGACGACAGCAAAAACAAGATCAAACATTATAGATCTATGAACAATATACAGATCTATAAGAAAAAGTAAGAAGGAATTTGATTCCTCGAGCCAGACAACATTCCCCGCAATACAAAAGCTCTCTCTTAGATGCTATCTGTGTAAGTGTGGTACCATGTATTTTCCCCCAAAAGTATCGGCTTAGAATAAGGGGGAAAGGTGGAGTGAGAGCAGAAAAAAGATGAAAGGGAAAGAGATTTAGAGTATGTGTGATGATGAAGAGAATGATTTGTTGGGTAAAAAATAAAGAGGAGTTGAAGAAGAGGATTAATAGGACAAAAATGAGGGGCACAGTCTGACTCTACCAGCTGTGGGGGTTTCTGAAATGACCACGAACCCCATGCACACTCCTCAATTCTCAAATCAACAATCAAATCCATATATTTCAATTTTAAATATTTCTTTCCGGAGAGATTGTATTGAAAATACTCATGAAATTGACACAAATTATCAATTTCAACACTCGCTTATTTGATTAATTAAATTTAAATACACCCCTAATTTGACACATGACATATAAGTGGGCTCAAACTCTTGTAAGAGCATAGATGATAATTTAGGATATATTTCACTCATATTGCAAGATTGGAGATGTATTATGTTGGTGAAATATACCACAAATATAATAAATTACAGTTGAAAATAAAATAACAAAAATGAATAAACAAATTTTTAGACTGAGGCGGATATCTCGCTCTCTTTAAGGAGATTCAAGCCCACTGCGGCATAATCTACACCGATCCAGCAGTATCACTCTTGACTTGTCCCCTCCAGGATACAACAGCTCAACAACGTCGTACAACTCAAACAACTCTGGATTTAGTTGAAGAATCCAAAGCTCCACATAAGAACACCTTCCTTCAACATATAAATATTCTCTTTTGTATAGTGAACATAGTTGAAGACTTAGAATATTTTTCTTTGTCTCAACTCTCTCTTTCACTATACTTACGTCACTATACACCACAATATTTTTCCACTCTTCACTTCTCATCTTTTTTTTTGTTTTTGAGAAATACACTTCACAAAGGAAGAAAACCACTATTTATAGGTGAACAATTATTCCTTATATTGAATATGAATAATGTGGATAATAATGTAGGTAAATGAATGGTTTAGAGGTTACATGAGTTACAAGGCATAATGAGGTAGAGTTATGGTGGAATTAGTAGTAGATCATGGCAATAGTGGTTACAAGAGTTACACCAAAATAATGACCACATTCTTGTCATCTTATACCCACTAACATATACACTTAGTTTTTTAATTTTAATATTAAAACGCATAAACACCAACATATTAAAGTTCAATTAGTCAAGTAAATTAGTGTTTTTAAGTCCGTCCATAATTGAAGTTTGAAATTAATAATTTGTGTCAAGTTTTAAAATATATTTTTTTTTCTACTTTGACTATTCAATTAGTAACCACGTAAATGGTAACGGAGGGGGTAATTAATTGAATGAATTACAGTTTTAATGGGATTAGGTAATTAATGAGCACATATCTGTAATCGTAATCAGTGTCTAAGAGATTAAACGAGTAGGTCAACCTTGTCAAACCGATTAATGATTTTGTCACCTCCCTAAAACCCTATGTTAATCTAAAACGCGCGCTGGTCTTATTCTACCAAATTATATCATATGAATCCAACAACGCATATGTGACTAGCTAGTACCTATGTTAGCTCTTTTTTACAGCTTGGTCAACAAACACTTAAAACCTCGAATATTGTGCAAAATAACATTCTACTAACACGGATACACAGTCCTCCGTCCATTTTTTATTTTTGATTTATATATAAATATAGGACTAACTAAAAAAGAAAGTGTGTTACATGATAAATGAGTATTTTTCTGTCTCAATTTATGTGACACATTCTTCTTTTAACCTATCTAAAAAAAGAATGAAATATTTTTATAATTAAAAACAATTTAACAATTTAAATTAGATGAGTGAGTGAGTGATGATATCAATGAGAATTATGAAATAAAATGTGTGTGAAATGGTAAAAAGGTAGAAGCAGAAATTAATGAAAGCTCACAAGTAAGTCAGAGGAGTGGTTGAGATACCCGATAATAATGGACAAAATATAAAAAGTTTTAACTTCCAATGTTTCTTATGACTTGTCCTCTTCTTCCTACTCCTATTTGAACCATAGTGTGGGTAGCCACCATCTATTTTATCGGATTCAAATAATACATTTTAATTCTACTCATACATATGGACAGACACAACGTTTATCCATATTGTTGATATGCTTTAAATTATTCTTAATGAAAAAATAATATATTTTCACTATAATTAACAAATAAAGTAATTTAGTACTCAATAAAATTTAAAAAAGAACACTCCATATTTGAGTAGTGTTTTACAACCACCAGAATTAGCTAGAATGTTAGAATTCTCCACAGTATTTATAAGCTTTTGAATTAACCGACTCCGGTAGAAAAATGAAAGGAAATTACTGGACCAAATTGAGTAGAGAAAATATATATTCAGGTCTGCTTAAAAAAGAATTACCTAGTTTAACTTAATATAGAATTTCAAAAAAAAAAAATGAAAATTTCAATCTTGTAGAATAAAATTAAAATTATATCAAATGTATCAAAATGTTCTCTGATCTTGTGGCCTTATTAAGCATGTCACCAAAAAAATTTAAATCAAAGTATTGCTTAAAAAAAATGATCATTCTTTTTTAAGCGGAGAAAATATTATAAATAAAGAAAAATAAGAAAGGGACCCTCGTTTGGCGCGTCCTTTTTGCATAGGCGAAGAAGTCGAGGAGGAGGAGCGACAGGCTTCCATCTCTTTCTCTCTGCCTGTTTTCTAATCTTTACCCTTCAAATATTTAATGCATTTTCCCTTTCTTAATCTATTCAATCTTCAATCTACTCCATCCCTTTTAAATTTCATTTTTACTTTTAATTTCGTATGTTGAGAATTTAATAAGTTTTTTTAAAATAATTTATATATATATTTTTTTTAAAAATTATTAATTATTGTGATTTATGATATTTTTATATTTGAATTCACAACTAAAATTAAGTTATTTAATTTCAAAATTCAAATTGTGTTACTCCCTTCTTTCTTTTTTATATGTCACATTTTTAGATTGCACTTGCATTGAGAAATTAAGTAACTTTACCCTTCTACCCTTATTTAATGTTTTCTTCGTCAACTTTTCAATAAATGATGAATATGCTAGATTTCAAAAATTAAAATGCATTTGAATGACAATTTCAATTTTTGAGTTAATTTTTGGAGCCAAATTTTTTCACCAATTGATTTAAAATTTTAAAATATTTGTTAAAGCTTTAACTTTCAAGATTATTTTTGATTTTTTCTCCATCTTTTATTTTTAATTTGTTTGTTAAGATTTCTTTTTTAAAATAAGATTTTACAGAATAGTGAATGGAGAGAGTAATTAATCAATGTATGAAGTACTCCAATGAATATTAATTACCTATTGGTTTTCCTAGGTTGGTCAAATTATATATTTTCAAGACTAATTAACTATTCTATCAAGGGTATAATTGGAAGAATATGATAACTTATACATTGATTTTATGAAATAACAAGTATTATGGACCAACTATTTATAAAAAAAAATGACATATAAAAAGGAACGGAGAAAGTACTATATAAATTGGGACAGAAGTATTACTTAGTCTATATTGAGTATAGTCTATACACAACCCTTAAGAAAATTTTTATTAATGATATTTTAAAATTGAGACTTTAACTATCACATAATATTGTTTTTTTGTACTAATTTAAAATTAAGAAATATATTTGGAAAAATAATAAAATTATTTTGATTTGTAAAAATGAATAGGGCAAAAGAATACGTAATAATTAGGGAGAGTATATTTTATTGGCTAGGTATAACTTGGTACTTGTTGAACCAAAAGTGACGTAAGAATCTTTTAATGGTGGTAAAGCAGACATAGAGAGCTTTTTGTATCTTGATGTTGATGGATGAAAATTTGAGATTTTTTATTAATAGAAAAATTTAGGCAAGTTTTGACTACTCATCAAAATTTGTGAAAATTTTGTAATAAAGTCATGATACACTACAATTTATATTGAAGTTTTGATAGAATATTTGGCGATCGGTCAAGAATTATATCATTTTTTTTTTTCAAAATTAAGGCAAGATTTTATACTGACGTCGTTTTTCTTTGTACTATAACATATCTTTTCTCTTATTTTTTTACAAACAACTTCTTTTTCTTAAAAATTTCTCTTTCAAATGTAGACATCATTTGGATTGGCTCAATTAGTATAAAGATTTGCAATGTTCTCAATATAAATGTAAAATATTTTTAAATGCAGCAGGAAAAATATTTTTTTTATGTTATATTTGTTTCCCCAGTTTTGTTCTCATGGAACTTTCACTTTATACATAATCAGATAAAACTATACGTACTTATTTAGATGATGAATTTCGATATTAAGTGCTAATTGTTCAATAAGTATTTTTCATTACTTGTTATTTCCCGCCCGCCCGGTTGAATTGGGTTTTGTTGTGGGCTTGTGACTCACAAGTTCAAGCCCAATTAGTACTCACTCATCAACCAAAATTCAATTCCAAATTATTTTACAAGTAAAGCCTCAAGTTTCAATGTGCGATGAATCATCCACAAAAATAACTAAGGAGTGAAAGAAAAAATAAAAGAAGCTCAAAGCTTTCAACTTTACCTTTGATATAATATCACAAAATGAGAAAATTGCATCAAATCATTATAAACAAGAATAGGATAAAACGTAAGCACAAAATTCTTGAATAACGTGACACCAGAGGCAGAGCTAGGTGGGGGTTTGTGGGTTCGGACGAATCCAGTAGCTTTTCCGTAGATCCTATACTTGTACTAGAAAATTAAATAAATATATATGTATATTGACTTTTGAACCTCTAACAAGAAAATTTAGAACCTCCAAACTCCTAATCCTGACTCTACCCTCTGCGTGACACTCCCCACAAATAGTAAATCTCGTAGTGAATGTAAATATTTTTTACAATCAGCTAAATGTATAACTTCTCTACGAAAAAGGTCCATCTTAACCCATTTTGAGATGGGTTAAGTTGGGCATAGCCCAAATTCGGAGATGGTTTGTTTGGCTTGAATTTGGGCGAAATTATATGTGTTTGGATTTCGTTTATTTTGCACCCCTAGCCCAAACTAGCAAACAAAAAAATAAATCTATGGCCCTATTATTAATGAAGTCAAGATGATTTTCTTCAATTTTTACCTTATTATTAATAAAATATACTTGAATTTAGATTTACAAAGTAATTAATAAAAGATATTTAGTAAAATACATATTTAACTATTGCTTTAATTATTTAGGTGAGTGCAAAACACAAGCAAACAATAAATGAAACGAAGAGAGTAATCGTGTAAAAAATACATGTCATGCCGACATTGTTTTGATGCAGTTAATTGTACTAGTCCAAATTTTAATCCTGGAATGGAAGACCCTTTTTGATCATTTCTTAATCAATTGAGTACGAGGTTGATATACAACCACATGCTAACAACATTAAAATAAACAAATTGCTGTCAAACTTACATAGTTGCATCTACCAGGCAACTAGTCTTTGCACGCAATTAAACGTTTCCATTTCAAATTTATATATATCGATCAGAAGTGCAACATCATATATATGGTCAGATACTATAACTTTTAACAATAATAAATATATATATTAATAAAGAGTGCTAAAATTTTTGCTGGTCTTTAGATCTAATATCGCTATAGGCTTTAGAAGCATTTATAAAGAGTGTTATAATGTAATAGTCTCTAAAAATAACTTATTTAGCGATAATTAAACGATTATCGCTAATTAATTATTGCTAAAGAGAATTGAGATATTTATACTTATCCCAATCTGAATTTAGAGTTTGAAGAAGTACTAATACTTAAAAGAGTATATTATATTTGGTCCAAATTATTAAATGTTAAAAATGAAAGGAATAAGATATGGTCAACGAGGTAGTTCAGAAAAAATGATGTTACGAAGGCTTAACTCAATGCCACATGTATATGTAAAAATATAAATTATTAGTCCTTGCTGGACCTAAATTTCATTAAAATGTTTGAGTGGCACAACTCAGAAGACCTATTATATTAGATTTCGTATGATCCGTTCCTTTCACTACACATAAGCAATTATATTGAACTGACCAGAATATCAGATCCATATATGTCACTCCATCTGTATAAATAATATATATATTAACCCCATTTATCCTTATCTTTCTCCATGAAATATGAATGAATGCGTCGTCTTGTCCAATTCATCATCATAAGTTTGTACACAAGTTGATTGATACTTATGTATCCATTTAGTTTTATTTCATGTGTCATTTTAAAATCACAAATTTTAAGTCTTTATTTGCATTTTAAATTTATGCATAGTAAAATTGATAAGAGGAAGTTGCTTAGATAGTAAACACTCCTCACTTTCAATTTTAAAGTCATGAATTTAAGAGCTTCTGAAGAGAGGGGTAAAAAAATGCATAGTCAAATAAAGTCATATAAAATGTAACAGACGGAGTAAAAGTCACTCCGCTACTTGATGCTCATATATAGCACACGTACTCAGGAGCGGACCCAACTCACACCCCTTTAGTCGGAAAATTACGAGGTCAAATTTTGATTTAATAAATATATATACAAGTATTGACACTTGTTGACACAAGTTGAAAATTTCGTCTAATGGTTATGGGGTTGAAAAATTTCTTGAGATTGCACACCCTTTAATGAAAATCTTGATTCCGCCATTGCATGTACTATATTTTTAATGCGTTATGGTTTTCAATAATAATATTTCTTCCATATCAATTTATCTGAATAACTGACAAATAATTTTTTTAATAAAAAGAAGACTTATAAAATTGGTGATCTAAAATAAATTTTGAACATTTGTGTTGCTATAAATAATTTTAATAAGGATAAAAAGAAAATTAAAAGTTAAGTTATTTTCTTATTATTAGAAAAAACAATTTTTTAAAAATTAATTAAATAAAAATGTAGGGTAAACAATCGAGTAGGGGTGTCAAATGGGCGAGTTGGGTTGAAATTGGAGATATTAAAATGGGTTGAAGTAGAAATTGGGTTGGGTCTTGACCCGCCCAAGTTTTCTTTGGGTTCAAATGGATTGGGCTCAAATGAGCTTAAAAACGGGTTGAGTCTTGACCCGCTTAATCTCAATAATTTTAATATATTATTTTTTAAATATTATAACTACAATTTGAATTTCAACTCAAGAAAATTTTAAAAAAGAAGTTACAAATGGATAGATAAATTCTAAAAGATGTAAAATAGATAGTAATTTATACCTTTAATATAGGAACATACATTAACATCAATGCAAATAAAGAGGCTTAAAACGGGTTGAAATTGGAGATTAAATTGGGCTCAATTGAGGATTCTTTTGAAATGGGTTAAGGCTTGAATGAGTTGAGATCGAATCCAATTTAAATTATCTTGAGCCCAACCCTTAAAATTCTCGACGAATTGGCCGGATTACATATAGTTGGGCTCATTTTTGACACCTCTACAACTGACTATCAATATGTAGCCGAAGAGACACTGTTGATATTCGATGCAAAATGTGGAATTTATACCCATCTTAATCAGAGCATCCATATGAACCTTGACACGCATGATAGAAACTTTGTCCAATTTACCTATCAAGAAACATTATGGTTATCCATAAGATTTACTAATTTTCAAAATAAATCACCACAGTTCAGTAGTAAATCAGACTTTGCTATTCATGATCTAATTATCCTTTTATGTTTGAATAGTTAAAAAATATTTTTTTATTGATTTACAGTTCAGTAGTAAATCTTTGTTAAGTATTGATTGTCTTCTTCCAAACCATCAAAATACTCATCTCGCCCTCATGGCCCCCTCCTTCCACCACCCTCAGGTGCATAGTGTTATTAATTAATTTTAGAATACAAATAATACATTTTGTTTGCCAAATATCAGAAAATAATCCAGAGAACTAATTACTTTTTAGAAAGAAAAAAAGCCTAAGTAGTAAAGCAGGCTCAAGGTTAAAGTAAGTGTTAGTTTGAAGATAATATCCATTGCTTTGTTTAGGAGTTTATCTATTTTTTCTTATTATTATTATGGCCTATTTGTTAAGCTGACAGAGTTAGAGATGTAGCCTTCCTTTTTTGACAATTGCGTAACTCACTTTATAATTCATTTTAACAAAGTTGAGAGTAGACGTGACTCGTCCACCAACAACTAGTATTATTTGTTTTATATGTCTTCTAGAATGTGATATATATAGTTGAAGTCTTCTCCTCAATCCCCATTATGATACATAGAACCTGTTTGAATACACTTGTTTTAATTATTTCTAAGTAAAAAAAATAGTTTTATAGCATTTTTGAAGTATTTGAATAACATAACAAAAATGATTGAAGCAATTATTTTAAACTAAAAAGATAAAAATAAATTATAGGCTTGCGTCTTCTTAAAGTTGTCCGCATATTTCAATTAGACATTTTAATTAAGACTTGTACTCTATTGAACATCTTATTTGTTCAAAAGTCATTACTATTAGACACAAAATGCTGAAATGACAAAAAAAAAGTGTGTTCACAGTGTTGAAATAATATTTTTCCTTTTATTAAAAAAAAATTTCCAACTTATACACCTAATTTTTTGAAAAAGAATTTACAAAAAGAAGAAGAAGGGATAAGTTAGAATTTTTTACTTATGACTTTTGACTTATAATTATTAATTCATCCAATAGGCTCGTAGTCATTTGTAATGAGTCGTTTAAGGTTTAGTATATATAATAAGATGCGAGAAGTATGAAAGTAAGTCTCACTAGAATGTTATATTTATATACACAATATTAACGATGAATTTAAAATTTAAATTTTATTGAGTTTAGAATGACAAACTCAAATATTAGTAATTGAGTTCTAAACATAATTTTTATATATAATAGTGTAAAATTTGGATTAACGGGCCAAGTCCTTTGAATACGTATCTTGAAGGCTACCTCTACCATGTATAGTATTATAGTATTGAAATTATGACACCACAACAAGGGGCTTTTCTCTAGGTTATAATAATCGGATAGTATGGGCAGTGGCGGATCCAAAATTTTAGTTAAGGTGGTTTGGAAAACCTCTAATCTTACATTTAGGAGGTTCAAAATCAATATATAAACATAAAAATTCTTTAAAATACCTTAAATATATAACGTAATTTTTTGTTGAGGGGGTTCGGGTGAACCCCTCGGGTTGCTCTAGGTCCACCCCTGAGTATGGGTATAGCTAACAAATGAGAAAATAATATATATTATGTTAAAACTATGTGCAATATGTACATGTATAGCTTTCACCTATTTTGGATCTCAGCTTAAGTTAAGCATGATAATGATGTATTTAATTATATGTTAAATCAACTTGAATGTAACGGGGAAGCTAGCCAACAAAAAGAATAGAAAAGAACATCACTGTAATTATATTGTTGAGAAGAAATTACAGAATTGGAACATCATATTGGATGTTTCAATTTAGGCATTTAATGTGCACTTCTAAATTCTGTTGGTAAAATTAAATCAATCAATTCTAGTGCAATTTTTTTATTTAGAGACACTTAACTTCAAGTGTTTCTTTAATAAAAATTAAAGACCTTTATATATTTGATGAATATTAATATATGAATTAAGATCTAAATATTTGAATCTCATACATATTAGAATATTAATCAATATATTATATTAAGATCTGAATATCAAATAATTAAAATCGTTTAGTTTTTTAATATCTAAATATATAAAATTTATCTTTTTCAATAAATCAATAAATACAAAAAATTTAGTAAAATACTATTAATTAATCTTATAATATGTCAATAAAAGAAATTAAAAAATTATATGGCTATTAATGATAGTAATAGCTAGTTATTGTAGTTATGAATCTCAATTGGGGCTAATGTTGATGGTGGTAATAGTAGCTAGCGTCTAGCGGTGAAAGTAGCTGACAATACTAGTTGATAGTGAATTGGTAGTAAGACTGATAATTATAGTGGATAATTGTAAGTGATAGTTAATAATGATTATTGTGTTTGACAATATATATATATATAGTAGTGATTGATGAAGATAATTGTCATGATAATTATAATTAGTGATAATAATAATAACTTGAAATTTAATTGTGGGGATTAATAACTATAGTGAGTAACTGCGATAATGATTATAAATGATGGAGGATGATAATTGATAATGTAGACAACAAAAACATGGCGATATCAGTGAATTGACAAAATAGATAATTGTTATTTTTAAAAATCTTTAAATTAATATTTTAGTAATATTAACATTTTAATTTATCACATATTTTAACCCATTATTAATGCTGTCAAATCTGCAACACTTGTTTAATATGTCTGTCAGACCCAAAATTGAAATAAACATATCTTTGATAAAGATATTTCATATATACTGATACATAATTTTTTTAAAAGAATATTTAATTAAGTCGATACAGAATTGCTTTTGAAATGATTTAATTGTATTAATACATAAATAAAGTTTAAAATACATAATAAAATAGAGTATTTGACACGATTTACATGGCTAATGAAGGGAGCATATTTATATACTCGTATATTTTGTCAGAATTTTCGAAATATTATCATATCTATTTCAAATCCTAATTTATTTTTTTTAATGAGAAAAAATATGCAACCACAATACTTCTAAAGAATTCAAGCAATATGCAACCCCAAAGTGGAAGTAACATCCACGGGGGAGAAAATGAAAGAAGAAAGAAGAGTAAGGTTTGTGTAACAAACACTAATTAAAAAGGTTGTAGTAATTTTCTCAATTCAATAACAAACAACACAGAGAACAAACTAATAAGCTTTGATTCATACGAAAATGAGCAATTACGATATGAAGAACACGGACAATAACAATAACTATAAAGAAGAAGGGATGAGGGAACTATGAGATATTTGTATATTTTGTTAGTTATATACAAGATTGCTTGAAGTATATGTATATTTTCTGCTTATATCATATTTGTTTATAGATATTTGTATATTTTGTTAGTTATATACAAGATTGCTTGAAGTCTATGTATATTTTCTGCTTAAATCACAATTGTATATTGGTATTTGTATATTTTATTAGTTATATACAAATTGCTTGAAGTATATGTATATAGCTATTTGTATATTAAGTTTGTATATACAAATTGCTTGAAGTATATGTATATAGCGATTTTTATATTAAGTTAGTATATGCAAAATTGCTTGAAGTATTTGTATATTAAAATAGAATTATTAATATACAATTTCTCTAATCTTGTATAAATAAAAATAAACTTGTATCACAACTTTTATCAAATATACAATATACAAACTGTATGACTAATATACACACTTCAATTAAACCAAAATTTAGAAAATTAAAGAAGAACATTCTTGTTGTCGAATCATATACATTTCAACTATACAAATCGTGTCATTCAGTTTCTCGAATTAGAGTTTCTTTTCTAATATACACTTTCTTACTTTTTTGTATAAACATGAACACATTTTTTGCAAACAATGTTTATTTCCAAAAAAAACATGAATTTTAAACGAACGAAACGCTTACCAGCACTTCAATATACAAAAATCTTCATTAATCGTATGCTTTAGTAGGCGCTGGAGGAAGAGACTGATTCGTATGGAGTTTCTATGGACATATAACTCTTTTTTTGGAACAACAACTATTTAATTTACACGATTCCCTTGAATCATGGGATTGTGTATTGTCAGTTACCACATTTAACTCTCATAAATCTATTTATTGATAAAATAAAAATTGTATACAAAAAAAACAACAAACACGCTATATACAAAAAAAATTAAAAATTAATAGCAAACTAAAATATACCCATAGAAGTAATTATATAACCTATAGCCATAGAGTGTTATTTCATTAAATGCATTTGCCATATATGAAAGTTTCCCTTTTAAAAATCATGAGATGAAGTTGAAGTTTTATTTGGATATGCGATTTGAACTTTTTATGTTGTATGTTTTCTCATAAACACAAAAACTCCATAAATTGTAAAACTATTAAAATTATCTCAATTCTTTATACAATCTTACCAAATAAGCACAAGTTTATAAAATCGCATAATACAGTATCACATAAATATTCTTAAAAAATATAATATTTGTTAATCAACCTTTAATTCAATAAAAAATAAAATTAAACATAAATTGTGGTGTACTAGTCTTTAATACAATTCTCCCACATAGTACATTCAATCTTCTCACGTTGAACACATTTCTCGATTATATGAATGAGAAGACAAACCAACATTATTACTTTGAGCCATTTGTTGGTCAATTTGATTGGTAAATACATTTGATAAGAATTAATGAATTTGATGAAAATAAATGGTAAAGTTGGAATTGATTTGAAGTAATAATAAATTCTATGTTGGTGAGGATAATCATTATATGAGATATAAATGGTTAAAATGTAATAATTTGAATTATATTTCTTTTATATATGAAATGAATGGATAATAGATATAAATGTAGAGTTGTTTTTAATTTTTTGTATTTGAAGAATCTCAAATCATGCTTTTTGAAAAATTTAAAATTTTATTTCATGATATGAAATCAACCTGGAATTATATGTCCAAAAGCTAATTTCATCTAATAATTCCATATCGCGATATATATAAAATCACATATCCAAACACTTACTGAATAACTTTGTTCCCGACCAAACAACCTACGAGGAGTATCGGTAATTCCTTGGAAGGCCACGTGTACACAGGACTTGGACAGACACCTGTACTTAAAAAAGTGTTTCGTCCCCATGGGTATGGGCACGTGTCCTCTATGAGTAGAAGATGAAATTCGCTTTGTCCGAAAGTACAACCACCAGTTTTTGGCCACTTCATGATATATATAAACACCGACGTAACGGGATTTGCTTTGTTTACCGTCCAGGTGGCTACTTTTTGTTGGACAACGTGTGACACATATTTCAGGTTTTGTCGTCTGGCAACTAATTTTATTGGCTGACTTGCTTTCAAATTCTTTGTTTTTATTAATATCTTTCTCAAAGAATAATGTACGTTTCAATT
This sequence comes from Solanum appendiculatum, assembly GCA_018342035.1. Taxonomy (NCBI): domain Eukaryota; kingdom Viridiplantae; phylum Streptophyta; class Magnoliopsida; order Solanales; family Solanaceae; genus Solanum; species Solanum appendiculatum. The sequence continues at coordinate 994,111 of JAGDQO010001415.1, forward strand.
TTAAAATTTTTAAAAATAAAAAATATTTTTAATTTTTAATTTAAAATATATCAAATATAACAAAATGTCTTTTAATTAAAACGAAACAAGTAATATATAAAGTGGAGGAAATGTTGTTTAGGATTCGGTGGTGGCGGCTCCGCTCAACTCACTTTCCTCTTCGGCTAAGCCTAATCCTATTTTTCTTTTTCTTTTTCTTTTTCTTTTTCTCCATGATAAATAGTATCAAATATCACATATGTTTTTTTGCATAATACGAGAATTTTAGCTAGTGTTTGACCCCTAAGTTCTTAAATATTCTTGGCAAATAATATTTGAGTAATATTTTTGATGAAGTTTGGCTTCAAATTTTCCCAAAAATATTTGATTATTTCAAAAAATATGATTTATACCCATTAGTTCTAAAAATTATTTAAAATATCCATCAATTTATATTATCATTTTATAATGAATATGTTCAGTTAAAAAATAACCTTATAACATAATTGATAACAATCAACAATAACAAAATAACAATATAGACAAGACAATACATTAATTGCATACTCAAATTTTTCATTGATTCAGTTATAATTATAACTCATTAAACACAAATTATTTTTTTCTCAATTTTATCACTCAAATTAGGATTCATACTTTTTTGGAGGAGATAGTACAAATATTAGTTGAAATTAATAAATAATGAGTATTTTTTATAAAATATAAAAGTTTAGAGTAATTTTTGAATTTTTTAAAATTCCCAAATATTAAAACTTGGCCCAAATACTATTTCTTTCTAGCATTTGAGAACTTGAGAAATATATTTGCCAAGTTATATAACCAAACACCACTTCCCAAATTTTTCCCAAATTTTCCCAAGTTTTCTTGGGGCCAAATGGGTAATTAGCTTAATAACATAAACCTCTTACGATGTATCTATCATTTCTAATTAGTAATTTAAAAGTTTTGCATTTCTTTTACTTTTTGAGGATTGTCCGAACAAACTAAGAATGTTAACACAACTTCTCGTTAATCCGTCTCATATTAGTTGTTTATATTATTATATATAATTATCTCAAATTATTTATTCATTTATTATTTTCTCTATTTCTATTTATATGTCGTTCTCATTCAAAAATAAATGTTTCTTAATATTTGTCACTTAACAAAATTAATACACGAATAACACTATTCTTCTTATTATACATAGTTTCTTAGGATGTGTGAAATTTAAAATAGTAACGAATAAATCGGAACGGAGAGAGTATTAATTAAGACCGGAATTATTGGAAGAGTTCACATTCCTATAAGAAACAAACACGTGTTTAATATGTCTTTAGGAACAACATGAAAAGAAATGTTGACGAGGCCACACATTCTGTATTATATTAATTTTATTTAATAAAGAAAGCTATCAAGCTCAGCCACTCTTTTAAATATTAAGTACAAGCTATGAATATTTTATTGATTCTGATATCACATAAGAACTTTATTTATTTGTTTGGTAATAATTGCTGTTTTAACAATTACTATAAGTAAAAGGCCTTCTTTGGAGAGTCAGCTTGCATTAATCCAACAAGGATGAAACAATGATTGTCAATGGCTTATATGGGGGACTCAATATCTTATGATATTTAATTATCTTTTCCATAAAATAGACATGCATTTGTAGGAAGATTTTTTCTTTTTACCTTTCCTCATTTCACCCCAACTGTCATTTTTATAGGAATTTAAAATTAACTCTGAATAAAATATATTTAAAATGCAATAAAAAATAAAAAATAAGGCATTGACACATATTGTTATCTCATCAATTGTACTTTTTAAGAATATGTTTTCACGTATCAACATATTAAGATAAATGTTATATCTATAATTTGAATTATGTCGAATTTTGTACTATCGTGTATTCTATGCACCAAAACACGTAGGAAAGATAAATATGTTAAAAGGACAAACGAGCTTACTGAAAATTGAATCTTGATAATTACATAAGGCAAAGCGTGAATCACGCAGCCGACACCCATATGATATTATAATGAAAATAACCATGATTACTAAGATGACAAGTAAACACCACTAATTAACTCCACTATGGCTTCATAAAGCATATATCATATAATAATAATAATAATACTCATATTGGATTGGATCGATGTACTTGTTGGCTCCTTGCTCACAATATTCCGAGATGGCTCGATAGGTACTTTGAGCCTTGAAGCCAGCCGACTACAAGCCCCAATTGTAGCAACCCGTGAGTATTGGGGAAAAAAGTAAACCAATCATCTAATCAACTGAGGAATAAACAATATTTTAGGCGTAATCAGTTCGAAGACAATCTTAATATCGACAAAAATTTTATTTAAAAGATTTCACATTACACGACTTTTAATCAATTCAATTTTTAATATGAAACTTTGTTCGCATACTTAATCGAGCTCAAGAAAATGATCAATGTACGATGATCATAAGTTACCAAAAAATTAAAAAGTATTGTAGTAATGTTGGACCCCACTCCTTGTTCAAATCCATATAAAAAGATGGGCACAAGTTAAAGAATTCTCCACCAGACCTCAAAATTCTATCAACTGTCAACTACTGCCACAGAGATACATGAACATTCCAGTTCCAATCCACATACATAAATATATCCCAAATCAAGAAATCTCACAACATCCTTCCAATTGCATCACTTTTTGGTGTAAGATTTGTATGATTGAATCTGGACAAGTAAGATGTTTGATGCAGGGGAATTTTCTCCAAGTTCTTCAGCAGCTGCTCTGTCTGCAGAGTGTTTCAGCAATAGCAGCTGCTTCAGCAGTCTATCATCCTCAAAGAAGAAGAAGATTAACAGTAACAACGTGAGGAGGTTCAGCGATGAGCAGATAAAATCATTGGAAACCATGTTCGAAACAGAGACCAAACTTGAGCCAAGAAAGAAGCTGCAACTAGCCAGAGAGCTCGGATTGCAACCTCGTCAAGTCGCAATTTGGTTTCAAAACAAGAGAGCGCGATGGAAGTCGAAGCAACTCGAAAGGGATTACAGTATACTTAAATCCAATTATGACAATCTTGCTTCCCAGTACGAATCTTTAAAGAAAGAAAAACAATCCTTGCTTATTCAGGTACTTAATTGCACAAATAATTAATTACCCTTGCTAGCCAATTAACTAATGTATATCATATCACTAATGTCCATCTTTTTTGTGCAGTTACAAAAGCTGAATGATGTGATGCAGAAAGAAGAGGGGAAGTACTGTTGCAGGCAGGAAATCGAGTCGGACAATAGATGTGCTGCAACAAAGAAAAATGAGATGGATTTGTCTTTTGACTTATCATCTCAGCATGGAGCAAATGGTGTAATTTCAGATGATGACAGCAGTATAAAAGTTGATTATCTCGGGTTGGATGAAGATGCCGAACATCATCTACTGAAAATGGTTGAAACAGGGGATAGTTCTTTAACTTCCTCTGAAAACTGGGGCAGCCTAGACGGCGATGGTCTCTTAAACCATCAGACTAATAGTACTAGTTATGATCAGTGGTGGGATTTCTGGTCTTGAACCAGAATTGTCGACAAAATATACCCATCTAAAACGTTGGCTTTCAAAAGGGGATAAAATAAATTATGATCAGATGGCAACGTCTTTTGTACATTTTATTGAACCCCTTAACGACAAAGATGGCACTCTTTCGTTTCACTTCCATAAGAGGCTGCTATATATAGTTGAATTTACCTCAGCAATTGGCCTTTCAGTGCCCTTGTCTACTGGACAAATGTAATCTTGTACTAGTACTAGTCCATGCTGGTTTTAGTTTGTTTGAATTGAAATATGCTAGTAGTAATAATTATCAGATCAGAATAGCTGAGAGGTATAAGTTCCAGCAGCTCGTAATCAAAGATATACTTTAAAAGAAAGTCACCAAACAGAACAAATTTGATGTTATTGCAGTGAGTTTAAGTTTTATGCACCATATAAATGATAACTAACTTGCTAGTTGCTAGTATAAGTTAAATTATCGTAATTGTGAATGTATATGACTTAAATTAAGTAAATATTGGTAATTTATGGAATTAAATTGGCAAGTGGGGGCGATTCAAAGCTGTAGTTACCTCTTAAACAAATAAATATCAAATTTTATATCCCAAAACTACAGGTTTCATGGAACATGAATTTAGATTTTAGACAACTGAAATATATAACGTTAAAGTGGGGGTGTATCTATATACCTATTGAATCGACATCGTCGTGTTACTATTGGGATATATAATATAGTTTTGTAGTTTCTATATGTGTAAATATCGGACATGATTAATTCAAGCTACCTCAATTTGTAAGTTCCTCGTAGGTAGAGTATTTTGCTATTTATCCCTTCACCTTTTTATATTGCAGCAAGTTAGAAAACTGCATTGATATTTCAGGAAATTTATTATTAATTTAAAAAATGATAATTTTCATTTACATGTGATAGTTTGGCCGAGTGGTCTAAGGCGCCAGATTTAGGCTCTGGTCCGAAAGGGCGTGGGTTCAAATCCCACAGCTGTCATATTTTTAATTTGTTTTTACCCTTAGCCCATTCATTATTTTCTTCCCCCAAGTTATTTGTATATATTTCTATTAGCACATTCACTATTTTCTTCCCTAAGTTATTCAATCAAAAACTTTCCATTATTTATCTCAAGTTTTATTCCAGATGAGTTAAAATTAGTTTAGAGATTATAATTTAAAGACTATAATCCTATGACAATTTAGTCCTAATACCAATCGATCCGTAATAATTTTAAAAAGTCTAATAAATGATAAGTAATATATTATAATATGTTAAATTACTTAGATATTGTTAAAATTTATCATTATGTTAATACACACAACTTAAATCATAAGACAAAAACGCCCCTCAAATTTTATCAAGTGGACTGAAAATTGTCCAACTTTAATAAGTCAAAAGCTTTTGGCCTCTTGGCAATATGGGTTAGTAGTTAGTACCCATTTGATAATTTAAGGAATTGCTTCGTGAAATTCACCCTTCTTATTATCTTTTTCATTTTTGTGGGATTATTTTTTATGTGATTTGCATCGTCTATATTTGTTTAATAATCCTCGAGTTCTCTAAATTTATTTTTTACTTTTAGTAAAGCGCCTTTATTATGTGTAGCTTTTGAGAAAGGATGATGAATAATTTAATTGCAAAATTAAATAAATAAATACTGATGACATTTTTATTTTTGAACCTATAATATAATCTCTTTGATTATAGTGCTTTCACCTTGACATATTGGGAGGAAATTCTATTCACATGTTGACTACAAGAGTTGTTAATGGAGTTAGTACATAAATAATTCTAATATTATTACTATACTGAATCTTTTTCCGTTGTTTTAGGACTCAAATTTGTTGATGATCACATTATTGTAACTAAAGATATAAATATGCTTATTCAAGGTAACTCTCAATTCACTCAGAGAATATTTTTTTCAATTATGATTTCAAACTGATGTGTTATTTTGAATATTTAATTTCATTTAAACACTTAAACTATGATTTATTTTAATTGAGCATTTGAACACACGATACAGTCAATGGCGGGCCTAGAGTATGCCAAGGGGGTTCGGCAAAAAATTACGTTTTATATTTAAGGTATTTTAAAAAAAAATTGATGTCTATATATTGATTTTGAACCTCCTAAATGTAAGATTAGAGGTTTTTCGAACCCCCTTAATTGAAATCATGAATCCACCACTGGATACAGTGTTTATAATAGATATTTTCATTTCGAATTTTGAAACCACTTTTACATGCATTTTCAAGTGCACATTATGTAAATAAATATATCACTTAAATTATGCCATCTTCTTTAAGTATTTGCATTAGCCTTAGTAAGTCGTAAACCTCAAACCTATCACAATTGAGGTTGTTGTGTATAATTAAATGAATAATATATTTATTATGGTTAAAATGATTACTTAAAAGACACTTGAGAATACACACAAAAAAAATTCAAATTTTAAATTGAAAGTGTCTTGTCGTAATTTGAGTATCTAAATAAAATTTATTAACAAATTTAAATATGTATATATATATTAAGCCTTTAAGTTTTGTTAATGTTGTAATGCTGTATAGTATTCTAATTCACTCATTATTCCTCTTAGCACACCAATAAAGATTCGATCTAATCAACTATTTAATTATTGCACTGCAATCATTAAATTGCTACTTTTTGTATAAAAATGGGAATTATTATTTGATCTACTTTCTTCACAAAAGCATTTCTTCTTTTTATCTAATTTTATTTTTGGAAATAAGTGTAGATTACTCAATATTATTGTATGTGCAAAGAATAAGAAAGATGAACTTCTTTAACATCATTGTGATTTGTGATGATACATATATACATGACTTTATGGTGACAGGAGGAGTAAGCTTATTAGAATATATTTACTCCATCCCCTTAGAAGTGAAATAAATAATTATAACTCACGAAGGCCAAAAATATATAATTTTATTTGTATTTTACCTAAATTATTCTCAAAATTTACATACTTGAAAATCAGGTAAAAATAATATTATAACTCGATATAATTAATAATTTAAAAAAAAGAGTAAATTATAAGAATAATCAAAATAAAAATGGTTTAACTTTCTAAAGATTACTCCCTCCCTCCATTTTAATTTTTGTTTTACCTCAAATTATTATTACTTTAAATATTCAAGATTAAAATTGATAATTATTTTAATTATATCCTTCACATTAAAGAAACGTTAAAGTAGCGTGTACAATATTTAATAGGAAATATTGTTTTACTTTTATTAAATAGAAATAACTTTAAAAATTATATGATTATTTTTCATAATAGGCATGAAAAAAGCTAAATTAACCATTAAAATCAACTTTCATGAGGGGGATACCAACATTAGTTGCAGTAGAATAGTAGGGATGCGTCCACCCTTAAGCACAAATATCAAATTTGAGCCAACAAAGAATGAAAAAAATTCTATCAGGAGTGACGCCCTAGTAATAAACTCTACAACGTGTGAATCTAAATATAATTGGGCTTTAATATAAATATTGAATATCATATTAAAAAAGAAGAAGAAGGAGGGAGCAAAGAACATAAATTCTACAAGTTTAGGATTTAATTATGTGCCTTAAATATAGTTTTTGAAATTACCTTCTGTACCACATTTACTTCACTAGATACATGTATCTAGCACACTGATACATGCGGGTCAAGTATCATTTGTTTTACCTACATTGTATCCAAGCGAGATTCACATATATCTGGAATACACTAACTCTTTCGCTCGCCTCTCTCCCTACATATCTATATAACAAAATGTACATGATATCAAATATAAATGTATCTAGTATCTTTAATACATGTATTTGACTTGACATCTAAAGGAATGGTGTGTTTATAAACTAAAAGAAGTGGTGTGTTTGACTTGAAATCTGATACAAAATTATTAATTAGTCCGATAATATATACTAATTATTTTTTTAAAGAATTTAAAAAAATAAAAATCCATGAGATACTTTACCCCAAAGGATGGAATTGGGAAGTGGGAGGTGAAAGAAAATGACAGTTGTACCCCTCATCTGCTTTACACTTTTTTGATCAATTTTCAACTCCTTCACATTACCAAATCAGCAAAATAGACAAGAGGAGAGGGATGAACCAAAACAACTTCTTCCATTCAAATGTAGCTCAAAGCTTCAAACTCCCTCTAATTCCCTCACTTGCTTTGTACCTTGTGTTTGCCCTTTTCTTGTTTGGGCTTGCTGTTTCTCTTTTCATTCTTGTTGTTGTTCATAACCCTCTCTTCTTCCTTTCTTACCTATTCCTTTTTGGTCTTATTGCTGCTTTTCTACTGTGGAACTCTCTCTCTTTCCGCAATAACAGAACTATTCTTCATTACCTTCATTCTTTACCTGATGCTGACCTCACCGTCGCCCGCCATGGCCAGCTTGTCAAGATTACTGGGGTAACCGTTAAGCTTCTTTTATAGTACCCATTTCATTTCAATCTGGGGTTTTCCTTCTTCTTTTTTTTTTTTTTTTTTTTGGGTATTTCTGGGCATTTTATGTAATATTTGTGTTTTTTATTTGAAGGGTGTTGTTCTTTTTTGTGAAACTATGATTAATGGGTAAGAAAGTTTTCAACTTTCTAAATACTGGTTTCAATGTCTATTGGGGGGCTCAGCTGATTGCTAAATTAGGAATTCTTGAGTTATTTTGTGGAAGTTGTTCTTGATTTTTGTGATTCTCATGTCTCCATTGGAATTTTATTTGTTGACAATGTCAAAGTAACTTCTATAGAAAAGATTGATTTTTTAAGCCATAGTATTAGTGTGCATTGCCTTCCTTGTAATGGATGATTTTACTTGAAGAGTTGGATCCTAAAAATATCTAAAGAGAAAACAAATTTGTGTGCATTTGAATATTTCTTCTTTTGTTAGGGTGATATTTTGTGATTATCTGATTAATACGAGCGGAATTAGATTTGTGTCCTACTGGTTGGTAAAATTGACAAACAGGCAGCTTTACTATGTCTATTATTGCATTTATGTCTCAAAGAACATTACTATTGTTTATTCAGTCTATATATTCATGAGCTTGTTGCCCCTATATAAAAACATGTTTCTGAGATTGTTGTGTTTAGCTTGGTTTTGAGAACAATACCTTTCCCTTCCCCTTTTTGACATCAGGGGATGCCTTGTTTCTCTTTGATGATTTAAGCTTGTCTCTTGCGGGAATGTCTCTTTGGAGTCTTCTTATGAGAAGGTTGGACGATGCGTTTATACATCCACCTCGTTGTTTGAATGTGGAAAACTTGGCTTGAAGCCTGCGGATGTAAAAGAATCATGCTTCGGATGGAGACTTGCTTATTCTGAGGTATGGAACATTGTTTACATGCTAAATATTTTCTAATAATGTTTTGTAACAATTCCGATGAACAAGATCTAAGCTGTTTATTTCTCGGCTTTAACATTGCTGCTTGGCATCATCTTTCCTTTCAATCTAGTGTTTTGACTCTAAAGAAAAGATAGTTTCATCTCTCGCTCCGTTTTTTTCCTCGGTAGAGAACCATCCCTGTCAACACCTCATTCTTAACTTGTTTATGTCAAGAAATCTCTTTCCAACCAGTGGCTGAAATTTCGGATTATCGATAGTTTCACTGTGTCATCATGTTTTTGGTGCTGGTTTTTTCTAGAGGTGGATGAGCTTTATATGTCTCTTGTCAAGGATGGGATAATTTAAAAAATTAGACAAGAGAACCATTGTCTGAATATGGATCCTTAAGGTTTAACACGGTACACTTAGACCAACAAAATTGTTTCTTTTAGCAAAGCATTGCTAGAATCTGAATTGTATAAGAGAAAGTAGGATCATGCCTGTAACCTTGTGGAGAAAGAAAAGGTGTCTTTTGGATAAACATTTTCCAAATATTGTATCTAGAGCAAACTCAATCTAGATAACTTTTGGTCCTGAGTGTGGGGCTTACCCTGTTTATGCATATGATATGGTAATGTTATGCACTAGTACATATATACTATATATACTCTGCAAGATGAGTAGGACATCGACCATGTATAAATGTAAATAACATTTACGTCAATGAATTTGAGAAACTAGCATTATGTAGAATCTTGAATATTTCTCACCTTTTTGCTAAAACAAGAATTAGATGTAAGCTAATCCAGTTAAACCCAGATTTGACTGGATTATTGACCAAAGAGCTGGAGTCACAACTTTGAAGTCTAAGGTTTGAATCTATGTAGAGTCAATGCTAGTTGAATTCTTTTCATTTTTCCAAAGGCTAGGTGTGTATAGTTATCCCGTGCCTGTATTGGTGGGAGATAGCAGATACCTGATGGATTAGCTTAGGTGCAGACAAGCTGGCCCGTACACCTAAATATATATCAATCTCATAGTATGCAGACATATATATATATACACACACATCACATACACATACATGTGCATGCATACACGCACCAAATGTGTATATAGCAGTATCTATATCCAGTCCTAAGTCAACGGCCACCAGTTATATGATTGACATAGAAAAGATAGTGTGACATTATCAAAATTAGGGTGTTTATATGTACTAATAATCTCATAGTTGAAGACCAGAGTGGCCTGTTTCACTTTGCAAGTTTCTTCACATGGCATCATGAAATATATTAGATTCTATGCCAGAATGTGCTCAAAACAGAAAAAAAAGAGCTTAAACCTTGTCAAGAAGGGGGCGAAGAGTAGGAGAAAGATTGAAAGAGACCGAATGGTCACATTTTCTTTATCACCAACCGCGAATTGAAGAAATTTAATCAACCTTCTTACCCCCATTGCAGGTCTAACTCCTAGTTTTTATTTTAATGGTGCTATTATGGACGTCAAACGTGTCTACCCTGGGCCAAAATTTCCCCTTTTGTATGGACGTTAAATACTGTAGTTACTAGAACTACATAGATACCGACCAAAGCAATATAAAAAGCACCCTATTCTGATTGTGTAAATTTGCGCCTTCACTTGAGTTCACTGCGAGTTAGTTAACAGGTTGAGTTTCTCTTGGCAGAGGCTCTCAACTGACTTCTACATAACTGACAAGAACTCTGGTATTAGAGCTTTTGTCAAGGCTGGACCTGACTCCAGAGTTATCCCACTAATAAAAGAGAGCAGACTGGTTACAACAGCGAAAAACTGTAAGGTTTTGGCTTCTCATTTGAAAAAATGGTTAAGGGACAGGAATCTTTCATCTGAAGCTCGTTTACTACATCTAGAAGAAGGGTAACATATGCTTTTGCCTGATCATTTCTCCATTTGATTTTTTTTCCCAGACATGTATTTGGGGAAACTAATTACTTGAAACTCTTTGTACTTTTGGCAGATACATCAAGGAAGGTAGCTCGATTAGTGTATTTGGTATTTTGCAAAGGAGCAATGATGTAATGGTGGTTACTCCACCGCAGGAGCTCATTTCTACTGGCTGTCTATGGAAAAAGTTGCTTCTCCCTGTTGATGTTGATGGACTGATCCTTGCAATCCCATAGTGCGCAAATTTTGCAACCAACTGTAACTTAGAAACACAACAGAGATAAAGGTGACAAACCCTTGCAAGGAAACTAACAACTGTGCATCCCATTTTCTGTTTCTACTCGCATGTACAGCAACATGCCTAAAGGAAGACTGATTTTTGGCTCAGAATTTCAGTAGTTAGTGCTATTGTTGTTTTCAGATACATGTGAATTATCTTGTTTAACTTAGGCTTGGGTTAACACTGCAAAAGTTTTCTCTTTGTTTCTTGCAATGGTTAAACTGGTGAAAGATACAAAGGGGAAATTCTTGGGCCATTTTGCACTTTCAAGAAAGACAAAGCCCTGCTCTAGTTTCAAAGCTCCACTCGAAAGTTGACTCAAAAAATTGTTGAGAGCGCAACCAAGGCGCAATTTTTTTTATTATTGGTAGATTTACTAGCCAATTAAAAGAACTGATCAGCCATACTAGGAATAATTTCAGTAAAAGTTAGAAAAGCGTATAACTAGCAGCTTTGGTAAATAAAGATCACAGAGCCAGTGTACAACCACCAAGGTAGTGACTAACTTCACTGGACGCTTGCGCCAACTTAAAAGCAATAATGTCACGGCTTTAGGCGTTAACCATTGGATTAAATAACATTCATGATACATGATTTCAGATTTGAAAATGCAAATAGGTCACATCAGCAAATCATATGTAACCAGTATTGGCCTTTGCCAATGAAGCAGAATATCAAGAAAAGAAGCAGCATTGACAAACGGTTCACAGATGGATATTAGAATGTAAATCACGCAAATGTAGGCTTGTGCATATAAGGAAAAACATACAAAATTTTATCTAAACAGTCATAGATCGAGTGCAAAGGGATATCTTTAACAGTAAATTTGAAGTTCAAGAAAAATGCTTGTCTATCCATTACAGCAAAGTTGAAGCAGTATAGAAAACTGTAAGACCACAGACGGCCAGTACAACTGCAAAGCACACAATTGATCTAGCTAAACAAGATATCACGCCTACTTGATCTTCTTCTTTGGCCTCAGCTGCAAAGCAAGAACATTTGTGAGTGCCTAATCAAAATTTGCAGGGGATAAAGGCAAGAGTAACAAACAAATTGTTCACTAACCTGGTTGCTGTGCCCACATTTTTTCTTCCTGCAATTAACAGCACGAGGATGTAGGCGAGCATAACACCTAAAACAAGTTGACAGGTATCAGGATTTAAGCAATTGCAACCAAGGTATTAGAGTAAGCCTACATCAATAAAAGCTATACCAATAAACAGTCGAAGCAAGAGAAGGCAAGAGGAAATACTAGCCTAACAAGTATGCAGGTCACACAGGGTTCTACCTTAACCTTCTAACAGATGTCAAAAAAACTGCACCAATAGCAAACCCACACAACTTTTTCTTGGAAAACACTAGTAAGTAGAAATAGTTTCTCGGTGAATCTTGAGAAGAATTTTGTCCTTTGAGTAGCTAACTGTCCTATCTACCTTTAAATGTATTATACTCTAAACAAATCAACATAAAAGTCAAAAGTAAAGATTTCTATGTTATGAACAGAGACAAATACATCCGCATACACTGTGTAATCAACAGTCAAATAATACGCAAACAAAGTAAGGCAATACAAAACTCCAATCCATCAAGGAGTCTTAACATTTAAAACTACCACGGATCCTGGATGAATAATCACTGCAAGTTACAAATAATAAATAAGCATAAGCTACCGAACCAAACAATAAGTCCTCAACCAGTAAACTTCTAGGTCAGTTGTTTTTTGGTCCTATACTTTGGTATCATTATGACTTTCTTTCACTTGAACAGAACACACATGCAAGCAAATTGTTTCATTGACAATCAACTAGGAATCATATTTCCTCAGAGAGACCAGTTTAGTCTGGTTCTCTAAGTTATGACCTTGAAACACTCGAGTTTTTTTCTTTTCTTTTTTTTTTGATAACCGAGAAATCCATTTGTGACCGGCTCTTTGGACCTATCACAGCCTTCTAAACTCGGTGGATAATGGGCCTGCCCCTCTACCCTTCTCCACTTAAATACCGGACTTCGTTTTGCATGGTGAGGAGCTTGAACCTGCGACCTAAGCCACAAATCCTCCACCTTTTGCCACTCGAGCTAGGCCTTGGGGGCAACATTCGAGCTCTTTTCTAACTCCGTTATTTTCACAAGGAAAGGACATTTTATTTTTAAAAATTTGAGAGCTTCATGTTTTCTTATAAATTTTGAAAAGCAGAAAATGTATTATGCGTTCGGTGTAATTAACTGTATCGGACATCAGGTTAACAAGTCACCTTGAAAAGGCATTGAGAACTGTGATCATGGAAATAGCTTCACTGACAATACCATTTAATGTAAATGGCTCATCTTTTGCACCATTTAAAGAAATCATACTCAATATTCTTATTAGATGCTGTAGCAAATTGTTGTATCACAACTAAAGTTAACTTATATGAATTTTAAATGGGGTAGTCAAAATTAACCTCCGAAAGAGATAAAAACAACTCTGTTTGAATATGAATGGAAAATAAAATCTAGACTTTCGACGGTACAAATTAGCTTTTGAACATTTTCATTTTCAAAGATGAAAAAGTATCAGGCAATCTAATGATGTTCAATATGAAGAGCAAGACCAAACATAGATGGCCACTATCACTA